>CAEMYA010000041.1:1259282-1302358 GCA_903131615.1 Diplodus sargus
TTTTTTTTCTGTAAAGTACATGAATTACAGAAAAACTGTATTTTCAAAACTGTTAACAAATTGCTTAGATTTCATTGTGACCATTAAAAAATAAGTTTAACATGAACTGAAAATTACAGAAATGCTTTGGTCACAGGGTCCCATGTAGACAATAACTGGCAAAGGAAAACCAACAAATTAGCCACTAGAATTGCACTAAGAAGAGTGCATACCTCCGCCAAGGCCCAACAGTCCACTTTAAATCAATCAAGCCTAATCCAATGTCAAATTCGAAAGCTCTGATTATTTAAATTTGCTAGATCTGGAATTTTATCAGAATCAAATTGTATTCACTCCACCTATGTACACCTGATTTCTCTCATCAATTGTGTTCCGCATCCAAACTTCATGGGGTCTTTTCTGGGCCGAGACCCATCCTCCATCTAAGTTTCATGGAAACCGCTTCAGTAGAACATAGGGGTAGCATACTGTAGGCCTTCCACAAATCTCTCAAGGGAATCATATGTGGGACTGAACCGTTCATTGTGCAACACGACACGGTACTCTCTCCACAGTCAGGAGCTCAGGGAGCTCACCTTACTGTCCACCACCACCAGTATGGAGCTTCTGTGCCATCTGTTCATCCATGACTATATAGCTAAGCACAGCACCAACGCCATCCTAAAGTCTGCTGATGGTAGTAGTGTGACAGATCTCTGACACAGATGAGTCAACTTGTAGAGAGGAGGGGGAACAGCATGTGGCCCGATGTTCTGACGACAGTCTGTTCTTGAAAAATCAACACAATAAAAGGACATACTGCTCACTTCAAAAAAACAACCTGGAATGGTTCTCAGTAAGTCACAGCAGCATCTGCACTTTGTGAGAAGTTTGATAAAGGTTGAGCTGTCCGCAGAGGCTGTCACATGCTTCCACAGATGAAATGTTGAAAGTGCATTGTGCTGCATTATGTTGCGTAATTAAAGGTGGACTCCAGCAATCTACTGTTTGAATATCAAAATGCTGAGAGACCGTGAAGGACGGAGAATGGTCGAAATCAAGGCAGCACAGGCTAAGGTACCCTAACTTTTAGTCCTTAGTATGACTCAAGCGCCAAGAACACTGGCTCCTACTTTTCCCATAATGCCCTCCCTGCCTGGTAAACAATCGTCTTTCATGGCTCATCCATGACCCACCCCAGATTCAATTAAAAATATAAAGTCTGAAGTTTGAGCCTTGATAATAACCCTAATGACATCACCGGGGTTATTATCTCAGATTTGAGACTCAACACTGGCTCACCACACTTCTTAGGAGTCTCAGTTGCTTCAAAAAAGGCACGCAGCAAGATAAAAGAATTACACACCACACCGCGTCAGCTATTTCCACCGGCCTGTAGGATTATAAACTGCTAATTTGCCTTTGTCATCTGCACATCGTCATCACATGTTACACTACTGATTCTCCTCTGTGAAGTACAATACACCAAGGTACCAGCCTGATAAAAATCCAGTACAACAGTTCTGCAAAATAAATCCAATATTTGTGAAGCTTAGATTAAAACAACAACAACTTTCAGTGTTCTGCAATAAGTAAACATAAGACCCTTAACTCCAGTTAGACAGGGTAAAACTACAATAATCCAGATATACTTTACACATGATTTGACTGGAACCTGTGCTACATCTCGACAACAGCCCCAGATCATCAGCTCAGTTGCTCTTTTCTTTAAACCACTTGTCTCTGCATAACCACGCAGAATAATAGAACATCCTAATATCTACTCCAATATCTACTTTTCTTTTTTTCCTTTTTTTTTTCTGTTGTTGCTTGGATTGGCTGATGACAGTGACGAGGCCGACAGGAAACTCAGGAGAAAACAGGCGTGTAACATGGACGCTATGCTTTTCTGTCAAGACAGGTGAATTTTCCCTGGTTGACAAACATATCTGCCATCAGTGAGTCACAGCTTGCCATGAGTGTGCTTAGAGGGTGTCAGTTTTATGTCAGGCTAATTTTAGATCAATCCCTGTGTTTCTTGTATTCCTTAATCATGTCAAATCTTCAAACATGTTGATGAAAAATATCATCCTGGCCTGTTCTGAGCATTACAGCACTACCCCCTGCTCTTTTACCCAAGTTGTCTGTGTCTGTCAGAAAAGCAATGTATCATTGTATTAGTTAACAGCTTAAAAAATAACATGTAGTCGGATGTTCTCAGATGTTTTCTACATACTGTATGAAACTAAAGCCACTCCAACTTAATTAGAGTCATTTTTAATGTTTTGAACTGTGGTCTTGAAACCTCTCGATTCCAAGAAGACCCAATTTGTTGGTTAAAAAAAATGAGTACTGATAAAATAATGTTATTAATGTTATTAATGTAGTTTGATAGTCAGGTTTGTTCATATACCACAAAAAAGGCCGTTAATATGGAGGCCTTAGAGCCGCAGTACACGGACTAACCCTCGCGGCGGAAGGAAAGCTTTAAAATACGGCCTCCGCGGAGGGATAGTTTATATATCATGAACATGGCCCTTGCTTCCAGTATTGTTCAAGAGAACGGCGGAGCGACGGTTCCAGCCGTCGATGTGATGCAACAGAGCTGTACAGTGATTAAAAGCTGTACATGTTATAATAGTTGTAGTTAACGTACAGTAGCTTAACGTGGAAGTCATTTTATTGAAGGCGACAGTTGCTCCCGGCGCTAACGTCAGCTGTCCCGTTAGGACTTGACGACGAAGGAAACAACGAAGTGTTGTGTTGTTTTTTTTGTTTTTTTAATGTCAAACGGATGACATTAATGTTCACTCGGCAAACGTCAGTGTTTATTCACCAGGACCGAGACGTGTCTTGTGGACTCGGACGCCTTTTCGAAGGACACACACATTACGGACTAACGCCTTCAGATCAACGACAGTTCTGTGTTGACATTTGTGCTGCATCGAGATTTTTTTTATGCTAACATTGACTGCGGACTAGCTCGCTAAAGACTGCTCGTTCAATGGCTTGCTAGATTGTGTACGTTTTAGAGAGAAGCAGGTTGAATTGTTCAGTGTTACCCAGCAAGGTAACGTTGTTCCGATAGTATTGTTAGCATGTTTGCAGAGACCTGCTATGGGCAGCAGCTATGACGCTAGGTGTAGCCACGGGGTTATGTCACTGTCAGGCTAACAGATAGCTCGGTGTCTGCAGCTGCTTTCAGTCTTTGCATGGTCATGTTCAGCAGGGTTGGCATCATGTAGACTGTCCCTCTGAATAGGTTAGGTGACTGGGGACACGCAGTGTGTTAGTGAGCCTCCTTGGAGAGTAATGCAAAGCTGGATTGCAGCTATCCAACTGGGTCAAAGACTGACAGCTGGCACCGATACAGTTTAGCTCAGGATTGTTGCTAGCCATGCTCAAAGCCGTCGGTTCTGTGTGATATTACAAACATCTCAACCCACTTAGAGGGCATGTGAGTGTGCCATGTCCCGACTGCATCTCTTATTTATGCAATAAGGCACATCAGAACAACAGCCTGTCATGAAATAAATCCGCAGTGCAAGAAGCAGCTTCGCCAGGACTCAGTGGATCATTTGCTCCAGGATTATTATCTAAAAAAAGGAGAGCAACATTCAAGGCTGCCCATCAGTGCCCAGCATCAGCTGGACCATCTACTCATCGCGATGGAGGCTGTGGGAGATTTTGAGTACAGCAGAAAAGACCTGGTTGGACATGGAGCTTTTGCTGTGGTGTTCAAAGGACGGCACAGGAAGGTAAATAAACAGCTGGCCTGCAACGTTTTCTTCCCCTCTTCTCCATCGTCTTCTCTTGCAGAAAAAAAGGGGGACAAGATTGATTTGAAAATCTGGGTCAGTCTGTGGCAGTGCATATACTGACAGCTCTGCAGCAGTAGCGGTGGGTTGTCACCTTTTTTTGGGAATGATTATGTCGCTCTGCTTTTATGACTAAACATGTAGATCAGTCTGATGTACTGCACAGTCATGCTATGACGGACTATTTCAGGTTTATTTCATCAGCCACACGGCTGGATAAGTGCGTTTATGCCGTTTGGTTCATTCATGAAAAAGGATGAGTCAGGCAGCAGTGAATGACTTGCTGACGTACTGAGGCAGGAGGAAGGATGGGGTGCAGTGTTTTTCCTTTGCCTGTTTAAGGATACAAGCCTCCCTTATGTAAGAGCTGCACAAGGTTCATTCATACCGAAGCACAAAACACAAGAGTCGGAGTCAGATTATTACCACAATGCTCAAAGATTGAGTTTAATGATTATATTTGACCAGGTTGTCATCCTCCATCTCAGAAAGCCACAAGGATGGTGGGTTTGTGACAGAGATGCAGAAGATGACATCATGTCCCCCTTTTCTGCTGGTTTGAAGCAGATGGTCCTGAATTCTTCAATGAACAGCACATGAGAACCTCCCTGCACTTTCTGCTGTAGCCCGGGCAGAGCAGCTCCTGTCTCTTAATTTGAATCGATAACTATCTCACAGCCTGGAAGCTGAGTTGAATGTAGGCCTGAAAACAATGACCGGGTCATGGCTGGAAGACGTGCTCACATGCCTCCCTGTCGTGTCAAAACGGCCCTGGCAAGTGATCAATGTATTAACGTGATCACTTTAAGTCCTATCATCTCCATGCCATTTAGCCTATTTATAGGACTATTTCCATCTCTGAGGAACAGGAAGGTTAGATCCACCTGCATGACTTTAAGACTGAAAGTAATGATAATGTTCACTGTCAAATTGGCTGATTATATTTTGGATTATTCTGTTGTTTACTAACTGCATAGCTAAACAACTTAACTGTCACAAAAAGGTGAAGAAATGTCGACCAAAGCTTCATATTGTTTATTTTGTCTGACCAACAGTCTAAAGCCCAAAGATATTCACTTTGCAATGAGGTAGAACAGAGAAAGGCAGCTGTTATGATTGTGTTGATATTGAATATGTTAATCTCACTCCTCTGTCCATGATAAGTGCCACCCACTCAATATGAAGCACTCAGTAAATAAAAGTTACTTGACAAGGTATGGTTTCTGTTCGCAAAGGAAAAGATTACAGACTTGATCAAACTCCTCAGGTTTGTCTTTCCTTTTATATAGCCTCTGCTTCATTGTAGTATTTCATTTTTAAGCTTTGATTATCCCGAAAGAAATACAGTTTTGTTGAAACAGGTGAACATTTCTTATATTATCAGTATATTCCAATATTCTAAGAATTTTAGATCTATAATAGTATACCAGTCGTCAACTAAAACTGGCATATCAGACATGCATCAGTATTGGTGTATACGTTGTCCGATATGAAACGTTTTCATTTTGCATAACAGTGCAGAAAAATGATGATGATGCAATAGGATAATTTATAATTTTCTGTAACATTTACCGTTTTACTGCACTAATGTCATTTTAATTCTCTTTGTTGAAGGAACTTCTCTGCTTTGCCAGAAGCTGGTTGTTAGTTTATGTTTGGGACACCATTTCTAAACTAATGGTAGCTACTTTTTTAGCCGAGCAGAGAGGCACTGAGACGAGTATATTTTACTTTTTTAAGAATTGTATTGACCAAAAATGTCAGTCTCCTTGATTACCTGAATAAGATACAAGTATGTTGACCCTCCTTTGTTGTCACTGTCATCTGCTGTCACTCTCATTCTTCCATGGTCTGTCATAATGCCTTCGGCCAGCGTCTGGTTGCACTCTTGCTGATGCTAATCTCTATGTTGCTCACACCTCTATAATCGGCTGTGATTCATAAATGAGATCAGTCATTATTGTGGAAAATGAAAGCCTGCTTCTGTCTTTGCAGCATGACTCTGAGCAGAGGAGAACTGCTTATGCTGCACTGCTTAACTGTGCATTATATGGTGCACTACAGAACCAGTACTTTGGTTTGCCCCCACCCCCCCCGTCCACATTCCCTGGCCCTACATGATGGGCCAGCAGGGTCACTTTTTTTTTTCTATGGGTGTAGTGTCGGCAGCTCAGTCACACTTGGCTGGGCAGGCTGTCACTGAGCTGGGGATGGATGCAGCTCAGTTGGCAGTGTATTATAAACACACAGACAGACTCATGTCACTCCTGTGCTGGATTCCATGCCAGGCTTTAGGCAGAGTGCACCCGCAGAACAAGAACATCTCCTTTTAACCTAGATTTATTTGGAAAGCATGTCTTCTTATTCATATAACTCCTTCCTTAGCTTCCTGTCGGTCTACTGTCTGTGTGTTTTTCCCAAAGGCATAGAAAGGCTATCTCCTGGGTTTATTTCTGTGTCTTCAGTTGGATGTTTGTGTGTGTAGCACATGTCCTGAGAGCCTCTGAGCTCACGTGAACTCCAGAAGTCTTTTTATACCTGCTCCTGGAGCTCATCTGGAAACATTATCTCAGCCTGGAGAGAAAATAGGTCCCTCTCCCCTCACTTAGCTTTTAGTGTAAGTAGGCTAGCTCCCATTCTAGCTGTCATCTGAGTGCTTCGTCATTCACCATGTCATTCAGTGCAATAGGCTGGCCTAACTGTCAGAAACCCAAGTGACCTGGTGTTATTGGGTCGGATAAAATTTCCTCCGCCCTTCTAGCCGACTCTCACGCAGTGATGCTGACAGTGTAATTTAGGCCAGCAGGCTTGGCTTTTAGCACACACAACTACATAGCTTTGTGTGTACATGTCACATTGTTTTAAAAATTAAAAACATACACAGGAAAAACATACATGTTAGTGTATCTGGATTTGTGAAGATCAACAGATCATTGGGTTTATGCCACGACAACTGTCATTTAGATTATTTCATTTCTGACTTCATTTTAGTGACTTTTGCAGGTTAGGATTAGGAAGGTCAAATAATCTTCACCAAAATAAAGACGAGGAGAGATCCAAGCCAGAGATGATCATTTTCCTTTTCAGTTTCCTTGATAAGCCAAAAGGCTTAACAAGACACAGATGATGCTATGACTGAGGACAGCATACAATCATGATATATGATTAAATTGATGAGTTAATTGACAGAAAAGTAATCAGTTATTTTTCAAGCAGGAATGCCAAACTGTCTTTGGTCTTAGTTCCTCCAATGTTATATTTAACACAGCAACTCCTTAAAGGGTGTAACTGTGGGAGGTTCCTGCTAAATGCATCTCACCAACTCAGACAGCCAGGGTCCAGCATTACCTAGCTGTATTTACAGACAGCATCAAGTTCATGCAGCCCATTTGGTCATTGTTTAAGGTCAAGTTGAAAAATGTAGGAATTTTCAAGCTTAAGAAGTAATCAGTGGGTGGCTGTACTAAATATATGTTTATAAGGTTTACTGAATCAAAATGGGTTTCTGCCAATCTGAATCTCTATACAAGAATAGTTCAGGAGAAAATTATAGATACATGTATTATATATACATAAACATCATTTGTCTTTGACACTAGTGTTTTTTACAGCAGTATAGGGACTGAGTTGTTAAGTTGTTTTAAATCTTTCCATCCTGCTCTCTGTGCTCCATAGAAGACAGATTGGGAGGTGGCCATCAAGAGCATTAATAAGAAGAACCTGTCCAAGTCCCAGATCCTCCTTGGCAAGGAAATCAAAATCCTGAAGGTGAGCATGACACTTAATTGCCTCTCACTTACCTCCTTGGTGTACTTAAAGAATGATCTGACATTGACCTTATTTGAGTCTGTACCCTTGACAGGAGGGCGCCTTGACTTCCCAGATAGAAATATCAGTGAACGTGATCAATCAGCTGCTGTGCTGTTGCCTAGCTAATATTTCTGCTAATGCATCTGGTGTCTATTCTGTTTTATATTCAGGAGCTGCAGCATGAAAACATTGTGGCACTTTATGATGTTCAGGTAAGTTTTTTTTCTTGTATCTTTCCTGCATCAAGTAACCCAGTGACTTTTAGTATTCAGTACCACTTCAATGTTTTTTCTCTATTGAGTGTTGTTTGCTTTGTGGGTCAGTTAGTGGCAGGCAGACTGATACATCTGAGACCTTAACTGTTCCAATAGCTTTGGAGTAAGTGTTGAAAAACTTCAGTCAAATCAATCTACTTCCGCAAATCTTTTAAGGCTGTCAGGAGGATCAATGTTGCTATTGGCTAGTGTTTCAGTTTGCTGCTGAGTAAGGCTGCCCTCTGTCTCTCTGTCGACACAGTCGGCTGATTCTGGGTCGTGCCATCGCAGTGGTTCAATCCCATCAGTCCTATTGTCAGGGTTGAGCTGTGTAGCCAGTACAAAGTCAGTCCAAGCACAGCATCTTCTAAAAGCCTGACAATATAGAGTTTGAGCTAGAATGCCCCATTGCGACAGTTGACCTGCTAAAATATAAAATGTATCATCAAGACAAACCTTGCTGTGGACCCTGCCACCTTTCTAGATTAAAACTGTTCTGGGACCCTAAAGGTATAGATGAACTTTGCAGTTCTTGGAATTTAAGTTCAAGTGAAATAGAGATTTAAAATATTTGTCTAAAGCTCAGCCCTGATTATTACAATACGATGGGCAGGACTGGCATGTGTTCATTGCAGGCATCTACAGAACAACAAAAGTTGTGAATTAGCCCTTAGAATCTTGTGTTAGCATTGCACACAGTGCTCATGTGACTAATGATGACCCACACTGCTTTGCAACAATTGTCAGTCAATCTGCCTGTCATGGCATGGCTTCTCGTAACAGGTATCCATCAGAAGTGCCTTTCCGTGGTTCTCATGCACATTGAGACAGAGAGAGCTGGATGTGAAACTGCAGTTTCATGGGTTTCTAAGAATAGATTTAACAAGACTACATCAGCCAAACAATCCAGTTTCAGTGTTTCTGGCCACACTGTGGCCATTGGAAAGTATGAAGTATGATTCAATGGAAAAAAGGCCATACTGTCAGCACACTGTCACATGTACAGTACACTGTTGATGGCCAAGTGAGGGCCCATGCTCATGTGTCAAATGAGCACAAACACAGTTCAAATCCCCTTTGTTCTCTGGCTCCCATATCACATATTCCTGCCACTTCACCCTCAGACCCCAGTGGATGAAAAAAAGTGTTTTGAAAATAAATAGCAGTTGCTAGAGGCAAAATATGAATCTGTATTTTTCATCCTGGGCATTTATCACTGGTCCTGTAGTTTATACTGTTGTAGTGCATTAGTAATGTTATCAGTTCTATACACAGAGATGTTCTGCTTGTTCCTGACTGGTGGTGGGTGTTGTGAGAGGCTCTGGTGGCTTTTATGCAGTGGATTGCAGCCACACAGCTTCAGCAGATGTTTGCAGTTTACAAGGTTCACCTTGTTGAGAACAGGAACTCTTTGAATAGCAGCAGTAAACAGCAAGTTATTGGATTTCCTTTTTGTTTCTCACTGTGTGGACACATTATAGCTGAGACTGTGTGGAGTTATGAAAAATATTCCTGTCTCTTCAGGACTTTCGTGATGGACAATATAAAGAGAGCATCAGTTTGAACAGCAGATGAAGTAGATATGAGTGTTTGTTATTCTGGCCTGAATTGGCTGTAAGAATCCCTATATTTGAGTGGACCCATATTAAGGACATAAAAATGTAGAAATGGGGAGTGAAGCAGAAACAGTTGAAGGGATGATGAAGCACTTCCCACATAGTAACAATACTTCCTGTGTTTGCATAAGCCCCCTGCAAGTCCATCCACCTTTTCACTCCTCCACCAATTTCCTAAACCCTCCATCAGTCCTGCTGATGTAATAACCTCTTCCAGAGGTAGCTGTCTTTATTCTTTGATTTGGTGTTAAATATGTTAAAATCTAAAATATGAAAAATGAGAAATCTTACCCTTTAAGAACAAGTTTGCTTGTAATTTTTTCTCCAGCACAAGTTAATTACGTTTATAAGAAAGTCTAGAGTGACTACGATTAAAGACCGTATATGCATTGTAATGTATTGAGAGTAGCAGAAAGGATATAGATGGTGAAAGTCATGATAACATTGTATGGATTCATTGTGATTGCCCTAATAGTTTATACCATCCTGCCATAATGAACTGTTTAAAGGAACAATCTAGAATTAAGGCAGTAGATTTACTGTAGAGGAGATGATTGATGCAGTACCACTCTCATCAAATCTGATGCTACAGCAGCAGCCAGTTTGGCCATCTTGTCATGAGGACTGAAAACAAGGAAAAACGTCTAGTCCGACTCTCTCCTCGTGTGTTTTTTCTGTATAACCAGGTCCCATCCCACCCCCAAAACACTAAATGGCACTCCGTAGAGGGCATAACTCCGCCAAGGCCCAGCAGTCACTTTTAATTCAGTTGAACTTAATCCAATATCAAACTCAGTAGCCCTGTATCAGTCTCAATTTGAAACCACCCATTAGGGTTGACAAAAGTATCGAAACTCAAAAAAGCATCGATACTGAAATATTGTATCGAATACCATACTCATTTTCAAAAGTATCGATACGGATTATTTTTTGCACTACCTCAGACCTGAAACTTGTTTCTTTTTGCACAACTGTTTTTTATTATAAATATTTAACGTGTGGTTCTGTTAATTGTTACATGTTGTAACAGAGGTTATTTTTGCATTTTTCTTGTTAATAGAAATATTTCTTTTAAATTTTTGAGTCTTTTTTTTTCTATCCTTGTGGTATCGAAAATGGTATCGAGTATCGAATATAACATAACTGCTTAACCATTTTTTAAATCACTGGATCTAGGATCCACATCACATTGTACTCACTTGTAGATACCAGCCACCTAAAAACACCTGATTCTCCTCATCAACGTCCATGTTTGTCTGAGACATTATTGAAAATGTGGAAAAATGAAAGTGAGAAAAGATCCTTGGATCTGTCCCTTTATCTGGATCCACACCAGAAGTTATTGGGGTCTGTTCTGGGCCGAGACTCATCATCCATGCGTTTTATGGAAATCAGTTCAGAAGTTTTTGTGTAGTCCTTCAGTAACAAATTTATGGGGAGTCGTGTGCAACCAGTTGTGACTTACTGTTACTTTGTTGAGAGAGTGGCTCATGTTGAAAAGCAAACTGACAAAATCTGTAGATCAGTTGTTGTTGAGGTATTCCTTTAATTCATCAAAATACAATACAGAGTTGTATTATTTGTAGCGTATTTGTATTCCATATGGTTATTTGCGGTATTTGTGAGACTAGAGGTAGATTATTTACCTCAGGTATGATGCTATAAATGCTTTAAGAAGCATTCCACCTAAATGAATCACTTTACGTTAGAACAAATTACCCATAAGCAGAAATCAGTACTGGACTTGTTATTTGGCTGGTCCGACAACCTTAAGGCAAGGAACACCATGTATCAGACACATATTGAGATGCTGCTGCTGATTTTATTTTTTTTGTGTTTGCTGTCCCTCAAAACTCACTTTGTCGACTATGTGGTTTGAGTTGGTTTGTTTATGCTGTCCCTCTCTCTGTTTATGCATCGTCTGCCTGCCCTCTGTCACCTCAGCCTCTGTTATGTGTAACATCCACTGGGCTGGTCTAGCAGAGCTTTATGCACAGTGTGTCTCTCTGTCCCTTTTTCTCGCCAGCTGGCTTTTCTGTCTTCCATCCCCTGCAGTATTAGTCTGTCAGTTGGTTGCCAGTGTAATGGTGTGCATTTCCTCTCTTGGTGACTATCAATAGAGTCTGGTGTGTTGCAGCCTGTTGGTAACCAGGGTGAACAGGCAGCTGCCACTTTTCTTTCCCTATTTCATTGTTTTCATTCCTTGTTCATTTTGTATATTTAGCTCACTTTTTTCCATTCACTTCTTCTTAGATCCCCCATTGGCTTCCTCCCAGCCTCATCAGCTGCTGTTGTTGTTAGACCCACGTGCTACATGACTTGTTTTACCCAACAGAACAGGAAATGTAACCCGAGATGGTTTGTGCGACTGTCTAGTCATGCCTAGCCTCTGTATTTGATTAGAGAGAGCATAGATCTTCACTTGTTATTGTATTTTTAGACTTTTCTTTTGTAGACAATGTTATATGGCTGCCCGTTAAAGATGTCTAACATTTGGACAGCCATGAAACAATCTCAGATAAACAACCAATACAGTCATCATCTGTGTTAAAAAGGTATACATGTTAAGATGTGTGTGAAAGAGCTGAGGATTAAAAGAGTATAGCACCTGACACCTGCAAACATGCTAACATTTTTTACCCAGATTTCCCATAAGTCTGCTGATGTTCTCGCCTTTGGCATGATACAGGTTATGTATGATAATATTGATAATAATGACAAATATACCCCCAGCCCCTTGGCCTGTCTGTTACACTATGGCTGGTGACTAATAGGCCTGCTGATAGCTGCTGGGAAATGGCAAGTCACTGAGTGAACAGGACCCTCATCAAGGGTGACAATGTTGAGAATGGTAGAACTTTTGATAAGCATGATGCTGCTGATACAGTGGTTCATGTAAGGTTTGTGGCTGCACTGACACTCGGCTCTAACAAAGTCCTGATCCCTCACGTCACTGCACCCTGAGGTTTACATTTGAATTTAAATGAACTATCTTGTCAACTATTGGATTCATTTCCATTTAATTTGGTGCAGATAATTCTGTTCTGCTCAGGATGTAATGAAGTGACTTTGGTGACCCTCAGACATTTCATATATTTCATCTATTTGACTATCAAGTCGAAAAGCCTAACTTTACCTTTGTCTTTTGACCAAATACCTGCAAAATGAACCCAACACAACACCCAAACGAGCATTGAATTTTCAGGTAAAATTATTACAATGAAAGACATCATGAAACTGATATGTCTTCCAAGTTGATATCAAAATATAAAAGTTATTCGAAAATGTATATGAAGCTTTTTTTAAAGTTGTTGTAATTTTTTTTTTTTTTTTCAGTGTTGGTTGTATTTGCATCTGGTCATGGGATAGTTCAGCTATAGTATATTGTTTAACCTTAAATCCAATCCTAAATGATAAACTACACAAGCTCACACCAACGCTAACTATGTTTCTGTTCACTCTGCCCCTGCTACTTGTGTATACTAGCACCATATAGGCTAAACTGCATCGTAGTGGTCTGAAAACTAAAAAAACACTGAGTGGAAGTGCTTATGTTCTTTTGTATGTTTGATTTAGTTTCACAATGGAGGTATTCATTCACTCAGCATCACATTGTGACATAATGAGTTAACACCCCATAGTTCTACCTCAGCACTTGTTGTGTTCTTTGCTGAATGCACACAAGGAAACAATCAGTTGTTTCTCAGGACTTCTTAGCGCTGCAGATTTTCAGTGTATGTAGGATCAATGACTTAACATCGGGGATCAGAGTTAGACGTAAAATATAAGTCAAACTTGTTAGACAAATGTGTCACTGAATTAGTTGTGTCCAGGAGAATATATAATGAGAAGGTTTAAAGCATTCAAAAGAGTTTAGACATACACTTGTATATCCTGTGTCACCTTTTGTGAATGCAGTAAACCTCATGCTGTGATTGGATAAAGAGGTACCAGTTACCTGCATGCCTCACAGAATAGCTGTGCATTGACAAAAGACTGCAGTGCTGGATGTGGGAGTATGTGCACCCATGACAGATTGCAAGTCCTTATTCCTGGTGTAGTTTGGAGGAGCTCTGCTCGTTTGCTGCTTTTAATGACAGTCTTAAGCACACAGCTGAGCAGCTCCCCGTCCTCCTTCAAGGAGCAGTTAATGTTAAGCAAGCTGCAGCAGTGTGAAGTAGATCGGTCTAATTATAAGGTGTCCTGTGTCAGGGCCCTGTGGCTCTCTCTCTCTCCTCTCTCTCACTCATTCTGCACACTGCAGCTTTGTTGTTTGGATTTTTGTGAGGTGGTAACAGAGCAGAGAAGCCCGACTGTACAATTTACAGTGTTTTTATTTTGGGTTTTTACCTAGTTAAGATAACAATTGCAGTTTTTTTAAACTCAAGGGCCACTCATGAATATTCTCTAGGGCTTTCAGGGTTTAGGGTAGTTTATCTGTCATTACACAACACAGGGGTGCATAACGACATAAACGTTTGTAAGTCCTCCATACTACACAAAGAAAGAACATACATGCTGCAACTCTGGCTATAAACAGCTCTGTGACAACTTGGCAAACTCAATCTGCACATTACTTGTCATAGAGTAGGTAGACAGTATAATCTAAAAAAAATGTAATGACTTTGGAAATACTACTACTACTTTGACAAAATAGTCTTGATTCATGGCCCATCTACTAGCTTTTTTCACATTATTCAACCATACTGTAGTCGCATGAAGTTTTGTAGTGAGTTAGCGCTGTCGACTGAGGACGACTGTGATATGCAGATGAAACCTTTAGAAAAATCTTGTAAGTGAACCTTGAGTAGATCCAATTTATTTTATGAAGCTACTGTTTTCAAGTTCAAGAATTACCATTCATGCACTTCACAAATATAGTTTGGATTACTGTAAAATTAAGCCTACCATCTAATTTTTAAATGAGGTGGCACGTTGTAGGTAATGTGGTATGATCCATCACTTATTTGCACTGGCATTGACACAAACAAAAAAAATGAATAAATTGTGGAGACAAAAATGTGTGCCAGTGTAAACAGAGGAAGGGGGGGGGGGGTAGTTTAGGAAATGCTAGTCCGTGAGCCAATCTCCACAAGAGTTGATGTTACTGTTAAGGTACATTGTGTTCTAGCCTGGAGAGAGGCCCCCAGCCTGTGTGTGTGTGTGTGTCCTGGTTATACAAGGAACTGAGGACTGACATGAAGTGAGCAGGACTAGGAAAGGGGCAGCACATGTTCTTGGATACATTCAGGGGGGGTTTTGGAGCTCGGTGAGTTTTCCTAGAAAACGTGCAGTATGAACTTCTCTGGCGTCCGTCCACATTCCTTTACAGAACTTTGCTTTCCAGACATTTAACTGGCTGAGACAGGGGCTTAGAGGAAAAAAACTGTTACTGCTCACTGAGGCACAGAAACACACACACACACACACACACACACACACACACACACACACACACACACACACACACACACACACACACAGTCATCTGATATGAACATGTACTTAGTGGTTAACATGTTTGATCCCCACACAAGTATGTGCAAACACACTCACATGATCTTTACTATGCATGTGTCTCTCTTGCATGGCAGAAGTTGCTTGAGGACCATAAAACAACATTTCTGTATTTGTTGTTCTGGCGCTGCAGGTGAAAATATATTAATGCTGTTTTTTCGTTACATGACCTGACTTCTGGTCTGCAAGTGCACTTTATTGGGATGTCATGTTCCTTTCCATGCACGACTAAATCATAGAGTGTGGCCATACCCACCAGATCTATGTCATAACAAATTATACATTTACAAAATAACAAACATCCTCCCCACTTTACACAACAAGCAATCCTGACCTTCTGTCCTCATCACATAATTAGTGTTTTTCTGCTGCTGGCACTGACAGTCATCCATCATTGTGTGCTGCTGCTATGTCAAAGCATAGACTTTACTCCCAAATGACACCAGTTTACTCAGAATTCCCCGGATTACACTTGTCGCTTGCGTGACAAAGCACGGCAGCTCTCCACAAATGCTTAACCTCCCCCCTCCGCAGTGTACACACACACACACACACACACACACACACACACACACACACACACACACACACACACACACACACACACTCCCCTCCACCACCCTCTCCAGTTTAGCCATATCCCATCCCCCATATTGTTACATAACCTTGCCCTCCTGGAGTTGGATTCTGACGCAATAACTGAAGGACTAACTAGACCCAGTGTTGATTTGACTCTCACCAACTCTTGGCAGTCTAGAGTATGTTTGTGTTTGTGTGTTGTCAGTGGCTGTATTATGTTGTCAGTTTTCATATCTGAGATAATAAAATCCTTTCATCCATCCGCCCAGCCTGTGATTTGGTTGCTTGCAAAACAGCTTCCAAGAAGTGTGACAAGGTTATGATGAAAGAGGCACTATTTATATCATGGTTTGTTTTGGAATTTTTTTGTGCTGGAAGGGAACATTTTGGAGCCCAGCCCTCATCTGGTAGCCAGCCATCAATGTCCGAAGTCCACCGATTTTTATTTCACATGCTGCTAATGTTTGAACAGTACTTTCTAGAAGACATTTGCTCTTGTAAACAATTTGAGGGTTTTTCCCCTTCATAGCTGCTACCTCCTCCAAGTCCTCACAAACAATGGCTGCCCTATGTTCTGCTGTCACCACCTGCCTCTTGAAATTCATCTCACTTCTCGGCAATTAGGCAACAAACCAAACTGAGGCAACTGCAGCTGCCAGAGACAACAACACATGAAAGTACAAAAACACACACACACACACTCAATAAAATAGATGTTCTCTCGGCAGCAGCTTTTCTTAGAAGTACTCTGGCTGGTATCAGTTTTCTCTGACGTTGGTTAGTGGACACTCTGATGTGTGATTGTGTAAGAGTGTTCTTTGGTGACATGGCAAGTCAACACCAACATCTACATCTGTGTGAGACTTTATGTTTTCTGTTGTGACTGATATGGAGTATCGGCGCATGATCTCAAAGGGCAGTGTAAATGCTGTTGCTGATGTTTCAGTCAACCCCGCTCCTATGACCCCTTGGTGACTCTCCCAACACTTTCTCCCATCCCCCCTCTTCTACAGACAGTGCTGCTGAATGCGTCCTCATTATGTAATCCCCCGTAGCCCCCCTAAACCCTACACATATTCTTACACACATACAGTCAGAATGAATACTGGTGGCCCATCCCCCACCACCACCTGCCCCAGTTGGAGAAAACACTGTGTGGGATTGGAAAAGACTGAGCTACTTACCAACCAAACAAGTCCATTAGCCCGGGGTCATACTGTACTTCATTTGACTTGCATGGTTGCTCACTGATGTAGCTTGTGTTCAGTTACCTGTTATTTGTTGATATGTGGAATGATTTAAGGGTCTTGAAAAATACCAGATTTGTTGTGTTCTGCCAGTTTGAAATGTGAATAAAGTTGATTTCCATCTCACCTCAATAGGATTAATTCCATTCATTCTATGTACAAGCAGATTTCTCAGCAAACAAAATATGTATCTTCTCAGCCATTATGGTAGCCCCAAGCAGTATATTGATTTTGATATAATATAATCAAATCATTATAATCATATAATCCCTAACCTATTAACTTGGTCTATACTAACCACTATCTGCTATGAGCAGGGTACTGTGTTTTATGTAAGTACCAATAATACGTTTTATAAAACCATAATTATACAGTAGTGTTTTATATATAAGATGTGTAAACATAAGAAGATGTTTTGGCATTATGCTGCATCTTCATGGCTCTGTAAGAGCACAGTCACAGAACTGATTCCCAAACTACTCCCAAACTTTCAACAATAATTTTCATTAATTATCAATAGATTATCTTGATTAATCCATATGTATAGTTAAATTCTTATTCCAGAATCAAAGGATGAATCAATAAAATTAGCCATTAACCCAAATCCCCAACAGTATTCAGTGTTCTGTCATGATATGGACGTTAAAAGCAGTAAATCCTCTTTATTTGACAAACTGAAACATGGGAAGATGTAGTGGTTTTATTGTTTATCATATGGTAGCAGATTTTCTGTTAACCGACTAATCAACTAAATATTTCAGTCCAAACGAACATTTTTATGACACAAAAATACATGTTCAGAGACGGCACGGTTGTCAAAAAAGTGCTCATGCTCCTGATTTTTTCCAGTAGCTGTTTTCTTTTGGCTGTGTGCTGAGCTGACAGCTGCTTCAGGATAAATGGCTTCTGTAACTGATTCTATGTCTCCTCTCTTCTAGGAAACACCCAACTTTGTTTTCCTGGTCATGGAGGTAAGTACAGAAACGTGACTGTCTGGATATTACATGCTGCAGAACTCTTCTCATGTGTTGTCACTCATGTTGGGAAAGTGTGTTTAAATGTAATTGGTTGTTTCTTAATCTAAAGTCTTTAGACCAAATTTTTATAGTAGAATTACCATAAGTGATGACATAAATTATTGTAAATGTATCCATTACCACAAAAAAGTACTCCAAGTGTTTATTGGTTTACTCCCAACACTGGCTGTCAGCATCTTTTTTGGCAGGGTTCACTGCTGTCGTTCCCTGTCAGTCACCCGTCTTTCCCTGTCCTGTTGTCTTCCACAATACGTCTTAACTTTCCTCTCCTGACTTGCTGACAACCTCACCCTCGGCGTTCAGCCCAACTTTCTCCACTTATTTCGCAACACTCAGCTGGCTGCAGGGTAGAAAACAAACCATGACTATGCCTCAAGTTACTCTCTCAAAATACAACCCTCAGATTTCTAGGAATCATATTCCCCGAAAGTCATTGCTTGAAATCTTGTTTTGGCACATGTTAAGCCAGCTCTGTACTATACTTCCTTAACAATCCTTGAACAGGTTTAATTAATTTGAGGGTATTAACAATCCCGACAGTTTTTCCTTGTTGCTTTCAGAGCTTAGGCTATTTGTTTCTTCATTTTCAACTGTCAAATGATTTGAAGAATATCGTGAGGGCCTTGCCCTTGCTGCACCTTAAAGTGTGAATCTCAGTCTGAGTAAATCACTGCTGATACCTCATGTGTTGCTGAGCATGACGAGGCTTGTTTTACTCAAACATTGGTGGAAATATAAGATGTAAGTGTTGTGAAGAGATGAATGCACTGAGCCAGGTGTAATCCAAATGAAAAGAATACCTGAACACTAGTCTAGAGGCTAACAACACAATTTATTGGAGAGAAGGAAGTTTTCTGTTTTGGAACATTTGGTGCAGCTGTAACCATGGTTTGAACTGGGCTAGAATAACTGAAATGTAAACTGTAAGTAGCTAACTGTCTTTCAGTTCTATTCTGTTGTGTGTTCATTGGTTTTAATATGAAGGTGAAGTAGTACCAGCCATTGGAAGCAGATCAGCAGAAGGCATTATTAAATGTGCTGTATCGCAAATAAACAATGGGGAATTTCTTTTCTCCTGTGATTGACAAAGGGAGGGATGCCTTGTTTTTTGGATAATGTAGAAACCAGAATCAGGCTGATTTTAGCCTTCTGTAATTGTGTCCATTGCTAGCGTAAAGCTTACAAATCCATAGATGGACAGCAAATTAAAAATATAACCTAAAGGATTAAGTTTAGAAACATGAAGTACATGAAGCTCAACTCAAAATCTAAGACCAGGGTGAAGCAAGCAGGTTACACTGAGGGTTGCTATGCAGTGGAAGTGGACTAAGCTTGGGTGATGACTACTGAATAAGTACATGACGATGTCTACAGTGAGTCGTTTTCGTGAGTGGATGAGAGGGTTATGTTGTGTTTCTTTACCTGCGGTAATAGTCACCACTGTTTCCATTGTTGCTCTTAATTTTAACAGTGTCTTTGTCTCCACTCCACATGTCCATAACTTGGTGTTCAACCTATGAAGCTTGAAACAAAGTTAGATGCCTAGCTATACTAAGGAAACTAAGCTAAGAAAACAATGATAACTATGCCATGATTGACCTGTGCCAACAAATGCCTTTTCTTAACCTAACTGAGCAGATTTAGCAAGAAAATAAAAAATGGAACATGGAGATGTAATGTTAGCACACTGAGCAGCAGCACACCTTATTTTGTCCCCTGCATATCAGAAATGGCATCACTTCCTGCCTTATAGCAATTCTAAATGGAAACATTGCTACGTTTTGTGCTCTCTGGTGGGGAGCCATTTAATTCATGAAGTTACAATGATACAGGACTTGGATGACTTACAGGATAGATGACATCATCTATCAGGCCAACCCTAAAGTGGACTATAACTTAATTGAGTGTTGCTTGTCTTCACTTGTTCAATCTGCAGTTAACCTACCGCACCACCCTCATCCGTCTCTTCTTGTTTTGTCCCTTGAGAACTCAACAGAGATAAAGCTACAGTTGTTCAGCAGTTTAATTAATGCCTGCCATTATCTGGGCTAGGATTTGAACACTCATGCACAGACACACTCACTCACTCACTCAACGTGAATGTAATTGTTGCTAACAGTATTTGTTTGTCTCATCTCACACAGTACTGTAATGGAGGTGATCTTGCTGACTATCTGCAAGGTAAGCATCACACTAATATGTGTGACACACGCACACACACTGCTCATCAAAACAAAGTTACTATTGCCAGGGGAGGAAAGCAGTCACAGGGCTTTCCCTATTATGAGTGTAGGTGTGGGAATGTGTGCATGTGATAATGCATTTATTATCTGTGCGTGATGGATGGTTTGTGGAATAATGTGAGCCTGTATCATGTGGGGTTGTGGGTGCTCATGTTTTTTTTTTTTACACGAGTGAGTGCGTGCGTGTGAGAGAGAACCACTACAGCATTGTACAAAGGGTTCTTAGTTCAGAGCCAGCCAGCACAGTGTTTATGCCATTGTGAGTTTTTAGCAAAAGTTAGCATTTCTGCTCAAGTCAGTTTAAAATGAAATTATACATAAAGGACAGTGAAGGCGATGTTTAAAAGTTCAGCTAGATGGTGTGTCCGTCACCACTAGCCCCATTCACACTGCCCTTTGAGTGCGAGGATCACAAGCTGATTCTCCGAATCCTCCTCCGTGTAAAAGTTTGACATGCTCGAGGGGTGGTCCCTAATGCACCTCCAGAGGTAGTATCAGAGACCTGGATGCAGTGGTGCCGCTTAGCCAGTGGCCAATCGCAGTGTTGCAGCTAAAAATCCCCCTGCAGCCTTTAGAGCGCCATCATAAAAAAAAGAAATCTGTAAAACTGTTGACAGGTCACCTCGAACTGCAAACTAAGTCAATTATGACTCTTTCTATTCAGAATATTGGGTGTGGCCAGCAGGAGAAAAACAACTTTGCATTGGTCAGTAGGTTGCGTAATCAGGAAGTTTGCTATTACTATGTAGTTCTATTATAAATCTGTTTCCTGGAGGAAATCTAACAGTTAGTGGACTCCAAGTCAAAATGAATATTGTTAGGTTTTAATCATTGGTGTACAATCGCTTATCTTCATGCACTAGCTGAACATACATCATCTAAATGTCCATGTCCTTTAATGCACATCCTTCATTTGAGTACTTACCTTCTTCCTTAAAGCTACAGGCTATGTATTGCCCAATATCTTCTGACAAATTTGAGATTCAGATTGGTTATCTTACCCCATTTGATGTGGATGTTGAGTGTCCAAAGAGACCCCAAAAGTCACTGTACATTCATAATGTGTTATTGTATTTGCTGATAGCAGTTTAAAAGAGTTAAAATCTGCATCTGGACATTTCAAATCCATCCAAATGAATGGCAGTTTGCCAGTGCATCAGTCAGATAAGCAAAGTTGTTTATACCTCTGTTCCATAGAAACACTGATTGTGTGGTTGGAACAGCCTCCTTATCACTGTACTTTTGCATAATGTACCTGCCCCACATGGATACATTTGCAGTTTACAGAATGGGTCATGGTCAGACTGTGACAGACAGTGACAGGGTGGTGCAGGAGCCTCTGCCTGAGTAACATTGGTTTGACTGTGGAGGGCTTTGTTTACTTCAAGGCTGTGAGCACTGCATAGGTACGATCATCTTACGTAACAGGATGTTGCTAGTGTATGATTCTAGTACTTACACGTTACCATGTTAGAAGTTGTGGTGGGCAGTGAGCAACTAACCCCCCAAATCCTAGATTAATGATGGTAAGCTTACAGGTTTGATCTATGCCTACACTGTAATCACAATGGCTTGATGAAGAGCGGGAAGGAGAAAGAATGAGAGGGAGAGAGAAGAAATCTCTTAGTCTCACATCGGATTAGGTTTATTTAACTACTACCAGGGAAAAAGGACCTACACTGCTTTCATTTATACTATTTACTGTAGGATTACTACTCTAACAATGCTTATTATTAGCTTTAAATCAAGTGAAGCTGAGGCATTTTTGGTGAATACGTATAAGAGCTACCGCATCGAAAATTATGTTACTGAATGTTTTTTGTAATTGTATTTAAATCATGACCCTGCATCATGTGAATGCAGACCAAGGAAACTTGACATTAATGTTTTCATTAGGCAGCAGAAAGCATCAAATGAGATCTGTATGTCAGCCTTACGATAATATACATTTCTTACATTTCTCATTGATTACATGAAGTTTACTTTACCAGAATGCATTGTGTAAATATTCGAGTTTGAAAACAAACATGTCAAATGCAATTCCTTCCTGAGAAAATTGTTAAAATATTCTAATTCTTATTAAAGGTTTACAATCTTTACACCTGTGTTCTTTTCCTTGCAATGTTCTTTGGTTTTACGACTACCATTAATCAGCATAATAGAATGAAACCATTGCCTTGATTGTTTACGCACATAACACTTCCATGTGCATCGTTGTGTTTGCATGCACAAGACAAACAACATGGGGACCTACTGATAAAAACCAGTCCGTCAGTGCTACAAGAGGTCATATACTCAGTAGAATAAGAATAAGAACATAAATAGATAGATAGATAGATAGATAGAACATTACCTCATCACTGGTTTTGAGCATCAACTGATGAACCTTGGTTACTGACATTTTTTAATCTTTTCTTTAGCCAAGGGGACGCTGAGAGAAGACACACTGAGAGTTTTTCTCCAGCAAATTGCTGCTGCCATGCGCATCCTCAACAGCAAAGGCATCATCCACCGTGACCTGAAACCCCAGAACATCCTGCTGTCGTATGTGGGACGCAAGAAGTCCAACATCAGTGGCATCCGCATCAAAATAGGTGACTGAATTAGATGAAGCTTATTTTTATTTCTCACCTTTTGACTGTTCATCAGGCTGTAACTCTGAATGAAAGGTAAAAAGTGCATTGGGCAAGGAAGAGATACGTTTTTTGCTGTCATTTGTGTAAATAACCTTGACTTTCCAACAGATGGCCACTATATCAACACTCTGCTTCTTATTTTGGTAGCTGGAGTTTTGCAGTTGATACATTTCTGATAACACTGATGGTGTTTTCCATCACTGGCTTGGTTCTGTGTTGAGTGCAGGGCTGTTGAGGGCGGTTTCATGCACGTGTTCTTGTCCCCAGTGTTTGCCTCCCAGGCATCCTCCACAGTCCAACAATAGTGGTTTGTGTTACTAGTAATGATAACACATGTGCACTGACTGGTTTGTTTCATGCTTCTGTCCGGCAGCTGACTTTGGCTTCGCACGGTATCTCCAGAGCAACATGATGGCAGCCACACTATGTGGGTCACCCATGTACATGGTTAGTGCGTTTTATTGTGCATGTTTTGTGTGTATGTCTAGAATTGCAGCTGAGCTCAGTCATTTCAAACTGGCCTTTCAGTTTTCTTAGCAGTTTATTGCAAAACTCTCCCTACTCTGTGTCTTGACTGGTGACCTCTCCTCCCTCAGGCCCCAGAGGTCATCATGTCCCAGAACTATGATGCCAAGGCGGACCTGTGGAGCATAGGGACAGTCATCTACCAGTGTCTGGTCGGCAAACCACCATTTCAGGTTAATACTGTGCACAACAAACAGCTAACAAATGTGTGTGTAGATGTGTGTGTCCACATCTAATTTCTCCATTAACATTTACAGGCCAATAGTCCCCAAGACCTGAGGATGTTCTATGAGAAGAACAAGAATCTGCAACCCATGTAAGGCACTTAACCTTCTGTCTTTTGTTGTAAGGCTCTATGGTAGGTCTGGGCTATATATCGATTATTATATCGTTACCATAATATGAGACAGTATATCATTGTAGATTTGGATTATATCTTTATACGACCTAAGTGATGTCTTTTCCTGATTTTAAAGGCTCATTACACAAAAGTGAATTCATTTTCTGAACTTACCAGACTGTCCTACTTGTATTAATACTTTCCTTTACCCACTTAATCATTATAATCACAAATATCTAGATAACTTTATATTGTGTGTCAAAATATAGCAATTATTATTTTACGGCCATATTCTATGGATAGAAATGTAGGTCATTTGAGCCACCACCAGATGGAAATCTCTCAATAACTTTTCCATTGATTGGTTCAATATACTATACAGAACAAAGTCCTGCACGACGGGTGACCCACACAATTTGGATGAAACGAGTGAAAAATAATGTGCGGTGTGGGACACGGGTGTGGATTGGGTTGGACCCCTGGAGAGCGCGGGTCAGGTTTTGCGATTGCCATTTTCAAGGTGTCACGTGCAAAAAAAAAAAAAAAAAAAAAAAGAAAAATCATTATTAACGCACATCTACAAAAATATGCCTGCATTTCAAAATGATAAGCATTTATGTTTCATTTTAGCTTATTCATGCGTGCTTGCACTCTCCCAGAGCTCCCTTCCCGATGCTGCCTTACTTTCATTTTTGAAAATTAGCGTCCGTCTAATTTTCCTTCGGGTGCGGGTCGGGCGCCGGTATCAATTTATAGTGGGTCGGCTCGGGCGTGGAATGTAATTTGTGCTACTGTCGGAAAACGGGTCATATGCGGTTTAACGTATGGCGGGTGCGGGTTTGCAAAATAAGACCCGTGCAGGACTCTGATAAAGAATATTCATGACTCCCAGACAGCATAACCTGCTGACTTGGGTGGTATTAATGTTCCACCAGCAAGAGCACATTTTTAGTTTTTTAGTGAAATATCTCTGTAACTTGGATAAATTGTCATATTTGGTGCACACAGTCATGTTCGCCTCAGGATGAACTGTAATCACATAGCAGCACACAGATGATTCAAACATCACAAACATGACTCTGCTGCACACGCTTTGCTGAGTTAGATGACAAAGTTGACAGCGCCTCCGCAGTTCTTGGCTGATTAGCTGGGCTTGCTGTCGCAACCAAAACTTTATATGATCCACCTTGCACAGTATGATGACATGCAATGTAAGAGTATGGTCTAGGCCTGCTCAAATTGTGATATGTCTATACGTCTATAGGCATAGAAACAAGGTATTAATGTTCCCGTTATCTTGTTACCCAGCATCCCAAGGGAGACATCTCCACAACTTGGTGACCTTCTGCTTGGACTGCTGCAGAGGAATCAGAAAGACAGGATGGACTTTGGTGAGTGGTGACATAATAAAAATGTCTTTACATTAATTGATGAATGTGTTGTTTATATTTGGTTTTAAATGCTTTCAGGTCTTGATGTTCTGTTCTCTCCCTCTAACCCTTTATTCCGCAGACACGTTTTTCAGCCATCCTTTCCTGGAGGCATCATCCACCATTAAAAAATGTAAGCACTGACCCAAGTTCATTCCCAAGTAACACACTTTATCGTGCTACACTTTCACATTGACTAACTTGAAGTCACATTTTTAATCTTGTATTTATTCCCCTTAGCGTGTCCAGTGCCGGTCCCCAGCACCTCCAATGCAGTGACGGACAGTTCCTGTGGCAGCTCCCCGTGCATTCGCTACAACTCCCCTCCTGTGAGTTTGATATTATTTTCTAAATCCTCATTCAGAGGGGATTACACTGAGTAAAGGTAATAAAGTATTAACCATGCCTCCCTGTTGTGCTTCTATTGTGCCTGCTTATAAACAGTGGTTGAAAAGTTAAATATGGTGTCCAGAAAGACCATCATAAACAAAAAAAAAAGTTTACTTGTGTACTATTATCATAAATGCTGCTAGTTTTAGTGCAGCGGGTTAAACTGCTAGCTATAACAATCTCTTTGCACAGTAGCCCATCTTGTCTCACTGCAGCAGTGGGAATGCAGGGCTAGTCAATTTCCCAGGATGTCAGTTCTCTCTGTTACAATGTGATTACATTAGTTTGACAGTCAGCACTGCCTGGAAGCCTTAATTGCATAATTCAGGAGGCACACTACAACTTAATCCTGCTCTCTGTCTGTGAACACAGTCTCTCCCAGACATGCAGACATTGGCAGAAGATGGTCTGTCATCCCCTCCGCTCGGTCCGCCCAACTTCCTGCAGCTGTCCAAAGAGTCTGCAGGAAGCACCAGCAGTAAGAACTCGTCATGTGACACTGATGACTTTGTCCTGGTTCCTCACATCTCTACTGATAGCTGTAAGTGCCAACACACACACTGCACATACATATACATCTACTGTTATTCCCCCCCTTGTGGTAACTATCTTAACCATTGAACAAGTATGTTGTTTCCACGTCGGCTCTGCTCTTTAGCTTAGGGTGTGCTTTGTGCTAACTGAGTTAGCTGCAGAATGACAGTCACAGAGGGTGTGTTCTGTGAGTGCAGCACATTGTTAAATTCATCATCATCAACATAAGTATCCAACTACATTATGTCTCATTCACATGAAAGAAGACACCAAACATTATCAGAATGAATGTGAATAATGAACAAGGTTATTGTTAGAAGTCAGTGCTGTCGAGCTAGCATAGTATAGGGACAATTTGGCTGCAGTTTCTCTGCCATTCATGTGGAACTAGCTTGCTCAACTTTAGCAATTTATCAATGCCGAGCCAAGTAGATCTCCGGCTATGCCTTTTGAAAGATTCTGATCTTGCACAATGAGTGCATGGGCGATATAGGCTGTTTATGTATTTGGAAAAGGGGGTAGGCATGTGGTTAGAATTTTTGTAAGTAATTGTGTTGCTCCTTTAGTACGCCATGTTTCCAGTTTTCTTATTAATGACATTTTCTATCACATTCAGCACTTACATTGTTCATATTGCCCAGCCCAGACAGTTTCTGTCATGAACGTCAGACTGTCTGGAGGCAGCTATGTAATCCAATAAATGAAGAACCTAAAGCAGTTAGCCTTTTCAAAAGAATTTTTGGTTCTTTTCCTTGAGAAGACTCTTCTCCATAAAGCCGTACAAGCTTAGCTTGTGAGGTAAATGATGTGTTGCACGAAGATGAAGGTTAAGAATGTTTGGGTGTGCAGGGAAGTCGCCAGCTCTGGCTGCTTAGATTTTAACTCTTGAATTGCATGATGGAGGAGAATTGACCAAACATGTAGAGGGATAGCAGAAACAAAGGGTTACGATGTTATTAATACCCATATCGTAATATTTAGAAAACGAGCCATACATTTTGCTGAGATAGTGTCTTGTACATACAGTATGAATTACATATGACGTGCGGACACAGAAATAAACATGTGGACACCTGTTCAGTTCAGTCACAGAGTTCTTGAAATTGCGCTCATTAATAGAGACACCAGAGTGAAGTTGAATTTACTACTTGCCAATGATACCTACAGCATAACTGCTGACACACTCACTCACAGCATATGTCACCATATTCACAGCAGTTAAATTAGACAGCTGCTAACCATTTCATACTGTAATTGTAGACATCAGTCCCCAAACAGTAGGCACACACACTAACCCTCTTGACCGGTAAAATGAACCCTCATGCTCCACACCTGCTGCAACACACACACATGCACACTAACGCGCTAGCACACAAACAAAGTTGTACTCATGCACACACACAAATACACACACACAAACACACACACACGTTAGTCCTCCACTCAAACAATAAACAAAGTGCAGAGCATTTGGTGTGTCATCTGGTATTTTGAGTGGCATTTAATCACCGTATAACTGCTGACTTCTACATCAGTAAAGCCTGTCCAGGATTTATCATTCTTTTCTTTCCTTCTTTCTTGCTCCTCAGATGACCAGCCAATGGGAGTGGGTCGCCGACCATCCAGTGAGTTCCTCATGTGTGGAGGGTGAGTACAATCCTAACAACCACAAAATTCAGCACCACGTCTTTCTTTCTTTCTTTCTTTTTTCTTGCTTTCTTGCTTTCTTTTTTTCTTGCCTTCTTGCTCTCTTGCTTGCTGTCTTTCTTTCTAAAAACAAAGAAATTATTGTCTTTGGAACTCCTCTGGAACCCCCATTCAGTCAGCAATAATGTTATTATTGTTCCATGCACAATAAATGACCTGAACTCAAAGTATAGTTTTAACAATTTGTGAAATAAGCTTATTATCCATCTTTGCCGAATAGCTTAGCTTAGCTTAGCTTAGCATAAAGGCAGTTATCCTGGCTCTGTCCAAAGGTAACAAAACCCGCCCATCAACACCTCTCAAACTCACAGATGAATGCATTATATGAAATTTGTTTAAGCTCATTACAAAAAAGTGACCTGTTGGTCAGATGTGGCTGGCTATATTTAAAATGGCAAAGGGGCCTGTAAAGCCTTTTGTTAACGCAAGTCATCAGACACAGTTCATAGAGTGTGAACTGCATGCTGACACGAGTCAGAGTACAGAAAGACGAATTGGTGAATGCAGTGGAAGTGTGTAACATGATGCTGTGAGTCAGATGGCTTTTCACACACAGCCTTGAATTCACGTGTATGTGTGTAAAGTCATACCATCTCTTCTCCATGTGTGTTTTTTTTTTCTGTCAACAGGGCTGCTTTTGGTTCTTTGTTTTACTATTTCTGGTTCTCTGACCACCAACAAAACAGCCTCCTCTCAGCTTTACACCAGATATCACACAACCTCCTTGTCCATTTGTCATGAGGAAATTCTTCTGCCACCCTCCATATCTGCATGATTAGTGAGCTATGAATCAGATGTTGAGCCAAACAACAAGGTGGTGCTGTGCTAAATAAAGCACCTGACCCACCGAGGGCTGTGGGATAAAAATAGGCTCGCAGACTCGCCAAAACTCGCCTGCAGTAACTCACAGTGACTGTTACTGTGCCTCAGCTGTGTGTGAAAACATCAGAACATCCTCTTATGTATTGCAATCACATTGTTTGAACACAGCGGTTTCCAGTTAGTAGACTTTACACATCACATTTAATACCCAGTTCAGCTGTCCCATGTTCTACTCATTTATAGTTTCTGAATTTTATATGTTATATTTAATCAGGTAATCTTTGTGTCTTAATTCTCTAAATTAAATACAGTTTCAGATAAAGTTAAGAAATAGTTACTTATATATACTTATATATGAAACTTTTAGAAATACTGCTATCTTCTAGTCCTTTGTTTATGTTGCCCAAGGTCAACCAAAAGTTTTAGTTTTATAAAGCTTTTGCCCAGAATAATAACCAAATAAGGCATATCAGGCTTTGGGTACACATTCATTATTGTATTGTGTCTCCACATAAGATTTGTTGTCAGTAACAACAGTATTGAATGATAGCAGTCTCAGGCTTTAAATACAGTTTTCAATAGATTTTTAAATGCATCAATGGTCATCATATATTATGCAGAACTGGACTTCATGCCATCCAGTTATTTTCCTGTAGTATATAGTTTCAGAATTCTTACTAACTATTTCCCCTTTCACACTGGACAAAGAAACCCACTAACATCTGGCTTTTGTCTTTGACTCTGGCGTCAGATGACCGTAGTAGTCACAGTTGTTTATCAGCTCCAGCTCCGATCAGCTTTGATGGAAACACCTGAGTGGACACGCTCATTTTGCTCCTTGTCAGGGGCGATGCTATGATGTGATGTATGTAGAAGTTCAGGATGCTGGCTTGTTAATACCGCATCTGTCTTTGTGTAAGCAGCGCAAAAACATGATTCAGTCTGCGCAGTTTGAAAGAGAGACCAAAGTAAAAGTTAATAAAAAGAACCACGTTTTTTCCCCACCAGCTCTGGAAAGAAATATCTTAGTCAGCGTGTTATTGATTAAGACTTTCAAAATCAAGTTTCACATCTTTTTGGTGAAGTCTGATGAATTATGTGATCTGCTGCTTTTTACAGTCCCCTGTTTTTCTGGCATGTGCATGATGATAAACAAACAAGACACATAAGAAGAGAAAAAAACAAAACCAGAAAGGCCCCCCCCACCACCCCGTTCAAAACCTGCAGCCAGACTGCTCTGCACCTCTTCTGTCTTTCCTGTTTGCATACAACTGCCTCAAGAAAAACGGTTCTCTCCCCTCTCTGTTCCCTCGTCTGTGGCACTCACTCTATTTTGTCTTTGTTGCTGTTCTGTCTCATCCTCTCGTAACCGATGTGTGCTGCTAGCTTTACTCCCTCCCTCTGCTGTCCCTTTAATGGCTTTCTCCATAGCAGTTCTCTTTACTGCTTACATAAATTAGTTAACCATTGACACAGGCGGAACCATTTTTTTCTTCATTACAGGAGATGTCCCTTGCAATTTAGTAACACCAGCCACACTCTCAAAGAGCTACTAAATCACAGCCTTGTTTATCCTCTGCACCCTGACGGTCCTAAATTGATGGAGTCAAGGAAGGAGATGGAGGGAGAGGGGAACAGAGTAGTGCTTGTGGGAATGGAGAGAAGAGATGATGATCATTGTAAAGGGAGTAGGAGATTATCTGAATTAAGAGAGAGACATGTTAGTATGGGGGAGATGAATGAGGAGAAACAGAAGTGACAAATTCTGCTGTTTGATCCCATCCCCCTCTGCTAGGCTGCCTGGTAAAATCCAGGCCAGTGGAGAGGCAACTGACTTTCAGATTCACTCTCCTCTTTAAGAAGCAGCTGTTCACTGACCTACAAATTCTCTTTCTCTCTTTTAACACGGGGACAACAGCACACAACATTCCTCTCCATATTAAGCCTTGGCTGGGATCAATAAAGCTTTTAGCAACCTGGAGAAAAATAGAAAGCCTCCATCATGGGTTATTGTATTAGATGTCTTCTCGATCGGTTTCAAGCATGTGGAGAAGGACAGCACGTGATGTGGTTTCTATCTCAGAATTGCAGGAATCCAACAAAGCAGCTGCTCTGTGGTTCTTTGTCTGGACTAGTCTTCCCCTCACGTGTCCTCCTGTCTCCCTTGTAAACCCTCCCAGGCTTCACATCATTACATAATACTGGTTTCCAACTGGTGCTGCTCTCTAATGGGCATTTCCTCCACTCCTCCTTTTTTTTTGCATTCTATATGTAAGTAAATGACCTCTGTGGGTGACTCGGTCAGGACTTTATGTTCGAGAACATTTTGTCTCCCGTGGAATAACAAAAGAATGCAAATGAGCTGTGTCTCTTTGCACTTCCCCTCCTGTGTCTGTCTGAACACAGCAGGCCTGCCTGGCACGTGCCATTGGCCAGCCCTCCCTCTAGCCCTGCCCCCAGCCCTGCCCCCAGTAGAATGAGCTTGAAGCTGATTGGTGCTGCCTCTGTGTTTACATGGAAGCCTGGCCCCCTTTTTTTTTTCCACCCACTGACTCATATTCAGACTAAAGTTAGTTTCCTCAACCTGCCTCCACACTGAAGTAAACAAAGAACTCGAGGCTTTAGAGTCCCTACATGTTATATGCTCTACTTATTACACAAGCAGTGGCCTTTTGGAGATTTTAGTTTTTATGGGTGTTGACACCTCCGAAGATGTCGCGCAGATATGGAAGCAGCAGCCGCCTCGATCGCACTGGCTAACCCCCCTCATCTCCCCGTTCTTCCCCTCCAGGCAGCCGCAGCCCACCTCAGGACAGACCCCCATGGTTTCCCCTCGAGCTGAGACCACCCCAATCCCTGTTCCCACTCAGATCCGTAACTATCAGCGCATCAAGCAGAACCTCTCCAGCAGCCCGACCACCACGCTGTACAGCTCCCCCAGGTAAGAGCCACCTCTGCTCAGTCCCTTTTTGCCGGATGGTCCTGACTAAACTCTGAATCATTTATACCTTTTATAGTGACTAGTAATGAAACACCAGTGCACCTGTTTGTTAATGTCAGCTCGTGACTAATGTTTGACTCATTATTTTGGAGTGAACTTTGACACATAATATTGAAAGACCAGTCTGTCATTTCATCAGCTATAAAGTTTCACTGAAATTACATCAGCCAAGTGCCTGCTTGAGGTTGTAGTCTCCCAACTCTGTTGCTGGGATGAGACTTTATGTGAAGACAATGAAGACTGAAGGAAAAGGGTGGCACGTTGGTTCACAGGAAGATTAGTATTGTAGTTCTCATGGACAGTCTGCTGTCTGAAAAGGAGAACTGGAGGGGAAGTGCAGGCTAATCAGCTGTATTGTTTTGCTGATGTATTACCCATTTAAAAGGTGTATTGTTTTGGCTTCTCAATGGGCTTGTGTTCATCAGGTGGTTTGATGGCTCTGTCCTATGGTGATTGTAGCTCCGCAGATTAGGATTTGCTTAATGTTTCTTAGCAGCAGCTTGTTTAAGCGACTTCTGTGCTCTCCTTAGACCCTTGAGAACAGGTACTGTCCCTCTCACCTGCTGTGCTTCTTTATTCAGCTGTCCTATGTTCCAGCCGTCTTGTCTCATCAGTCTGTTCAGGGAGGATTAGAGCTCTGACACTGTGTCCCTTTGACCTATCAGTAGTCCTTCATATACCGCATACCATGGATCTTGAAATTGTTATATTTCACAAATAACACCAGGAGGATGAATTAGGGTAATCATGTGTTTAGCTCTTAACATTACTAAGCATTTAGATAGAGATTAGTATTAGTATTAATAATTTATCTCTCAGAGTTGATCTTTGTACACCTGCAATATCTATAATTGCTAATTGGAAACACCTGCTGCAAATTACATATTATAATCTCAAGCAAATCTAACAGTGTAATGTTGTAATGGCTTGTTTCAAATGCACAATTTCTCTCAAGGTAAAGCGCAAAAGGAAAGTGTTCACCGTATTTTCACTGTAAACTTCACATGTTCATCTCCTAGGGACAAGTTAAACATACCCCTGGGAGTTTTAGATTGCTAATTACTAGAGGCTCGATTTTGGTTCAGATGTCGATATCATAATTCAGAGGTAAAATATTTTGATATGGATATATTGGGTTAGATGAACAGATTTTTCATAATAATTGAATTCTGGTAAGTACTTGTTTTGATTTTGTACTCATGTGATCACATGGCCAACACTAAACACATTTCTGTTCCCAGTTTTATTTGTTCCACTAATCAAGATGTGACACACCAATAAACATAACAATGCCAAAACAAAGGCATGGAAGAAGAAGACTGCTCGCTTTCAAACGTGCATGAAAATAATACATTTAACACATTTAACGCAATCACCCCTGCAAATATTTTAGAGAGAGGAAATGTATTTGGCACTTCTTTTCAGTCTCTGGCTTTCTGAAAATGAACGGGGACAGTACTTGTGAAATGTGTAACTTCTGCAGTTCTATTCAGGGAATTTGATTTCTGATTGAACTCTTCCAATTGCAATAACAGATGATGTAATATATCTCATAGGGTCATACAAAATACTGCAACTCTCTGTAATTGTACCAAATATTTAGTGTGATAGATTTGAGATGAGCAATCTGCACAGCAAATGCTCCCACACGTTTTGTTTCTGTGTGAACCGAAACTGTGATGAGGTCGTATACAGTTCAGCAGTAAAGGATTCTCTCAGCAGCCAAACTGTATTTATTTATTTACTTACTGGCAAAACTGGTTGAAATTAGCTCAAGGGAAGAGAAAGAAGTCACTTGGGAAAAGGTGGTTGAGTAAGTGAATCGTTGATAGAGCCAAGAGTTGTAGTTATTTATTTATTTATTAATTATTTAACTCTTTGGATTAGTTAAGTGTTGAATATTAATAGCATTCTGGTGATTCTGAGAACTGAATGACTTGTACTTGTGACAGTCCATGTACATACCCTAAAGTTTATGTTGTGATTTGCGTTTCTGTGTTCTAGGTCTGGTACAGTGAGGCGCTCCAACACCAGTCCTATGGGTTTTCCCAAGGTGGGCTCGGGGTCTCCCAGCTCCGCAGACGTCCCTCAGACAGTGGGCAGGCGTCTCTCCACTGGCAGCTCTCGGCCCTACTCCCCCTCACCTCTTGGTAAGAACATCTCCACACGTGTCTCAGAGCAACTCAGCTTTTTAATAACACCTGAACAGAAATGATTCAATCAGAAGCTAATATTTCAAATAACTGTTTGCAGTGGGCACCATCCCTGAGCAGCTGGGTCACTGCTGCTGTCACCTGCAGAACTATGAGCCTCGCAGCCGCAGCTCCTCAGGAGGTCAGTTCAGAGGCCAAACTTCAGCTTCACTCTATAGAGCCCGGTCGCTGGGTTCACCCACATCTTACTGCGACCACTTTCTCACTTGGATAAGATTTGGGTTATGGTCCTATGGGTAGTGTGGGTTGTTCAAACAGCAAATGCCTATCAGTTAACACTAAAGAAAGATTAAGCATAATTTGAATGTACTTAGCTGGAGAGCATAAGTTGTATTGTATGGATGCAAATTATGGGGTACAGTTTGCAAAAGAAGTTTGACCAAACACTGACAAGTGTATGTATAGCCGTATCTAAAGTCGGCAATATCGACATTAACTGCAGGTAGGAGTTGTTGTTTTGATTCTCTCAAGTGTGTCACGACTTATTACTGTCAAAGTGCATGAGTCACCATGAGTCAAGGTCTTTTTAAAAGTCTGACGCTGCTCTTATATTAACACAGCAGACATCCTCCAACTTCCTCTCTGTTTGTGTGTGGAGGTTTGCTGTCATGGTGACCATGCTTTTAAAGATGGTCGCTACAGTGCACTGTGTGAAACGAGGCCTCAGCCAGACACAGAGCAGTACTTTGTCCCTATTTCGGAAAGTCACACAAACAAGAAGATTTTATGACACACACAGTCTCTGTGAATAGTCTTGGGGCTAGTCTACCTTCACTGGCTAAGCAGAATCTGTGTGACAGAGCAAGCTAAAGTGTGACCAGTGGCATCACATCTATGCACTGTGAGCATTGGAGCTGAATTGATTCTGATCCACTCCCTCTACTTTTCACAAGGTTCCCCTGTCCCAGCCTCTCAGCTCCTGGGGGCTCGGCTCCAGAGTGCCCCCACCCTGACTGAGGTATACCAGACCAGGCAGAAACTGCACAAGCAGTTGTCAGACCCTGTTCAGCCTTCGTCCTCCTCCTGCAGTCACTCGCCTCAGCTTGGCCGACCAGCAAACCTCGGGTCGTCCCCCACCAAGCTCCTAGGCTCCTCGCCCCGTACGTCTGATTGGCTGCAGAAGTCCCCACTACCCACCATCATTGGCTCCCCAACTAAGGTAGGTGTACATAATATTAAGTGTGCAGATGGCCAATACCAAATCAACTGCAATATAGGTTGTTAAAGTTTCCTTGTTTTTCCTTACAGACCATTTCGGCACCATTTAAGATCCCCAAAACGCAGGCATCCTGTAACTTGATGGCACTGGCAGACAGCCCCGTGCCCACCAAGACGCTGGCAGATGCTCGGGATATCTGTGCCCATCACTGCAGCCCGTACTTCACCGGACGTCCAGCTGCCCCTGAGGCCAGCAGGACCTTTGGCAGGTAAAAAAAAAAGCCCTCCCTTCTTCATTGATTTGCTTTAACAGCCATCTCAGCCTCAACTGTAATTAATATTACATTGATACATTTTATCTATTGATTGCCAGTCATTCTTGTCTAGTCAGTGTGGTTTCTTTCTAATAAGATGAGCAGTACATTTCTTTACTTACACTATTTATCATACAATTGATCAGTGGTACAGTTGTGTAGTGATAGTCCTTAACCTTAATGAAATCTAATGTGGTGCTTTGGACTGTACGAGAGACTTCAGTGAAATGTTATTTTGTGTTCTTAGTGCTTCTTTATTTATCTCGCTGGTTTTAAATAGAGCATTTTAGTTTCATAGTGGAGACATTTTGTCTTCTGTGCAGGTAAAACACACTTTTAAGTATACCATTGATCGCTTCTGAAATACATCCTTGATTATCCCACTTATGTAATGTGTATGTACATGGCAGTTCACAGAGAAGAGAGTACTAGCTGGGTGCAGCCTCTTCAAATGTACTGAGAAGTGTAAACATTGTGAGTGATGTAAAACATCATGTCCTTGTGTGTTACTTTGACCCTCCTCTATCGTCACCAAGTGACATCACTCTGTCTGCTGTTTGACCTCATGCTATCTGTGATTTCAATGCAGGTCTGTTAGCACAGGTCGTCTGTCTGAGCAGCCAATCAGAATCACTCTTGGTGGACAAGCGTATCAGGGCAGCACTGACAGCTTGAACACAGAGCGACCCATGGACACAGGTATGAGTGCATTATTGCACAGACACTGGACAGTGTGTGCCTTAGTTTAGGTTACCATAGTTCATTTAGTCACTATATGGACTTACAATTATCTGTATTCTTCAATAATAAAAGTACTGTAAAAACCCGATGTCAGAGTGATCCTGTTCATACCGTGTTCTTGTTCTCCTGAAGCCCCTGCAGGTCCCAGTGTGCTGGCTCAGGGTGGCTCCGCGAGTCCCCGTACGGTCCTTTTCACTGTGGGTTCACCGCCCAACAGCAGCACTCCTCCAACATGCAGCCATCTGGGCACACGACCGCGCACCACCTCAGGTGAGGCCCCTTCACCTGCGCTAAACCAGTATGCAGTCAGATGTCTGAGTGAATGTATTTGTCAGTGATATTTATTTCATGATTCTCCCCTCTTCCCTTCTCATCCCTCTCAGTGGGCTCCAACAGTTCTGCTGGCTCCCTGTGCTCCACCAGCGGTCGGGTCTATGTTGGATCTCCTCCAGGCATGACCCTGGGCTCGTCCCCTCCAGGAGGCTTCATGGGTGGGCAGTTTATCCCTGGGGGTGAAGGAGCACCCAGCAGCCTGCGCTACGTCCCCTATGGGACCTCACCGCCCAGCTTGGAGGGATTTATTACATTTGAAGCACCTGAGCTGCCTGAGGAGACCCTCATGGAGGTGAGGCCTCATGTTAATGTTTGGCATCTTTCAACAGGAAATGTGATCAGTCAGAGAACTTGATAAAACACAGGTACACTCTTTTAGTCCTGAGGTACATTTAATCTTTGTAACTCCTGGTACAGCGTGAGCATACAGACACCCTGATGCACCTACGGATGATGCTTTCATTCACCGACTGCGTACTGGAGATGGCAGCAGTTCGAGCTGGTGGGACGGAGCTTGGTGTGTCGGCTGCCTCCCTCTACCCTCCCCAGGACAGTGTTGTTGTGGACCAGATCAGCCAGCTCAGCAAAGAGTGGGGGTAAGGAATGATTCAGGTCTAGTCTGACTATGATAATCTCATACAAATAATAACAACAAGCAGTCGAAGAGGCTCTTTGTTTAGTGGTTGCTGCAGTGCTGAAGCTTTCCCATGTGTGTTATATATTATGGTTGTGCTGCCCCCTATAGGCAGGTGGAGCAGTTGGTCCTCTACATGAAGGCAGCTCAGCTCCTGGCTTCCTCCCTCCATCTGGCCAAGGCTCAGATTAAATCAGCCAAACTCAATCCTTCCACTGCAGTCAAACAGGGTAAGGACATTTCAGTCGTACTGAAATCAAACTGTTGAGACTGGAAGAGGTGAATTCTGCTGTTCACCCTCTTCACTAGCAGGAGAACGATTCTGCAGTTCTGTGAAATGTGTTTATTTACTTATTATCTAGTATTTTTTTAAATTGTAAGTGTACTCTAATAGATGAAATACTAATCCCTGTCCCTGTCTTCTCTTAGTGGTGAAGAATCTGAATGAGCGTTACAAAAGCTGCATCTCCCTCTGCCGACGGCTGACTGACAAACTCAACCACTTCTTCTCTGACAAGCAGCGCTTTGTGGATGAGATCAACAGCGTCACTGCGGAGAAGCTCATCTACAATCATGCTGTGGAGATGGTGAGTCGCACATATAGAGTGCTGAAACACAAAACATCTCCAGGGCTTAAAGAGACCAAAGGAATTTACTCTGTTGTTGACTCATGATTTTAAAATGATATGTTCAGTACAGTGCAGCTATAACTTATACTGGTCAGCCTAATGTTTGTGTTTGTGTGTGTGTGTGTGTGTCAGGTTCAGTCAGCAGCTCTGGATGAGATGTTCAAGCAGACAGAGGATATAGCATACCGCTACAGCAAGGCTGCCATGCTGCTGGACGGCCTGTCAAAAATCTTACAGGATCCCACTGACATTGAGAACGTGGTCAAGTGTGAGTACGAACCCTGGAATGCACAAACACTCAGTCTTTGTCAACGGGCCTCATGCAGGAACCACTTCTGTCAACAGCTTTCTACTTAAGTGACTTAAGGGAATTTTAAACATTCAACATTTTACTCATTCTCAGAATTTTTTCTGAAGTACATGCAAGATTCCAGACGTGTCACACACGTCCTCTACGTACAGTAGTTTGACTTTGTCTCTCCATTTAGATGGAGGCATCATAATTCTTGAGGAAAAAAACTGTTTTCCCCAAATTACAGAGACATTTTTTGGGCATTGAAGTTCATGTCATACTCATTCTTTATCTATGTCACAGTGCAGCTCAGCGATTTTTCAGCAGGACTTTAAGCTCTCTGAACTAGAGTTGCAATGATTAGTTGATTAACTTATGAAATGTAATTGCAAACTAATTGTTCACAGATTGTTCATCATTTTTCATCCAAAAAATGTCAAACATTAGCGGGTTCCAGCTTGTTAAATATGACGATATGCTGCTTTTCTTTGTCATTTCTGACAGTTAATGAAGAGTTTTGGGTTTTGGACAGTTTGTTGGACAAAAAAAGCAATTTGAAGATGTCACTGTGGGCTCTGTGCCTCACTCAGACATTTTATAGGACAAGTGATTCATTGAGAAAATAATTGGCAAGTTCATTGATAAGAAAAATAGTCACATGTTGCAGCCTTAACTCACAGCTCCTCACGAGCCAGTGGCTTTACTCAAGCTGAAACGTGATTTTAAAAAAGCTTTGTTGAAAGATATTAAGATAGTTTGACTGACTTGAACACTGCCCAGTACAAGCTAAACTCGAGAGGTTTAGTATAACAATATATGAAAATGCTCTTCGGCCCATTGTCTCTTTTAAACCTGTAGTCTGTCTAATGTTTACTCACTTTAGTGTTTGCTTTAAAGACTTCTATTCATTTGTTTTTTGTGTGTGTATTTTTCATGTAGATAAAGCCAGTGTGGACCGAAGGATCTCAGCCCTCTGCTACTGCACTGTCACACTGTACGAGTAGCAGCCCCCCCTACACACACACACACACACACACACACACACACACACACACACACACACACACACACACACACACACACACACACACACACATACACATACTCACACCAAGGGACCATGTCCTCAGACTGTTGACTACCATCCTCACCACGCCGCTGTTCCCTCCTGTAGCAGTTAAAGCACTTTTCATTAGCTAGGTTTCATCTGTATTTATCATCAGTAGTTTTACGTCTGCATCATGGACTAAGCTGTGACAAGCGACTGATGCACAAATTTACAACCAAAGATGACCACGGACCCAGAAACAAAAGGCTGAAACCGGATGTGGACATAATTCATGCACTTTCAAGTGCATTTTTTTCTTACGCTATAATGGTGGAAAACCACCTGATGACCATGTACAAAAAACTTTTGTCCATCTTTCAGGATATCATTTGTTTTTTTACCTGAAGGAAGAGAGGATGGACGGGGCTATGAGATTGTGTGGGCTTTAAGAGACTAAGGCTCCACATGAAGCAGATCATCTTTTAAACTCCTGATTACTAAGTGATATTGATGGTTATTTACTCTGTGTTTAAGTTGTTATTCTTATTTATTGGTTCAGAAGAACATGGATGTTTGACTCTCCTGCCTATCTTGAAAACCTCAAGTATTGGAGTGTAAGGAAAAGGAAGAAATTAGCAAAAGGCTTATGGCCAATCACTGTAACGGATCCAACTCATAAACAAAATGGACTTTGGCATGAAAACACAAATCCCTGTTACAGAACGAAAACAGCCATGCGAGCAAAGGAACCTGTAGATTTGTAATTGCTACGTTTTTATTTTTTGTGTTGTTAGCTCAAGCACTTTATTGTGGATTGAGAGGAGGAGATGTATCCGTACAAGTTCTGAAGGTTGAAATGTGAAAGACAGTTTCTTCACTCGTGCTCTGTGTACATGATCAACAAGTCTACAGAATGCATACAGTTCCCATAAGGTTGAGAAACCAGGAAACTCAGGACAGGCCAGTCACATTGGCTACAGCTCTGCTGTGCTGGACCTCCACTGTCAAAGGATGACAGATGGTTGACAGAGAAACTTTTCCTTTTGCTTGCCACATTGTTTCCCTTGTTCTTCAGTTTTATAGGGATGTAACAGACCCGTGGTGACTTGTTGATGATGTTGCTCACAGTGATGAGGGGTTAGGGGGAATTGGGGGTGACAGTCAGTCCCTCTCGTCACATTTCCACAGGGTGTGTAAGCTCAGATATTGAGTAGAAAAGCAGAACTTGAGATTCTCTGCAGTGGTGACGGGCCCTTCTCCTGTCACCCCTGCAGTGCTGAACAACCCATCAGGTGTCCACTTCAAACCCTGATGGTGTCAATTGTGAAACCGAATGGTCATATTACTTGACAAGTTACCTTAATAATAAGTTTCATTTTACTAAAATACTACAGCTTTTTATGTTCTGTCAGTATCTGTAGCTAATTTTTTTTAACAAAACTTGATGTTTGCAAACCTGTATATATTTGTATGTGGTGCATGTGGTGATTCCTTTCCCCTCTTTTTTGGAGGGGTGTGAGTGTGTGTGAGATCACAGTTTGCGTTTTAGTCAGGGTGTCGATGATGCCATCCTGCCTGTCAGTCAAAGAGCACAAATCTTTATATGTACATAGATGGATTTGATACATTTTATTCATGTCTGCCAAGGGTTTGATAAGGAAACCTATTTTGGCACAACAGGGGTGTGCCAAAGAATAAAAAATAACTTGTGGCAGCTCCAAAACTTTCCAGAGAACTCTTTCTACCAGGACTGTTCATTGTTGAGATCAAGACACACATATTTGTTCCGTGGGTCTCATGAAATTTTCTGAAATGAGCGTGATGTCTTCAGATTTCATCCTCATTTCCCAAAATTTAGTGATACTTCTATTTGTCACAATCTGCACTGCCTAGAATCCACTCAGTCCCTCTGCCTCCCCTCAAGTCGTCTGCTGTGCTCCCAACAGTGTATGTACTGTATGTATGTATGAGTGTACAGTATATATACGCACTTGCCAGGTGTGCATTAAGGCCAGTAGTATACAGTTAATGATGGAAAAGGAGGTGCCTTCCTCTTGTCCAAGCAGACGTAGGCCTACTCCTCTGTACAGTTGTGAATACATTCTTTTTCAGTGTAAAAATGTGTATAAATGCATTCACAGGCACCTAGCGGTCTCTGGGCCTGTTTCTCTGACGTACTGTTCTTTTTCCAAGACATATCTGGGTTTCAGTTTCCCTCGTTCTTGTCATGAGCACTCTGAACCACATGAAGCCTTTTACTGCACGCAGAGAGAAGAGGGATAAATAAAGCTGACGTTAACCCCCCCAAGTCTCTGCTCCACCATTTTGTCTGTGGACTGTAACTGAAGATGGTCTGTTTTCGATAAAGCATGGGTACCAAGTCTGCATTTTACCCTGTAGAACCTCTAGAATCTTGAATGTACATACCCCGTTGTTTTGCGCCTCTCCAGCCTGATCTGCATTTTAAAGAACCCCGCCGTCAGTCACAACCCTGAAGATGCAACACCTTCCAAGTACCGATTTTTTCAAAGAAAAATGTTAATGTTATACTTGTGTCTCTCACCAAGGGGTGTCTCTCTTTGTTCTTATGGAACACAAATACAGTCTTTGTTATTAAAAGGAGAACAAATAAAGATGTGTTGCTGTGTTTTATTTGTTCAAGCGTGGTTCTGCGTCATTTCCAAGATGATGGGAATTTGGATGAAAAGATCTCAACTAAATATATCCAAGAATCAAGAATCATCAATGATGATGTTCTTTTAAAAGTCCAGTGTGTAGAATTAATGGGCAGAAATTAAGGGCTGATGCCAATTAATAGATATCAGGGAGACTGAAAACTGATATACAAGACTGATATTCCTTTGCAGTAAAAAAAAACCCTTTATTTCTTGAATAATTTTCAGATACTTTGCTCTATTTCCATGTTCTTCCACTTCATGCTTCTTCTCCACTACATTTATTTGACACATTTAGTTACCAATTGCTTTGCAGATTCAGATTATTCAGTGTTTATAGGCTACTTATTGTAACTTGTTACCAATCAGTTGTTGTTGTGGGCGGGACATTGTGTGAGAGGATGCTGCATCAGAGCTAAAGTAGCACATTTTGAAATTACTTTATGTAATCAGCAATCTAACAGAAACATCCCTGGGAACTGATAGAGAAGGAGAGACAGAGCGGTGGAGGCAGAGAACGTGGCAATCATAACTTCTATCACACTGCAAAATGACTGCAGTATCAAAACATTTACACAGACTATGGACAGTGCCTTTTACATTGGCCGCCTGAGGAGAGGGTGAGGTGAAGGTATTTTGTTGGTTGCAATATGCAACCTCACTGCTAGATGCTACTAAATCCTGTACACTGGACCTCAAGGTGTCCTGGTTCTTATATTTGTACCTGTTACTAACAAACCCACTCATGATCGACTCTTTTAGTTCTGTATTTTTTAATACCGTCCCCAAGACTCAGGAGATCCCTGGTCCAGAGGAGCGATGTTGTCTCCTCAGTATGAAGATTGTGTATCACTCATTCATCATGCTGAGTACAGGAGTGTGGTGGATAGTGTTTCTTGGACTGATGTGAACTGAATCACCTGAAAACTCAACGTCACAAAGACAAAAGGAGCTGGAGGTAGATTTTAGGAAGCAAGCTACTCATCCAACCCCAGTCAGTGACAAGTGTACAGAACAGAAGTGGACGCTGCGGACTAACACAAATACCTTGTGTCCACATTGACAATAGATGGATGGATATCAAAACACTGAGGCTCTGCACAAGAAAGGTAAGAGCTGGCTGTATTTCCTTAGGAGACTCGGATCCTTCAACATCTGCAGAGCCATGCAGCAGATGTATTACTCGGTGGTGGCCAGTGTCTTCTACGCTGCAGTGTGCTGGGGCAGCAGGGTGACAGCAGCGGATGCCAACAGACTCAGTAAGCTCATCAGGTGAGCTGGTTCTGGAACTGGAGACGCACCACAGAGCTCCACAGGAGGTCCTTCCTACCAGTGGTCATCAAACTGTAAAACTCCTCTCCCCTCTGCAGGAAGGACAGTTCACACATCAGACAGTTAAATAATAATAACGTAATGTGCATTATTACTTAAAATAGATAGATAGATAGATAGATAGAAATACTTTAATGATCCCAGACTGGGAAATTATTTTGTTACAGCAGTTGTGGGTCCACAAATAAAACACTTCATACATAACATAAATAGAATCCAATA
>CAEMYA010000041.1:1310390-1355024 GCA_903131615.1 Diplodus sargus
GTCCTGTTGTGTGTGTGGAGACGCACGCTGGAAGAGTTCCTGACAAGGTCAATGACATGACAGCATCTAGCAGTCCTTGTGCATGAGCTCTCCTGCGTGATCTTCAGGAAAAAAGCTTGTTTGGAGGGACAAACTTTTCAAATCCCAGTTGTCGATGTAATGTACTGTTAAACTGAGATCAGGCTCACAGGTTCTACTGGTCCACAGATCTGTAGTTGTGGAGAAGTCAGTGGTTAGCTGGTGGGCCACCTTTTCTCTCGCTTTTTCATATGGGATAGATTTTGCAAATGAAAAAGCCACAATAATTTGCTTTGGGGCTGGTTCCTTTGAGGTTTTATTTGTTGTTAGTGGAGAAGTGGACATACAGTCTTTGAGGCATTCTTCAGTTAGCAGTGGATGGCATCTCATGTGGTGAAACAAATCGGTAGTTTTTTGGTTTGGTGGCACATTTTGCAGATAACCGTGTTTCCTTGCAGAATCCAAACCGCCGCCAGGTGATAGATCCAGTGCTGCGTTTCTTCAGAACCAAGTCGTCCATCTCCATCTTCAGTTACTTGCCTGGCTTCTTCAGTTTTCTTTCCAGGAAGCCCTGAATCCAGCACCATTGCAGCCAGAATGGACAGCCCTCATTAAAAAGAATTTTCGCCGCACTGCCTGATTTGATTTGAATGACTTTTGGAGCAGATGTGTGAAGTTGAACTGCTGTGTCTTACAATCATTGACTAAGATCGTCAAAAACATAATCCTGTTCAAATTACAGATCAGCTGATTTTAATGAGAGACAACAGGAGAAGACTTTTATCTACAAAGACATGTCATATTTGACAGTCACCCTCAGAGCAGACTGGGCATATCATTATACCTTGCATATGTTGGCCTGTAAGATCAAAACAAAGCTAAATGAAGAGTTTGTAGCTGGTGACTTTTAGAGAAGGTGAAATTCTGTAGACCAGAATCTGCTATCAACGTACTTGGATTTGAAACTAGATACCTAACTCTAGGTCCAGTTACTAAATAACTGGAGGGATCATTTTATCCCACACTGTTATGACATGAGTAATCAGATCCTGTTGGACGTGTACAAGAAGCAGATATGAATGCTTAAAGTGATAGTTGAGGTCCTTTGAAGTGTGGTTGTGTGAGGTACTTATTCCATAGTCAGTATATTATCTGCAGTAGATGGCGTAGCACCAACAGATCTAACCTTGCTGACCCTTTACATCGCTGTCAGACAGCTGCTCAAAGTCCAGCTAAACAGCTGATCTGCTGTGTGATACAGCTCATGGCGGGCACAGCTGCACTTGTGCGTAGGAATACATACATAATACAGTTGAGGCAGTGCAGAGCCATGCATTAAAAGAAAGAGGGCTGTCAGAGGCAGTCCCATATTATCGGGGGGGGATTTGTGTGGCTGCACCTTCTTGTCTTTCATACACGGTCCTCTCAATTCATGTACTGATCAGCTGGCTGCAACATACTAGCAACCAGCTAAAAGTGATATTAGAAACAAAGACATAGCAATTATTCTTATCAGAACTGCACATCCTTATATGAAAACTGACCGATTGTTAAAATGATCGATGTCCTGTCCTCTCCTGTTGACAATTTTTCCCGTCCCGTCCTGATGAATAGTGAAACTGACTCCCATCCTGTAGGAATCCATCTGAGTGTGACCCACAGGATTCCTGAAAAAATATCAACCTCTTGCCTCTGCCTAAGACCTTAAAGCTACAGTTCACCAAAAAAATTGTCTAAAATTGTCTCTGTCAGTATCTCCTCAAGCCCCTACTGATGGAGAATTGGATTAGGATTTGTTGTCCAAAAACCAGTGTTGAGCCATGTCCTTCCCAACAACCAACAGATGTCACTAATGCCTCATCTTCCACACAAAATGTTGTTAACCTGTAAGTTAATAATTGACACACTATGTGTCCCATTGTGTCACTCAGGTTTAAGACAGATGTCTATTCAGTATTAACCAGTCCTGGTGTGCACTGTAAAGGTTGACTGGAGGGATCATACTGTCTTTAATAACAGGAAGCCTTTGTGTTTCACGCAGCAGTTCTGCCCCACATAACACATGAAAGAGAAACTTTTGAGGTGAGAGGTATGTTTTCATCAGTGCAGTATTTGTGTGATGACTGTTTACAGCCTTTTAAATAACAACAGATACAGTTTCCAGAGATACCCAGATACCCCCCCAACACACACACACGATCACACGATCACACGCACACACACACGATCACACGCACACACACATACCCACAGTCCTACAGACTCGTACTCTCATACAACAATGGCTTTGTTTCCTGCAGACAAAGTGTGGCGTTGTCCAGGAAATCTAACCACACAATGCCCCCTCATCTACCCTCTCTTTAATTACCCAGCATGCTTCACTCCTCCCTGATAAATGGTCCCTTTTGTTCAGGTCTACCCCACCACCTTTGTTGACATCCACACTTGTTGTGCTCCTGTGGACAGTTGAACAATCTGTCATCTCTGTATTTCAAACAGTCTGCCTCCGTGTCCTGACACTGAAATTGTACGCTGTGTTTCTTGCAGAGATTCCTGCGATGAGGAGCAGAACCAGGACCAGGACCAGGACCAGGTGGACTCCTGAGCTGCAGTCAAATTCAACACTCTGTTAATTTACTGTTCCATATCATTTCTCATGCATGTAGACATATTTAACTGATGTATGTATTTTAGAATATGTGTTTTCTGTTACTCCAAAAGCTGCTATGGATGTTTTATTTTTAATTGTGTTAAATCAATTTTACAGCAATATTATCTGTACTAGTTCATTTTTAACCTTGTAAATATGGATTTTACTCAGATTTTGAACTTCTGAAACATTTCACCGCTGAAGCACTGATGGCATTCATTTTACTACATGATGAATATCAATGCACTCACTGACTCGGTGAATATCATGCCTGTATCAGTTTTGTGGTCCTGACTTTCAGCAATTAAATATCAATAATATAATTCATTGTCATTTGTCTTTATCTCTGTACTTGGCTGATTAATGAGTGTGAACAAAGAGACATATCTTAACAGTGGCATATCATTAACAAGATGCCAAGGTTACTGTCGTTTATGGCATGATTGATAGCGCTGTTATTAAGACACGTTGATCTCTCTGATGGTTCAAGTGAAGTGATGGCTGCACAAGAAGAAACACAAGCAGGTGAGCTACAAGCAAATCTAGAATAATTGTATTAAAATATGCCACTTTAAGTGTGTGTGTTTGTGTGTGTGTGTGTGTGTGTGTGTGTGTGTGTGTGTGTGTGAGGGTGGGGGTGTGTGATGTGTGTTATCAGAGATCTCAGTGTGTGGGGCGGTCAGACTGAAGCTGGTGGTCACAGTCAGTAAAGTGATCCTGGAGCAGGCTGACTGTTAAACAGTGTACAATGAGCCTCAGTCAGTCAGTCAGTCAGTCAGTCAGTGTGACCTGCAGCGTGTCGGACATCTGAACCGCTCTCACATCAGACCACTGACGGATTATTGAACTGCTATTTTTGATTTTCTGATATCTGAGTCCACTGGATGCGCCTCTGACCTGAGCTCAGGTAAGTTTGAATAGGATTGGCCAGTTTTGTTTGGTTTTTCTGAATTTGCTACCTGATGATGCGATCGAATAATCGATGTGTCGTGGCGTTTCGTAGTCGTGCTGTGTGAACGTCAGACGCGGTGAGAAAAGCCCACACACTGCACATGATTTATTAATGCAGCCCGTCAGTTGTTTGAACGGAGAATCAGGCTCTCAGACATGCAGGAGCTTTTCAAAAGTCGTGGCTGCAGACTCCGAAAGCTCCATCACAAGTCAGAAGTACAGCAAGATGCTTTAAAAGACTCAGACTGAGCAATAACAGCTACATTTACATCTTATCTACAATCGTTTTTACTGTGGAGATAAGACAATAAAACCTAGCTGAAGATATAGGGGTCATGAAGGAGAACACCCAGGAGGGTTCTGTCTATCCAGGTCTGCCAATCAAAAAGGTCAGCAGGTCTTTTTGTTGTCACTGACCTGCATGGAAAACTAATTCAGTGAGACCAAAGAAAATCCACAATCTGGCTTTTATAGGAACTTTATCTGTGTAAAAGCTGTTGTGTGAGTCAAAGTGTCTTAAAGGCTGGCAGGCTGAGTAACTACACACTGTGCCACTTGTGTTATCTGTCTGCATCACTAATGATGAGACCCAACAATCATTTATGTCCTCTGACGTTTTCACACAACCCTGCCGTACATCAGACCGGCCTGTGGTGAGGGGTCTGGATAGTACGTCATGTGGAAGTTATTTAGGATTATTTGACAGTTCATTATTAAAGTCCAGCTCCACAGATTGTACACATTACCGTGTGTTCACAGGTCTTGGGGAGTCCTACTGCAAGTATTTAAAAAGAATGTGTCAGCTGTATGTATTGCCTCTTGTGATGTCACTCAGTGACACGTTGCATTGTGGGCAGTGAAGGCGCCAGGTTTTTGAAAAACTTCTACAGGTCCAGCATTGCACTCCTACAGATGAATCAAAGTGATTGACTCCCGTGTTCCACCATCTCTCTGCCGTCACTGAGGTGGCACCTCAGCGTCTGCTGCTGCCTGCTGAGTGGCAGCAGTATGAGGAACTGGTTTAAAGACAGTGGCCCCCAGTTACTGATGAAGGGGCCTCTTGGTTATCTTAATGTTATTCAGATTTAACACATTAGACGCTGGTAATGACAATAGCATGAACAGCTGATGGGAAAACGGGGAAAAAGTTGACCACTCGTCACATTTGTGATGAAGCACTGTGTAATGTGACGTTACCAGTCAGCTAGCATAATAAATTAGGAGCTGCATGGAATCATGACAGACCAGTTACATTATTCAATTTTTTCTTCAAATAGAATGAATTCTTATAGGGTCAAATTACAGTAATAAAGGTGATCAAACTTCTAATATCTTATGATCAGCTTCCAGCCAACACCTTCACCCTCTGCCTGCCCGGGGAATCTATGTAAAGTGTATGGTCTCAGACAGCAGCTCTCATCTGAAGTGTAGGCCTGCATATTTTGTTTTCCTTTTCAGTGTTTTTTCAGTGTCAAGTTTGCCATGACTGGTGCATCCATAACCCTGTCGGACTCATTATGGACAGTTTGAACACAAATGATCAAAATCAATACAGCAGAGCCAGAGATATCACCTTTTTAATCCAGGCATCCTTATTCCTTTTCAAAACCTGGCAACTACATTACCCACAATGCAACGTGGCCACTGAGTGACAGCGCTGTTGGCAATTTGTCAGATTACATGCAGCTTCCTCAGGAGCCACAAAGGACATAATACTATGTTTTCCACACATCCAGTAGTGCCCCACAACACCTGTAAGCACACTTCAGTGTGAACAGTTGGTGGAGGTACCCTTTAAATATCAGGTCTTGTCACTGCTGCTGTTTCTGTATATTTCGAACAGACAAGCCTGCTGCCTCACATGTGTGTCTACAGTTGCAGAAGCCGTCAGCGGTCCTCAGGCTGTGTGTATGGAGAGGCAGGCGCTGCAGCGGGCCCGGGAGGCCTTCCTGAGCGGCAGGACTCGGCCTGTGGAGTTCAGACTGCAGCAGCTACACGCCCTGCAGAGGATGATCACTGAGAAAGAGACTGAGATCTCCTCTGCTCTCAAACAAGACATCAACAGGGTGAGTGGAGATGCAGTACTCCGCCACATGTAACATGTGCTGTATGTGTGTGTAATATGTGCACTGTCCCGCAGAGCCAGTACGACACACCGCTCTTGGAGCTGATTGGCATTGAGAATGAGATCAAGCTGGCTGTGGAGAAGCTGGCAGAGTGGGCGGCTCCACGGCCCGTCGAGAGGAACCTCCTTACCATCAGAGATGAGGTTTATATCCAGCCGGAGCCCCTGGGAGTGGTGCTCATCATTGGGGCCTGGAACTACCCCTGGGCTGTCACCCTGCTGCCCCTGGTCGGAGCTATTGCTGCAGGTAGAGAGCGTTTCTGTCTCCTGTCCCTCAGTAGCCTACTTACATTTAGTGGACCTCCATTGCCAGTAAAATATCATGTAAACAGCATCTTTGTTAGTGAGACCCATCAGACTGAAACCATAGAAATGGATCCCGACAGTCCGACACATCCACACGTGTTTTCAGCCGTTGCCGATTAGCTCTCTGCTCAGGTGGAGGATGGGTGGAGCTGTTCTGGGGTTATGTGGAGTTACCAAAGTCCATGCACTAATAAAATGATAAAGCTTTAATCGTCACATGGTAGCCTGTACAACAACAAATGGAAATGTTATCAAATATTTTTTTTACACCCCAAATTCATGTGTCAGTTATGTGCATGAGTAATGGAGTAATGGAGTTTCAATGTTTCATGCTTTACCCTTTGGAGTGACAGTGGTGGTCAAAGTTGTGCCGACCCAGAACTGCATTTTAGCATTTAAGAGGGAGAGGTTTTTTTGTCAAAGGTCGGCTCCAAATGAAATATATTAATAATGTTAGGGAGGGTCTTGCAATTTTCAAAACTGAGATTATAAAGATGTAACCCCCCCTCACCTCAGTGATTGTCAGCAGATTGACAGAGACGTCATCCAATCACAGCCTGTAAACACCCACACAGTCCACAGAAAGGACCTCTCACACGTGTTAGAGACAACCCATGTGTGGACAGTCCAAGAGTAGGAAGGCCTTTAAATTCTAATGCAGAGCTCAAAGATCTTCACTATATCAAATATGTCAGGTTAAACTACAGGGGAGTGTGAAAACACAGATTCCAGAGACATCTACAATACTATTATCTGAGTAAATGATGCAACAATATTGACAACTTGACTCTAATATTTTAGTCTATGTTGCATATGGAGCTTCAGTGAAGCAGAGTATATTGTGTATAAAAGATATCAGCATAGAAAAAGTGTTCTAACTTTAAAGCTGCTGTAATGAATATTGTGCAGGAACAATGGATCAGATGACAGGAAGGTGTCACGAATAGTGACAAACTGACAGAAAATAACAAATTCTTCATCCCCTCATCTCTGAGAAGAGTATTCTAAGCTCTTTTTTTATTTATTTTTCTTTTTTTACATTTTTGTTGTGTAAAGCCTCTGTAGACCAGCTGCCCTGCACCCACCAGCAGACACACACACTTAGAGACCAGCTGGGGGACACAGTCAGGCACTTATCAGGTTGATGGAGACCAAAACAGAGCACAAAAAGACAGAATGTTATTATTATAGTGGTGTAAATAAATAAATACGTTTGCTTCCATTTCACTAACAACTTGTAACACTGCCCACACTTTTTTGCAGCTTTAAATCGTTGAGCAGCATGTATTCTATACATTTTCCTGCTATCAGACAGAAGAATTCCAAAGAAATAAACATTTATTTTCAAAACATGAACTCAACATTAAACACATCACTGGATTTTTCCAAATAACGTTTGATTGATCAGAATAGAACAACCTGAGGTTAATGTTTGTCTTGTGCCTGTCTGTCTTTTTGCAGCTTAGCCTTTATCCACCAGCTTCTGCCAGATAGTGAACTAATGACTTTAACTAATAAAACAATGAATGGATTCTTTAGCTCTAGTGTTGCTGTTACCTATTTAGCTTTGCTCTGATTAATTGGTTTGACTGAGCTTTTAAACATTTTCATTCTTTTTTGGGTAAATATTGGGATACATATGTGTGTGAATTTCTTTTATCTATTTTATTTATTCAATTTCTTTATTTTACTAATTTTATTCATTCTTTTCAGTATTTCTGTTCTTCAGTTATTTGTATCTAATTATTTCACTATACCAATTATTTGTTCTTTGCAATTTACACTAATATGTTTTATTTTACTTCCTTCTGCTTTGTGTTTTTAAAAAGTGCTATATGAATAAAGTGTATTATTATATTATTATTATTATTATTATTATTATTATTATTATTATTATTATAATCCCTATTGAAGGGATAAGCATAAAATATTTAGATAGAGTCAATTCAAATGTTACTTAATGGCCTTACATATGCATGTTGGTCAAACTTATATGTTGCAGCACAAGTTTGAGGATACTGAGAGACAAATATCCTGGTGTGAACTGGAGTTTGACAGCATCCTCAGCCTTGCTGCATTCTTGTCCTCCTACTTGTGAGCTCTGCGTCACTCAGTGATCTCATTCCACTCACACCAACCCGTGTTCTCTCCCTGCAGGCAACGCAGCTGTGGTGAAGCCTTCCGAGCTCAGCGAGTACTCGTCCCTCCTCCTCCGGGCTCTGCTGCCCCGCTATCTGGACAAGGTCTGAACACCAGCCGCTATTGTTGATGGAGTAATGTTGTGAGCTGCTGTAACGTTAAAGCCTTGTGCCAGCACAGTACAGTGCATCATAGATATGTTCTACTCTATAGCCGTGTGGCCAGTGTGAGGGGACTCCCTCCATCAGCAGTGACTCATTCTTCCCAAGTGCTAATGTCATCTTGAATTCACCAGGAAGGTCTCAGCCATGCTTGATGTTTTTGGTCAAAACCCAGCAATTTGGCAGCAATTTCATATTTAGCCTTTGTCTTTAGACAAACATGCTTTTTTCAGTCACATTTCAGTCACCCTTCACAGTTTGAGTCTAGTTTTAGTCGACAAAGCTTATAACCTTTCAAACTAATGTTATGCTCAAACAGCAGGAAAATCAGCTTTGTCAGGAAGCACTATTATTCACAAGTGATCAGGTTGGATGTTTGTGTCCAGACATCACATACCCTTCTGCATGGGTTGCTGTGGCGACAGCACAGGCATCAGTCAATGCGTATGCTGGTGACATAGCTCTCCAAGACGGAAGCATGAGAGACTGAGATCCAAACACTCCCACTGCCCTGTCTGTTGGTCACCGTGTTGTCTTCCATACAGCTCCTGCTACTGGCAGCAGTTTGGATTCTGCTCAGCTGCAGTGATGCACTTTGATTTGACGTTGTCGTTGTGTTACACCAAAGATACTTTTAGATCTGATGTGAGCATCCAGAATGTCCAGGCTGAGACGCATCTAGAGTAACCTGTTCTGAGGCGTATTCTGAACCCCCTCCACATGTGCTGTCCAGACTGCCTCAAAATATCTGGATACAATGTGAATATGCCAAAAAAATGATCACACCGCAGATATGCAAAAAGGTGACTTACCCGGCTGTCCAGTCACACTGACCTAATGTTAGCAAATGCAACACATACATGCTTTTTTGGATACAATTGACTAACTTGCTGTGGCATTAATAGCAAGACGGTGCGACTTCAGCTGTCTCTTCAAGTGGGTTGTATTCTTCCAATTTTATCTATAGCTACAGGGTGTCTCTCCATCTCCCAGAGTGCATTGTGTTTTTCTTTCTGTTGAATCATTGATAGTGTATCCATAGATCTGTTCATTTTTTCTGACAGAGCCTTCTTTGCATTGAAGGCATCGTGTTATTTGACAGATAAGAGACACGCTGGGGGATGACATCATGCATTTCCCATAACCCAGCACTGACCTTTTAGTCCCATCCTGTCTCACCAACAAAAGCAAACACATGGCCTACATTTAGTCATTATTTTCATCATCAGAGATCTATTTTTAGCTAGTCAGTGTGTCATTTTTCTTTAAAAAATTATCATTATTTTTTTTAAATCATAGTTTTCTTTGACGAAGTGAACACTGTCACAGTTAACATTTTGGTTTTGGATCTTTGCTGATGATTTCCAGGATCTGTACCCGGTGGTGACAGGTGGAGTGCCAGAGACCCAGGAGCTGCTGAGGCTCAGGTTTGACCACATCTTCTACACAGGCAGCGGCACTGTGGGTAAACTGGTGATGGCGGCTGCAGCTCGCAACCTCACCCCAGTGACCCTGGAGCTGGGAGGGAAGAGCCCCTGCTACATCGACAAGGACTGTGACATCAGAATCGCCTGCCGGTAAAACAACACTATTTGGTGGATTATGTCGTTTATTCAGCGTAATGAGATATTTTGGCAAGAAATTAGACAGATGTCAGTTTTTGCTGTAAACCTGAATATGATCCCCTCAAATTCTCAAAAAACTGAAATATGTGCTTTATGTGCAGTCGAATCACATGGGGAAAGTTTGTCAACTGCGGTCAGACGTGCATCGCTCCAGACTACATCTTGTGTGAACCGTGCATCCAGGGCCGAGTCGTGGAATGCATCCGACAAACTCTACTGGTACCGTCCTGTCTGAGCCAGCGGCATCATGTAAGTTAAAGTGCACAGTCTGGAGTCTCATCAAGACCTTTCGATCCATCCCAGGAGTTTTATGGCGCTGATCCCAAATGCTCGGCGGACTACGGCCGAATCATCAACCAGCATCATTTCAACAGAGTCATGAGTCTGATGGAGGGCTACACTCCTGTTGTGGGAGGACAGAGTGACGCCTCACAGCGCTACATTGGTGAGAGGATACAGTGAGGTAGTGAATCAGTCAGAGTGTTGTGTTGAAACCTGTAACCTGTATCTCTTCTCAATGAACACTGACGTTCTGCGTGCAGCCCCGACAGTGCTGAAGGATGTGCCGCCTCACTCCAGGCTGATGCAGGAGGAGATCTTCGGCCCCCTGCTGCCCATCGTGACTGTGAGCGACATGGACGACGCCATCCGCTTCATCAGCGAGAGAGAGAAACCTCTGGCCCTCTACATCTTCTGCTCCGATAAGAAGGTGAGAGGAACCAACAGGAGCGAGGAGGTTTAAAATGTGTTTGAATCCCCCCTTTTTTAAAAAGATAAATAAAATCTTTCCTCTCCCCCTCCTGTCTCTCTCAGGCAATAAAAAGGATGATTGAGGAGACCACAAGTGGAGGAGTAACGGTCAATGATGTTATGATGCACTACACAATCAACTCTCTCCCGTTTGGTGGTGTTGGTAAGACTCAGAGCCTGATTGTTTGTACGTTCACTTTCTTCATCATCAGGAGCGTACTGTTTTATTGGGTCCCTGTTCCCCCTCCTGTACTCGGCTGAGGAGAAATATTGATAAAAAGCCCCAGAAACAGTCCTGGCTGCAGGTGAGAAGGATTTATGGTATTTCTGGACAATAAACTGCAGAGAGCAAATTACTTTTGCTGGGAAGCAACAAGTAATGGAATGTTAATAAATACATTTATTCAAGTACTGTACATAAATACAATTTTGAGGAACTTGTGCTGCTTGACACTTCCTCTTGACTACATGTTTTTTGAGTCAAATATTCTACTGTTACTGCAATATAATTGTTTGATCACTTAATGACTTTGCAGTTTGCATGCTGCACCAGAGCCAGAGTAGCACATTTTTAAATTCATCAGCTATCAGATTAAAAAAGACACAAACGCTGATTCGGATTTTCAGCTGGAAACAACACTAGTGGGAGTAGTGAGGGTGAACTGCAGAGTTGGTGATAAGGTGATAATTAATTAATTTTTTTAGTACAGAAAAAAACAATCTGATGCACCTGTAGTACAACACTGTGCCATAGAGCCCTGCCACCAGCCGAGGTTGTGGCTGGTGGTGATTGTCTGTGTCTGTAGTTGTTGTGGTGTGTCTCGCATCGTCGGCACAAGCCTGTCCTAGGTGAGAGAACTCACTCTGATTGGCTGTTCAGCGAAGTGAGTCACTGTGCAAAAAAAGAAACTGAAGAAGAAAGGAAAAAGCCCCTTCAGTCTGTCCCGGTGGTGTCCATGATTTCACCCATCTACTGCAGTTTCTCCTCACTGTCCTCTTCACCATCTGCAACTTAGAGTCAGACAAATTCTTGATTAGAAGTGGCTTTATTTATTATAATGGTGTCAAAAAACTTTGGGTTAAAACTGGGTTTATATCCACAGTCCTGTGACTAATGATAATAATAATAATAGTGACTGCTGCTACCTGATGGTATGGAGAGGGATTACTTCTCACGCGGATGGTCGTCAGCTGTGGGCTTTGTGCTGTGTTCAAGTGCAGCTTTTTACCAGAGAAACAGGTTGATAAAGACGGAACCTGAAGAGGAACCTGAACGTGACATAGAGTCCAAGTGAAACTTTGGAGTCAAGTTGGATCAGAAATCTACTCGTGAAAGTAAAAACCTATGTGTCTGAGAATTTGTTCTGGATCTTTAGCCTTTCTTCTCCCATTGCTTTCCTGGTAGGCCTGTGTGAAGGGTATACTGATGTCAGAAATTCCTCTTATATCATATTGTAGAACTTTGAAATTGCAGTTTTTCATTTCAAAAGACATGACAGTGGACTTGACCCCCTCCAGGTCAGAGTGGTATGGGCCGCTACCACGGTAAACACACCTTTGACCAGCTGAGCCACCAGAGGGCGTGCTTGGTCCGCTCTCTGGGCATGGAGAGTGTCAACCGGGCCCGGTACCCCCCTCAGGACCGCCGGCGGGCACGCAGGGTGCGGATGGCCCTCAACTCACCCCTGATCGACATGTCCAAGCGGACGCTGGTGTGGGCCGTGGCTGCCACCATCATCGGCTTAGGCCTGTTCATCACCCTGCTGGTCATCCTGCTCATAGCTTCAGGCCTGAACTGCACCTGCTGGTACTGGAGAGGCTTTTATAACTAGAGACACTGCAGCTTCCCGCTGTGAAGTCGATCAAAGACGAAAAAGTGACTCCTGTTTTGTATTCAGATATTTTGAAGATAAGATAATCCTTTGATCTAACTTTTATTTGCTGTGTCTGTTTTATATCAGATGTCCCTCAGCGCTGAGACAAACAGGGTTCAACACTGACCAAACACACACCACAGTGCTGTCCTGCCTGTTTCATCACGGGAGGTTAACACTCACTTTTTGAGGAAATGTCAGTATGAATACAAATTTGATGATGATCCGAGAAACCCACAGCCTACTTACAGTAATCCACAGATCAAATGTATGTATGATATATGGATTTTGCTAATAAAAGATTTGTTTGTATATTGTTCTTCCATTTTTTTTCTAAGTCTAAAAACTGTATTCTTCCAGCAATACTTCACCTAAGACTGTATTTTTGATACAAGTGCACAGCTAGTTAGCACGCTAGTGGAAAATCAGCAATATGAGGAGGCTGCAAATGTCTAACCTGACTTCTCTGAAGATTCACTGAGGAGCACCAGTCTCACATGTTTGGAGGCAACACACCTGGCCAAAAGAGATACATACTTATTTTTTGGCATGATGCAAACATCTGTAACTGTCACTGTTGTCGTCCTCCATCTTGTCCTTCTTCAGGTATATTTCTTGGAAACAGTAATTATCTAAATTATACTGTTATGAATATGATATAATGAAGTGCTTTTGATGAGATTTAAAAATATCAAGATTCATGTATTGTCTCCTGATAATAGTAATATTTGAAGGCCATACCCTCCAGCCCTTTGACGATTACTTACTTGGAGTTCAAATGTTTTTTTCCCCCCTAAACAAACAGCAGTTCTTGCTTTTATTAGAGCCAAAGTAAGTCCGGAAGCATCCTCAGAAATAAAACCCCTGTAAAATAAAATGTAACTGAATAATCTGATCTATAAATGATAATCAGATCATTTATTATGTGGCAGCTTCCACTCAGGAAAATCCCAACTCTACACACATTTAAAGCAACACAGTTTAAAGTACTTCTGAGGCAGATGAGAAATGATCGTCTGCTGTGACTCATCACCCTGAGACTCTGACATCCAGTGAAATGGACCAAATGAATCAGTGAGAGTTTTTAGCGGGCTGACCCGTTCTCCAGAAAGGATCTTGGTGATCAGGTTCTTCAGACTGGGGTGGAAAGATTCTGAGAAGAGATGGAGGATCAGGAGGTGATGAGACAGAACGTGTAGAGACTAAACCAGATGGAGGAGGCACACAGAGTTCATCTGCTTACTGTGCAGTCAAACATGTGCACCTCTGATTACATTTAAATAACATGTAATGCTGAAGCAGGTCTTTTGTGTCAGTGGACTCCATTTCTAAGCCAACGTTAGCCACTGAGAAGAGGCACTGGAGAACCTGCATGAAGTCACTTCCTTAGTCTGGTTAGATATATACCGATAAATCTCAGAGTGGACAATTCTTGCATGCTGCATCTTTAAGTAAATGGATATTGTTCTCAGAGAGCCTTCAATTAATTTGAACTAACCTGATGTACTGCTGCTGACAACAGTGCTGAGATGAGACCGATGTCTTGCAGCGTATTGTTGCACATTCTTGTGCTTAACAAGATTTGGATGTGAGGATGAATACTGTCATGTCTTCACTGTTACTATGAAGCTGGGAGCCATTTTTGTTACTGCTGGACGGATCGGGCCAGCTGTATCTCTGTGTTTCTAGTCTTTGCACTAAGCTGAGCCTAGCTACATCAGCAGCTCCAGGATTGTGTGTTCCAGCACAGAATAGTCTGTATTGGTACCATGATATGAAAGTTCCTCTGTGTTTCACTGAACCGTTTGACTGCACAAAAAGTGCATGAAAGCGAATGTTACGTTACATTTATTTATCTGACAGATGCAGGGGTGTGTGCTGGGTGAAGCCTTCCCCCAGTACAGCTTTCAGTCAGGCGCTCTTACACTAGATAGACATCAATCATCAGTCATCAGTTCTTCATATGACAGCGCTTTCTGTCTGTCTAGACCTAGTTTAAGTTAAGACTAAACCATAAAAAGAAAAAAACAAAACAATAACTGTGATGATTTTCCAGTTTTTGCTTTGTTGTGTGTCCAGCTAAGGGATTTACAACAGCAATTTAATCATACTATCTTTTGTAGCATGACAATTCATTCTGGATCTTGAGTTGTAATTTCTCTGCTTTTATATCTTGCTGTTTAATAATGTGGTTGTGTGGTAACATTTGTGAAGCTGTTTTAATCTCCTTCGAGGTAATGCTGCAGATCAATTCTTCCGATACTAAATGATACCATATGGCACATACTGACAACAGAGCATCAGTGAGGGTGTTTTTCAGTTTTGTCAGTTGTCCCTCTGGAGCACCATGGAATCATTCTGTCTGTGAGCACCAGGTGGCAGCAGGGACCAGGTCAACAGATCAGAGTGAGGATGGGAGTGAACACGACAAATATTTAGAAGCTTTGCGGTAAGTTATATAAAGAAACCTAGAGAGTAATTCATCACTACAGAATTACACTGACGTTTAGAGAAAATTGAGTCCCTTCGTGTACAGTTAAAGACAAGTTTGTTCCATTATTGTAAAAAGTCTGCATTTGTCATAGTGGACAGACTAAACCACTGAGTGTACAAACTATAGCCTCCCAAATAACAGTTCTTACACGTCAAGACAAATATGATAAAGCCCATTGTTATTTGGCTAAAGTGCACTGAAGACCTTTGATACACGGAAGCGAGCGCCCTGTTAGCATCAGGCTCTCCTTGTTCCACTGAGATGCTCTGCTAAGCTCTGAACTGACAGCTTTATCACTTAATAGGTCTGTGGATATCCAAGCATTCAGCTTGTAAAGCAGCAACAGGAAACAGCTGTCACCTCAGCACCCTGTGTCAGCTCTAACAGGCTCACTTTAGCTGTACTGGGTTCCTGGAGGCCTAAATAACTGTTGCATAACCACAGTGGAGTCAGACTGTTGACACAACCTGGACTTTAAATCAGTCAGCGACACCACTCCATGACTTCCACACCAAAACAATGGACCGTTCATTCAGGGAGCGTTCCAATCAGTACGGATTTACACTGACTGGTAACACAGAATGACTTTGATAAATCTGCAGGAGTTGATAGGTTTGATGATCACTTGCTAACAAATAACCAGTGCTGCACCATTTTTCAACTCTGAGACCGAGAAGTCCATCTAATTCAGCCAAAAAGAGACTGGCAAAGCAGCTTGGTCATCACTCACTCACATGGACACATTATTACCTCAGAGCCAGTAATTTCTGACTGGATCTGCTCTAATTAACTAACTGTGTGAATGGCACTTTATTTGTGTCAATTACAGGTCTCCATATCTCAGGGCAGACTGCCACTGTCAGGTGCTGTTGCATTCCCACAGCTTGCTGAACATCAGGAGAGGTCTCGGGTTTCACTGGAAACCTTCCTGGATACGAGCTCCTCTAAATGTTACAGAGAGATTTTGGTCCTCATGTCGACTCCACTGCACCGTGTAGCTCCTGCACATTTTCCAGCCACACGTGCTGATCATGTCTTGTACTGCGCTACAGTGAAGTTTTGAAGTATGTGTACTTCACTTAAATATGTGCACTTTATACTTCTACTCAACATTTCAGAGGGAAATAACTTACTTTTTTCTCCATCTCTTATTAAGATCTTAGATAAATATATTATGAATTTATGAAATACAAAACATTTTTAAATTAGTGGTTACAAACTTTTTCGGCTTGTGATCAATTAACAAAAGACTGTGCAGATGCTGAACTCCACTGTAGGTTGGGAACCTCTGGAGCGAACTATCAAACTGTATATAAAGCAATTAAAACTAGCTCCACCATACAATCTAATAATGTCATATATAATCATATGTCAGTCTCAGGGAACATTTGCCCCTCTCATGTTCTTGGACACTTCTTCAGATTGTGAGTGTTGAATTGCAAATACCATCTGACATTACTCTGACCATGAATGGGTTCCCCTGGTCAACAGCAGTGCTGTAGAATGCTCTGGCACCATTTAACGATAATATTATTTGCATACATGTGTCTCCTGTCAGCTTACGTGTCTCGCCACGCTCATTCATTCTAATAATTGGTCAGTAGAAACATGACTTATTGACAATGTCAATAAGTCCTTTGAAAGTTAATTTGAAAGCAAAATATCAATTACTTTTCAGTGGAAAATGGAAATTTGACAATATACAAAAATACAAAAACATCACATGCCAGCAAAAATGACCCACAGTGAGTTTATTGCAAAGTTCACAGATCATACATAAACCAGAAAAATCAAAACATCCCACTTTTAATGGAAAGGTTTGTGGAATGTCACCTTTAAATTTCAGTAAAAGTATCATTTCTCTCCTCTGTGCCACAAAAAAGTTGTATCTACTTTAATCTCTCTGTAAATGTGAATGTAGCTGAACTACTACAGAGATATATTGCAAACTGGAGTGAAACAACTACTCCATGAAGTCCCCAACACTTTTTATTGACTTGGTCTGCACGATTTATGCTATCTGATGGCGTGTGTATAAATTAGAAGGCGTGGTACTAAAAATGGCCACTGAATACAAAAGAGTTGCTTCAGGGACCAAAGCAACATAATCTGCCCTTTCATACCTGGAGATACAGTTTCACTTCCCACTCAGACTTTTGTGTTTGGTCTAGACTTGAGTCCTGCCATAAGAGTTTGAAAAGTGGGTCAGCTGATCTGAAAGTGGACTACTGGCATTGAAATACAGTAAGACTCACTGTTGTTAAAGTTGAGTTATGGGCTGTATTTAGCCGCTGATGTCTAAAATATCACAATTTAGCTGGATGTGAAAATCTTAAGCGACTGATGAAGTCACTACTACAATTATAAGCCCGGCCCAGTTGCCAGGACAAAATTATGTCTGTTAATGTTTTTGCAAACCTGATACGCTCACATGTAAGCCAGTGACCGCAGTTCAAGACTGTGGTGATGATTGGTAGGTGTTTGAAGTGGGACCCAAAAGCAGACAACCAGACTGGGGAATGGTTCAAAGGAATTTATAAATCAAAGTCAGGTGGAGTGCAGAGGTAGTATTAGCTGGGCTCGGTCTGTGGCAGCAGGCGGAGTCGTGGGGCTCACGGCGGCTCGGCGGGGACCCAGGAGGAGGAGACGCAGGTGTAGGCTCAGGCTCAGGGTCAGCTGGCGTGGTAGCTGGGCTCACCGCAGCGTCAGCTGCGGCTTGAGAGGAAGCACTGTTGGAATGAGTCAGAGAAGGTTCAAGGTGGAGTAGAAGCTGGTGGCAGAGGAGCGGGAGGCTGGGTGGCAGCGTGGCTTGTGGAGCTAGGGCTTGGTGGTAACCCAACACTGGAGAGGTTGAGGAGAACCAAGGTTAGAATGGAGAAAGAGAAAAAATACATACAGGCAAAAAGTCAGTGAGAAATATAGGCATAATATGTCAGCCATCTAACACACTGTGGGGTTGAATACAATCTGGCAGAGAGTGGAGAGCAGACCAGAGTACTTGAGTCTGATATTCTATTCTATTCTATTCTATTCTATTCTATTAAGTTTGAGCTGAGGACAGGACACAAGTTTCAATCATGACAAATTGTGTGAAACCGCTGAGTATTGTTGATGAAGGGCCCCTGCCTGACAACATTTGTAAGCATCAAACCGCGTGTGTGGCAACAAAAGAACTGACAAAATCTCATGACATTTCCTGCAAGTAGTTTTTGTGCCAAAACCTGACCAGAGATAAACCTGAAAACTGAACAGAAAGAAGTGTGTAATTTCAACATATGACAGAATATGCAGTCACTGAGTCTTAAAGGGGGTAAAAAGAAAAACAAATTCTTCTATTTAAACCAACTTGGAGCTCCAACTAAAAAAATGATGACATGCCACTTTTGTCTAAAAATACTCTTTTCTTCCCCCATTTTTTTTGCCATGTCAGTCCAAGAGTGGAATTTACATACTGGTGTTGAAAAACAGATTCATTCAGTCTACGTCTACTTGCTGGTCACAGTTACTATCTATTGATTTGAACACAACTATAAAGAATGTGCCTCTGAGCAGAGACAGATGGACAGGCGCTCCTCCACTGAGCCCTGGGCACCGGTCAGCCTCAGGTAGCTGGAGGCTGCATCCAGACACTGTTCACCGAGCTGGGTGCCACGCAAGTAATGTGAAAAAGGCAAATATTCTCTTTGTATTCAGTCTGAATGCACCATAACAATAGCAGTAGAACTAATGCAAAAATAGATAGACAATAGAAAGAAACAATCAAACAGAATTCTCCTCTGTAGGGAAATTTGCTGCAATCGAAAAAGAAGAACTAGTGTGAGTCTACAGCCACGCTAGCTGCTCTGTCAGGCTGTGTGTCAATGATTTGTGCTAAATGCTAACACAAGCTTGTGATCAAGTCCAGAGTTACAATGTTATCATTCTGATGTCAAACAGGTACAGTGTTCAGCATGCCCACTAGCTTAGTTAGCGTGTTAGCATGCTGATGTGAATTTGTTTCTACTGTCTGGGCTGGAGCCTGTTCCAGCTGACAGGCGAGATGCAGGGTACCACCGAACAGCTCGCCAGCTCATCACAGGGCTAACACATAGAGACAACCATTCACACTCACATTCACACCAACAGACAATTAAAAGCCATCAATTAACCTAACCTGCTTGTTTTTTTGACTGTTGGAAGGAGCCAGAGTACCCACAGGAAACCCACCCAGACATGGGGAGAGTATGTAAGCTCCACACAGAAAGGCCCTGCCCCACCCGGGGTCGCACCCAGGACTCTCCTACTATGAGGCGACAGGGTATTAAAAGTCGATCATATGTCATCTCAGTTCAGCGTTTCAACACACTCTTTTACCTGGTTATAATTCATGTCACAGAGCTTCACCAGCAGGTTGAACTAAATACCGTCCATCCTCATCACACACGTCATCACAACATGCCATCAGTCTGAGTTAGAATAGAGTGAATATCTACAGCTCAATAAAAAAAATCAGCACCAATCACTTTAAGATGTGTTTTCAAATGCATCTGGTGCTTGAGAAGATTCTTCATCTTGGATGACATTCAATCATCTAAAAATAAGATATTATGACATTATTTGGTTGCCATGTTTGTAGTGTAACACTATAACAGTAATCTTAAAAGCCAAGATGTGAACGTGTCGTCTGGTTCCATGTTACATTAATAGGTGAACCTGGTTGCTACAATGGCAGGTTCAACATCCAGCTCTCTGACATTGCTGTGATATGTTCTGTTTGCAGATGACTCATGCACTGCAGTGGTTGTAGAAGACTGTACTGTAGTTTCAGGTCTTTGTATCTGCTGGACTGTAAAGTTTACTTTTGCAGAGATTTGCCCTCATTTGTCCTCCAACCACAGTCTGCCAAAGATCCTTCAGCCCAGCAGCTGCCTGACTGAACTGTGCTGGCAGTGAGCCTCACACACACCCGTCCTCAGTCACACTGCTGCTTTGGAGAGAAGGACATCCCCCTCTCACACACATATTTCATTCTGCACAGCATTAGGCTTTCAGGCACTACATGTGAGATACAGTATTTATCATGTATCCTGTCTGATTGCTAACTGCGCATGAATAATGCATCATTCCAGGTTTGGAAGAGAACACCTTTGAAGATGAAAGTCTGAAATCTTGACATCGATTCAAGGAAAAAGGAGGTGGAGGTGGAGGAGGTGAGCAGGTGGAGGTGAACATATGTCTGCATGCATTTATGATGGGAAAAGTGTGTCTGTGTGTTTACATTCAGCTGGCCTGAAGTCAGTCTGCTGTATGTTTGCCTGGTGCTAGTGTCTGATTCTGGTTAGAGTGTGATTTATTTCCCTACAGACACACGTTACATGATCAGCGTCTTGTTTAGAAAAGGTCATCCTCGTAGTCAAAGCAGAGCGTGCCCACCAGCTCCATTATTCCTTCTGAACATGAGTTTATTTTACCATGAAATATGGTAAAAGTGGAGAGGTCCGGATTTTGCTTGGCTACTGACTGGAAGAGCTGCTGCTGTCTAGTTTCAGTTTCCCTGGTGACCCCGATGGCCTCTGCTCATCAATAGGCTCAATGGCTCATTCAGGGACAGTCAGGCAAACCCTGAGGCAGCGGTGTAAAATGTAGGCTGCACACTGTAATGCAGCTGTTAGGCAGATGTGGTGGCAGAGTTGTTCTTTGCCCCTCTCCCCCTCCCTCTGATGGACTGTTGACCTCCACATGACCAGTATTTCATTATTATTATTATTAGTAGTAGTATTTCAAGCTTTCATTCATTTGTTTCATTTAAGGAGGAATCTGTGTGTGTTTGCTGTAACAAATGACGCTGGTTGGCATCATTGTTGTGTGACTTCACAATCGTATGAAAACTACCTTAATGGATAACTCCAGAAATGTTACACTCTGACGTGTGTTGGCAGATCTCAGGGACGCCACATTTAACATTTAAAACTATGAATCAAGTATGGTAGATATGCGTGCAATGGACGCTACTGGCTTGCTGTCAAACGTATTACTGCACTGTATGTAAGTTCAGCATTTGTCAATACAGAAAGTAATAACACTACTTTCTCAATTTGAATTTGGCCTAAGCATTGTTTTGGCATGATTGAAACTGTAGGAACAGATCAATCAAACACAAATCAAATGTGTCCTCAGAGCAGCTAAACCTAAAAATTTCTGCCTGTTATCTTTGTTTTTCTAAGTATTTGTTTGTTATTTTTATTTATTTGTTTTGTTATTTTGTTGATTTTTCTTCAGTCTTCATGTATAATCCATGAATTTTATATGTAACTATATAAAAGAATGAACAGATGTTTATTTACCAAACTACTGAATGTAAAAAAAAATATGAAAAAAATGAGCAAAAAAACACAAATAAAGCTGCTATAATCAATATTTATATATTGACAATGGATAGAATGATCACAAAGTAACTATCTTTGTGATTTGAAGAATACTACATGAAAAACCCACAAAGACAATCACCACACTCTGTTTGCTCCAGTTTTACAGCGCTTTAGCATCTTTCAGCTGATTGTTTTGGTTTTCAGATCTGCAACTTTTATTGTTTTCAGTAGAAAAACAGCAGCAGCAGCAGCAGCAGCTGTTTTCTGTGGAAAAAGCTCTTTACACCACAAATGACAAACAGTGTTAGTGACTAGCTGTTGAACACAGCAGAACACATAGTTTTGTTAGTTTTGTTAAAAATTACTGCATGTTTAAAAAAAACATTCTTCACAATTATCCAATTAAATATGCACATTTTCATGAACACCCAGATAACAATGTATGTTAGGCACAAACAATTTTAAATTACAGATGAGCAAAATAAAACAACAAATGGTTTGATGTGTCATGTTATATATATGAATATATTTGAAAACAGTAAGCCTGAATTATACAATCAATCATTTATTAAGTGTTTCAATAAATTGTATAAACACTTCAATATATCTAATGCTCAATTCATCATTTTTAATTTGTCATTATTTCATTTCTTTATTTTCATTATTATTGCTTTTTATGGTTACAATTTCATTTTAGTTTTAACTTGAATTATTATCAAAACTCAAAATGACAAGAGAAATCCACTTTGTCATACGATTGGATGAAAAGTGAGGGGACGGGTGACAACTCCTAATTCTATTATCATCAAAGTATTTTATAGTGTCTCATTTGCTCTTGAAACACTGAGTTCTATGTGGACAGAGATAAAATGAGCAAGTTCACATTATGGAGGAGGAGATAAACGGAACATCTCATGCTCTAACAACACCGTGAGTGTATAAGAAATGATTGTTTGTAGTGAAAGAGAGAATTTTTCAGATATGATGAACTCTTCACATGATACATTTCACCCTCAGGTAAATTGCTGAATCCTGCAGTCCGTGAATGACGGGCATTTTTCATTACGTAGGTGCTGTTGCTATGGTAACCGCCCACCCCCCGACCTTGAGATGTGGTGTTATTTTAGGCATCCTATGCAAACGTGCCATTTGCAAAGATAAATGATGGAAACAAGAGAGCATGTTCTGCACGGTGTGAACAGGCACGGCAGCAGAGTGAGGCGGGTCCACGCCGACACAGTGACGTGATGAATTCCGAAGAACCAACAACGCATCAATGCACATCGATATAACGAGGCTTGATGTTGATTATTTAACCTAAGTTCACCTGTTGTTGTGTCATTCCTTCTAAATGTTCCACCTCTCTAAACCACATGTTATAATGAGTCACTGAAGGCTTTTTTCTGCTCATACAAAGACACAAAGTCATTTTATTGAAAAAAATTAAATCATTTAGCACGGTTGGGATCATGTTTTACTGGAGTAGAGATAGTTTTTGTCTTGGGAATGTTTCCATCTGTACATTACATACATTTAGTAGCTGCTCTCTGGTTGAAAATGCTGCAGCGAACAGACTTGTGTGTTATTCTGTGTAAAAGATATTTCTCTCAAACATAGCTTGACAAACTTCAACTATTTATCTGCAAGTCTTCCTGCAGTTTATATCACAAAGTAACTCAGTCAATTTGTTAACCTAAATAATTATTTAATTGGAAATATATAGATGTCAATTTAAATCTTTAGTATATCAGACATTTCTTGGGTTTCTAGGGTACAATTTTTAACTAGTCATCTCCATGAATCTTCCTGACTTAGAGGAAGCAAAGTTAAAAATTCTTGTTTCATTTGTTGACAGATTTGTTCTAGATATTTGGCAGTGGTGGCCTGACCAAGGCCCAGATCAGACTGTGGTAATACTGAGCAGCTTTCAGGTGTGAATGTGATCAGGGCGTTCCTGAGAGAGAGCATCACTTACAGTGAACCTTCCCCTGAATAAATAAAGGTTACAAAAATGAATCAAAGGTTTATACAGAGAGAATTTGGGAAAACCATAAATATGACAATTAGTCTTCAATTAAGTTCTGTTTGTGTTTTTAGAATAAAGTGTTCTATAAATCAGGCTATGAATGAAACATGAACAAACTCCTCAGAATTGCAAATACTTAAGTGCAGTACTTGAACTTCATTACATTCATAATTATTAGATGATTACTGCGTTCACCGTACAAAGGTTTGTACTTTCTTATCTTTTATTTTATGTATTTTATTAGTTTGCATGAATTAAAGATTATCAAATAACAAATTGTACAAATGCCACTGAGTTCGACCTCTCCATTCTTCTTCATTCTTCAAAGCACCGTTGGAAACTGCAACATGTGGAGCGCCTGTGGATCCATACAGGATGGTTGAGTTTTGTGCAGGTCACAGACTGACCAATTAGTGAGGGAAGTGCAGCTGTGAGATCCATGCTTGTGGAGAGGGATCCAGCTAATTAGGCCGAGGGAGGAGTTACTTCTTTTGTCTGCTTCAGTGGTCATGTTTAAGAAAGCGGCATAGAATATTCCCTGCATGCAACGATGGGGTCCAGCCGGCTTATGGTGTTAGGCTTTGTGCTTGCATGTGTCAGGCTTAGTGATGCTCGATTCCCCGGTATGAGATTGCCAATCTACTGGGGGGTCAAGGTGCAGAAGCCTGCAGAGGTGGAAGCCGAGCCGGCAGCAGGACCTGAGAGAGAGCACTCCAGGGAGTCTGCTCAACAAGCTGGCAGGCTCCAGTCCAAGCAGATGCAGCCAGCAGTCGAACCGCTCCCCTGGAAGTATCCAAAAGATCCAGTGGATCCACATAACAAGCCCCCTGTCAAGTTTGAGCTACGGCGGCCAGGGAAAACCAACCCAGTTGCTGTTCGGTGTGGGGAAAGCCGGATCCAGGTGGAGGTGAGCCAGGACCTGCTGGGCCTCGGCAAGCTGATAAAGCCTGAGGAAATCACACTTGGTGGTTGTTCGGCTGCTGACATCGACAAAGGCGCTCATGTGCTGATCTTTGAATGTGACCTGCACAGCTGTGGCAGCACACTTGTGGTATGATGTTTTGATTGATATAACGCATTGAAATGACTGTTTTAGTCCAGTGGTGTCAATCAGATTTGAAACTGGTTCTCCTTTCCTTAGATGACAGAGAGTGACTTCATTTATGCCTTCACACTGGTCTACAACCCTAAAGTGTCTGGCAGGAGTCCCATCATAAGGAGCCAGAGTGCGGTCATTGGAGTGCAGTGCCACTATCCAAGGTGACTCAATCTGGATCAGCCTCCAAAGACCCAGTTTAGTTTATCACAAAATGTTTAAAGGAGCCAGACGTTTTAATGAGAAGAGAATGAGCTTCACTGGCCTATTTTTATTCTGCCTAAACAAACTAAACATTTATTTTCATGCCAGAAATATTTAAAAAAAAATGATGTGAGAGGACAACACAATTTCATACTGTGTATATGTGGCGGACCCTGCCACCTTTCTAGCTTCAAAGAGTGTTCTGGGACCTTATTTTCCTTTTAAGAACATTTTGTGTACTCAGTTAAATATTGTAAATATCTGACTTTGAATTTCCTCTCAGATGCTACATTGTGTCCTTTATAAGTATACTGAGCCCTTTGCTATGGTTTCAAGTCTCTTCCGGCATCTACAACGTGTAAGAAAAATCTATCTTCTGACCTCAAGCTTTCCAGGTGCACAATGCCAAAAAGCTTGGAAATGTATCTAAATACTCCATTTGTTGACTTGATACACTATGGCCAACATATGCGTCCTGCCCCCGCTCCCATGGGTGCTGCCATTGTTGGGACATCAGAGTAGATTTGCCCAGACTTTACAAATAGGAATTCTATCTTTCTGACTGGTGTTCCGCTGTAGTTTTCCTAGTGGGGCAGAAATTATTTGAGTTCAGAGTTATCTTGAGTTTACCATAATTCTGAGCAGATAGTTTGCTCACACTTGAGAAGTGACAAAAATACAAATATTCAAGCCAGACAATGCAAAGTAAAGCATCCATGCAACGTATCCTAGTTGTGTTGCTCTGCCTGCTCTTTACTAGCATGAAGTTGCTAAAGGCTACGTTACGTAGATCAGAGCCGTCCAGCGCGACTTGCTGCATCTGGAATCTCCCGGCACTATGCTAACTGTTGTTGAATTAAAGACTGATCCAGCCCGACTCATTTCTCTTCAAAAACACATTTAGTGATCTAGGGTTGTAATATCAGAAGTCTCCAAACAAGTCGCCACGTTGGTCTGTTTTTTTGAAATCCCAGAGCACATGACCAACGAGTGCAAAGCTGGGAAAAGTCTCGTGCCCTGGTGTCCAATAACACCCCAGTGGACACAAGCTACAGTTTGTACACTCTCAGCGTTGTCTTTCTGTAGAGTGACAGGAGGTTTATGATTGAAAGGAAATAGTCCGCCTGTTAGCATAGCCAACATGGTAGGGCTGGAATGGCAATGTATGCTCAACTATTACTGGACGGAACTGGATTTCTTTGAAGGACTCGGGTCAGATTTTCCACATGTTCCTGAGTGGCTCTCTCCACTCCACTAGCAGAGAGCAACAGAAGCTAATGTGAATTGAACAGTTCAGAAGTAGTTTTAAAGGCAGTGAATGTTTCCTCCAAACATTTCAAAATGGGCAAAAACGGTTTGACGCTGAGGGGAGTCATGAAGGAAAACTATCCAAATACAGTTGTTTGTCTTTCCAGTAGGTGATTCAAGTGCAGGGTGTGCAGTTCTGACCGTCTGCACAGATGCTGGTGTACCAACTCTACTCATTTTCATTTTCAGGAAGCACAGTCTGCAGAGCAGCAGGCCGTATCCTGCATGGATGGCCCACAAAGACACTGCAGTGGCTGAGAAGCAGCCGCAGTTCTCTCTGCAGCTCATGACTGGTGAGCGACAGGAACACACCAGAGAAAATGGCTTGAAAATGTATTTATTTATTTATTTTTATTAAAACATCAACTGAGTTATTCTGCTTTTTAGATGACTGGAAATCTGAGAGAACCTCAAGCAAGTTCACCCTCAGAGACACTGTCAACATGCAGGCATCGGTCATCCAACACACCCATCTTCCCCTCAGAGTGTTGGTGGACCGCTGTGTTGCTACCATGACGCCAGACCCCACTTCTGAACCAGCACATGCTTTCATAAACAACCATGGGTATGTTTTTAGATACAGACATGCATCAATTTCTGTTTCTTTCTGTTAATGTTTGACATTTTCACTCCCAGGTGTCTGGGTGATCGACACAGCTCCAGGTCCAGGTTCAGGCTGCAGTCTCAGCCTAATAAGCTCCAGTTTCAGGTGGAGGCTCTCAGCCTTCATCTGCTGAAGACGGTACGTACAAATCTTCTGACAAATTTAAAGGTCACCCGTGTTTCCCTGGATAACGCTGACATACTTCTGATTTCGACAGATTTATATCACTTGCAAGTTAAAGGCCATCCCAGCTTCATCTGCAGTTACCACTGAACACAAGGCGTGCTCCTTCAGCAAGCAGTATGCCAACATTTTGTCAAACCTTGATCTCTGCTATGATTTTTGATATTTCTTTAATAACACCAAACTCTTCTTCAGTAGGTGGAGGGGACTACGTGGCAAGGACCAGTTTTGTGCCTGTTGTGAGTCGAGTTGTGGAATGAGGAAGGTTCGAGACCTGGATGCAGATACAGGTACTGTATGTCAGCTGGAAATCTATTTACGCTTCATCTCTGGTACCAACTGGATCTGTCTGTGCTTTAGGGGAGCAGTGGCAAGCTGAACTGACCCTGGGCCCCATTGTCTTTGACTGAGAATCATTACATGTTTAAACAATAAAGTGTTTTTTTTCCAGTTATTTGAAGTGGTGATCTAAAGGGTATGACAGTACATTGTAAAATAACATGTACCTTTCTGTTTTCACACACGCGTAACTGAAAACCAACATGTGGTGTTAACTCTTTGGAATGAAGTCAGACCGATGGTGAAACGCTTTTGTAGAACATAAAGTTGCAAGAGCTATCTTTCTCAGAAGCACATCTGTTTATTGTGGAAATGTGGCAACACAAGTGCTGATGGTGAGGTCCAGGGTGAGAAACCTCAAAATGGTGCAAGGCCCACACTGTGAGGAAACTCTCCAGGAGGTGAGCAACATATCTCAACAATTTTGGATTAGATTTAGAGATTTAGTTCTGTTTGTTCTAATGCCACAGCGATGTTAGACGACACCCTGCAGCACTCTTGCATGTTCGTGCAAACACGTCAAAATGCTTCCATGTTGCAAATCTGGTGAAACAACCCCCTGCTTAATGGAGACGGATCAGTCGTATCCAAATTCCCAGCCTTGCAGGCCTCAGTTGTATGTACAGTGATCCATTCACTGCAAAGCTAAAATATATAATGTATTTATAATTATAATGTCACCCTCTGATTGACAGCTCTAAAGACAACAGTAATACAATATATTTTGATTATCTCTACAGTCTATACTTAGTCTAGATATTAGTGTTATGATATGGTTGAATGTCATTTCTTGCCTGCTCGATTCAACAAACGTAATATATCGTAATATTCTTTTGAAATACTTTTGCGATCGTAAAGGAAGTGACACAGCTCATGTCGGTGAGGTCTGACAGGTCTACTTGCCTGCTCCTAACGGCTACAGCAGCGTCCATATTGTCATAAAGACATCTTGGGTATTAAATACATCACTTGGTACTGATTGGTTAGTGGACAAACCAAAACAATCACGACTGACATGAACACAATACCCATGTGATTGAATTAAGTGAAGCAAAATGGTGATTCACTCTGATTTATCAAAAGAATTTGAGGCCTTACTGGCTTTAAGCGCGTGCAGCCAGCCCCTGTAGTGTGTGCTGGATTTAAATGGTAACCTCTTTTGTTTCATACTGATGCTTGTCCAGACATGATGGCTATCTACTGTAGGTGTAGACAATCCCACAGGCAGTCCTGGCTTTAGACCTGAGTGGAACTCTATCTCCCTGCTGAGGACAGTAAATCCAAAGATCCAGCAGGAATGAATCATGACAATAGTGGTTTTTGTTCTAAGTGGGCCAAGCTGTGGTTGTTTCTCCTGTATTTATCCCTCTCGGTTCCTCCTGGAACATTCCCCACCCTCTGCATGCTGATGTTTTGTCATTGGAGTTCAGACCTTATCAAACCATTTAACGATTTCTGGAAAATCTCATTCATGCTGAAGCCCATTTTGTTGATACATCTCCTCACAACAACATATTTTTACTCTGCTTGCGTGTGACTTTCTTTTTCCTGGAAACCCTACACTGTAAATCACACAGCAGCTGTTTTGTGTCACGTTGCTGCTGCTGCTGCTCAGAATATCGCCCTTGCCTCGATGTTAATATTGGAAAGCTGAGCAGTCATTTGACTTGACGCCATTCTGTTTTTGGAGCTGCAGCGTCTTCCAGTGACGTGACGAATTGCTCATCAGCCTCTTTCTCCCTGAGGTTTACACTGGGCTCAAGTTTTCCAGTTTGGATGAATATATTGATTGTAAACACGGACAGCCGCTTAGATAGCCTGTTTTATGATGATGGAAACACGCATTTCTGTGTGTGTTTGTGTGTTAAGCAACATCTGTTGAATGTGTGTATGTGTGCTGTCCCTTTCATCTCACCCACAGCCTCCCCTCACTGCTGGAGCACATGTGGCTCAGAACTGTGAGGAGTGTTTCATTGATGTGCAGATTATGCTGAAAGGCCTGTCAGATATATTATGTATTATCATGTGACAGACATGAAAATAAACGCAACAGGTGAAGAGCAGTGTTTTTCCTGTTTGTGCCCTTTTTCTTTCCCTCCTTTTTTCGTTCTTCCACAGCTGTCATTTTTCTATGATTGTCAAAGGCAGGCTCTGTAGAAACACAGAGATGGCAGTAGCAGAGCTGCAGCAGTAACACTGCCGTGACACACTGCACGCACAGGATATGACCCCCCTCTCTCCCGGCTTATCGCAATCCCGTCCATTCAGCAGTCAAATAGTGTTATAGGTTGGTACGATTAACCACACAGCATATTCTCCAAGAGACACCAACACCACAAATGGCTGGGAGGCCATGGTCAATGACTAGAATTAGCTGAGGTGAAGCCCAGCAGGCAGCTCGCAGTTAGCTGTCACTCAAACATTTTTAACCTTAATGTCATTCAAATGGGTGAGTTATGATAAAAATCACTTTGACCAAATCCATTTAACCTGGCTCTTTCACTCCCTATTGGAACCAGCCTCAGGTGGACATTCGAGGAGCTGCAGTGTTTGGGATCTTCACGTTGGCTTCAAACCTGCAGCTTGGTATCTTCATAATGCCGGCTTTAGGTCCAATAGGTCCCAATATAATGAAAACAATAGATGATATTTTGCTGTAAGCATTATTTTTGCTCTTAATTGTTAAACAGCTCTACCTTCCAACAATAATCACTGACACAGAGTGTCTGCTTGTTAACACGCAGAGAGCAGCATCCTGTTTACATGCAATGGCGTAACAGGGAAAGCCACCAGTTTCTGTGCTCCTGCTGATGGCCTATACAACCAAACATGCCAAGTGAAGAGACAAAAAGAGCTGCCTCAACAAAAAGAAAGGACTTGTGCCTGTGTGGTGACATAAAGGCACAAGGAGGGAATTTGGTAACTGCAAAATGGACAGGAAGTTATCTAAAATGACGTCAATGCTTACAGCTGCAGTTTTAGATACAGAACATACAGCATTTTCTGTTTTCTCTGTCACCTCTGCTTCTGCACGACCTGTAAAGATATGTCGAGCATATTTCTACATGCTTTGGGGAAAAACTGAGCATTAGGCCACCCTTTTCCTGATCCTGATGGTTACATAAGAATTACAGACAAGGTCAGAAAGAAAAGGAAAACAAGATACAAACAATGAATCGAATAACATCATCATCTGCTAATCTTCCTGTAGTGTTTCCAACTGTGACAGCTCTTGGACAAACCACAAAGGGACAAGAGAAAAAAAAACTACACCAGTCTGGTCACCAAACGTGCCCATGTTTTTTGGGATGGCCATGTTAAACTTGTGGTTTTATATTTCCCAAAACGTTTACCTGATGTGACTCCAGGTGTTTATCCCTCCAGAAGCTCTGGCTCTGCACCCACTCATGGAAGTGAAGATGGAAACTCCATACAGAAAGGAGGGCCAATCATACCCATCACTCTCTACTGACTCATAACTTGAAGAAACAGTTTGCAGCAATCCTTTAATGTTCTGGACAGGATGCTGCTATCTAAAACAAACAACTTCGTGCTGATGTCACTGTGACCTCAGCAGGCGCCCGCTGTTTGTCATGAAACAAGTGCTTGTGATGTGATCAGTAACTCATTATTATGGATAATGGTATCATTAGAGTCTCAGGCAATCAAATGGCAGCTGGTGTTATTTGTACAGTGCTGTCACGCTCTCTGCACATCTGCTATATTTAGGGTGTTATGTTGCATTGTGTCTTCTGCAGATATGTGACATGAAGAACTAGAATATGCTGTGTGCTATAAAGAAATGTTTTGCCTCAAATTCTTTTTAATAGACGAGGAATGGCATAAGCATCAAACCATCTGCCTTCACTGTACAACATAGGTGAAACTTTGCTGCTCAAAGATTAAGAAAGGTCTGATATTTGACATTTGAAAAGCTCAGCTGGAATGACTAGGGCATTGCTTCTGGAAAGAAATAAAAATGTGATTTTTAAATGTCATTGTTTTGACGCTTTGAGCAGTATACTAGGGCAGCAGTATAAATTTCAGCAGTGGCCGTATTAATATTTGGGCATATTAAATCAAAACTGTGAGATTAAAGTTTAGTAAGAATAACTTGCTTTGATGGAGCACTCTTAATTTTCATGTTCTGCAAACGACTACCGATTTAAAGAAAGGTTCACGCAAAAATGAAAATTATTTATTTTTTTCATCTCCTCACCTCCATGCTAATGGAAAGTCAGGTGATTTCTAGAGCCTCCGAGCAAAACAGCATTCTCCATAACATCTGGAGTAAATGGGGACTTGTTGTAAAAGGCAAAAATTAAATAAAAAATACTCACTAAACTTAAGATTACTGTACTGGACAAGCTCCAGAAGCTCAAAGAGCCAGAGGTGGTTTTAAATAACGTTAGCTTGTGCACCCATTTCAGAGAGGTATGCTAATGCTTTTGGTACAGCTATACTATTTTCACTTGTTTTTTGTTTGTTTACCTGTTTTGTTTTCTTAAAGTCCCCATCCACTCTACCGTTTTGCCGTGAAGCTCCAGAAATGTTTTGCGCACTACGAAAACCTTACCTGACTTTCCATCAGCTTGGGGGTGAGTTTTCATTTGTGGGTGAACTTTACCTTTAAAGCAATATAAGGCAACCTTTGACATTACCTGTCAATAAAACAATGTCAACAACTGAACCAGACCTGTGACGTTGCCCAAATGGCCATGATGTGATCCACTGGCATTGGGTACAAATTTGATCATTTGCTAACAGTGTGTGTTTGTGTGTGTGTGTGTGTGTGTGTGTGTGTATTGTAGAACCATTGTTTACCATCTGTCAAGGCTGTACGTCATTACAAGCTGCGTAAACGAACGGTGCATTTATTAGTCATCTGTACGCATTAGTTCATCGATCTGCTGAGATTAAGCTTGTTGGGCAAACAGCCTAACATCCACGATTTCCTGTTGCAGGAATTTTCCATGTTCCCATTAGCTCTGATGTCAGACTGTATCATTGTAAATATATCTGTCATTTCACGTTTGCTTTGAAGCATTTACAGAAATCTGAGGTCAGAAGAACTCTGCCAGCTCCATTTTCTGTAGCATTATACTCATTAAAAACAAGAGCTAAAGCCATCTTGCACTCACCCTTGTGTTTTTTTTAATCTTTTCTGACTTTTGTTTCTGACCTTTGTTGTCTCATATAAGTGTGTCCCATGAAGTGAGCCTTAAAGTTGTGTTTATTGAAACAGCCCAGTTGCCAGAAAAAGATGTTGTCATTTTTTGTTTCTGCAAACCATGTGCACATTCAAATTTGTATCATATTTGTCATATGGATCATGTCAACAATTCTATAGTATTTGTCACACATGTATGTATATGTGCTGACTTTCATGTCAGGAGGTGGAGTGGATGGTGGAGACATGACAACTGAACAGATCAATGTTGTAAACAGTGTTTCAAGATGTTTTTCCAGAAATGTTAGCAGGCCAACATGTCCAGTTGAGACTGTGAGTGTAGTAAACAAATCAACATGTTAGCATTGTGAACATGTTAGCATGCTAAACTGATAGATACTGTTAGCTGTGGTAGGTGCAGAGTGTTGAAGAGGTTCTCTGTTCTCTTGTTTTAAACTTTGCTATTTTAGGCGTGTGTTCAATCATATACAGTAAACCTGAGGCCATAAAATAATCCAGCACAGAAAAACTGTAAAATAGATATTATACTAACCATTCACTGGTTGGCAACTGACAGGACCAAGTTATACAGGTGATGGTGACGAGGCAGCACTTAGAGCTGTCTCACTGTCATGGCAACCGGCACAACAAGGTAAGCGTGACACATTAATGAGCCCCTAATTCTGTTCTGGTCTCGTGTGGGCTGGGCTGTGTGAGACACTGTTTGGTTGTTATTTGGAGGATTGACAGCTTAAATCAGGACATATACAGGTCTCAGAGATGAATCAGGTCACTGTGTGTCCTGCTAAAAGCCGGTGTGTCTACTCACACTGTAACACACTCCACACACAGTCAGGTGTGTACCTTGTGTACTGTCCTGGAGCTGAGAACATGATCACTCGCCAGTGTTTATTGATGTGATTTATGAGTAACAAAACAAGTAGAGAAGTGACAAAGTACTAGCTTTATTTCTATCTACAGATCTTCCATTAAAAGCCTACCTGAATGTCAAATATTGAGGAAATTTACATCAATATTCACAAATGACTAACCGAGGAACAGGTAAATGGCTAAACCAGCAAAAACATTAAACATGAAATAACCACATGTTGAATCTTACAGATGGATGCGAGCCTAAGAAGGGATCATGGTGCATTTCTCTTTAAATCTAATTATATAGAATAAAGTGTGAAAACTCCCACATAAACCATGATATAGACATACATCCATGATGTTTAGGATGACACAACCTACATCAGGTAAATGTCATCTCAGCAGCTGCTTATATATGCAGCCCTATTGCAGCGGCCAGTAGACTGGATTATATTCAATCAGCACATTATTTAAAAAGCTCACTTTCTTTAATATTTATGTGGAAAGATCACATCATGGATGCACAGTATGAATTTCTTTCAGCCAATACCAACTACAGATAATTGCCTGCTTCTCATGGCAGAGACCAATAAGAAGAACGATGTTTGCATTGAAAAAAGAAGTTCACACTGGCAGATTGCAAACCAGTTCTAATGGTGCACTCCATGACCTGCTGTGTAGGACTGGAGCCGCTGCTTTTGTTAAAGCTACATGATGTAACTTTTTGACCTCTAACTAACAGCTTCAGAATCATGTTGATGGGACAGTGTCTTGAAACAGGGTGAACAGACTCTGTCTCTTGTTTCTGCTCTGTGTAACCTCAGTGAGAGGGTGGGATCACTGCGTTACATTCATGTTTACTTCAACATGCAAGTTTTCGGAGGTCAGAGGTCGGGCACAGGTGGTGACCACTGTTCATGGTCTGTATGTATGTAGCTAAGATTACTCACATGTCGATAAGTACATCGATCACTGAAGTGAAATAAGTGATGTACTTTAAGCCAGATCACAAAGTTTTCCTAAACCTAACCAAACTGAGGTTTGTTATTTCTGGACTGTGGCTCAGGTTTGTAAAGCAGAGCAGCGGAATACTACGCTGAATACTCCCTATTGAATATACGTGGCAGTACGGGAGTTATTTTTGGCAAGCTGTTTGTCATCTGCTATCAGTGAACACCCACTGGCAGTGACTCACACAGCAACATCACACACTTTAGTAATTTATTTGTGTAGCGTACTGCAGACATTTGTGAATCTGCAGGGATTGATTTCAGAGTGTGCTGCGCTCTCGCTGCTCTGAATCATGCGGTTGTCATATTTCAGCTCTCTGTCTGTCTTTTTGCCTCACTAACTTCCTGTCGGGCGGCAGTTATGACAGCTAATAAAGCCTCTGCACCGTTTGTAAGCCCCCACTCTTTCTCTTTCTCAATAGGAGTTCAGTTAAAGTTCAGATGAGTGGAGAGCTAAAATGTCTCCCCACACCACTCATCACATTCTTCCATTCCTATCTCCTGATACTCTGACTAACTGTTCCTGTGGTTAACTGGTGCACAAATATCTCAGTGTCTTATGGATGCAGATGGCTGTTCTAAAAACTTCTGCGATGGTACAGAAACTCCTGTCCGTAGTGAAAGCAGCTGCCCAATCAACCAAAGCAGATACCATGCTCAAGTTTGGGGAGGTACACTCCTGTGTTATTGCACTCGTTGGCACATGATTGTTGCATAATATTTCAACACGTTGCCTCTTGTTCACCAGCCTTGTTTGCTCTGCTGCAGGGCAGTGGAAATATTCGTGTTTGGCAGAGGCTGGCTCATCACCGCTAAATATCTGACTCTCTCTTCACCAGCTGCCTGTAGTATTTTACTTCTTGTTTCAGAGTCCCAACAGTTACTTTAACAGTATGTTAAGGGGAAATTGAAAACCAGTTGAGTCAGCATGCTCAGTTGAGTCCTGTATGTGGTTTGTCACAGTTGATTGGGCAACTAATTGAGCTGTGTCGGAGCATATCCTGCTGGATTGTGGGAGACTGGAGCTCTCAGGGTTGTGATGGAGGTTCTGGCTAGGATCACATGATGACAGCATTTGGCTACATATTATCAACAGTAGGTTTGCCAGCGAGCTCCGCTGGCTGCTCTCTCACATTCTGACCCCCAATACACTGTCCCAGGTCGAAGGTGCGGACAACACTCAGCTGATGATAAATCTCAAATCATGACCTGCTTGTACACTGTGAAGAAATGAATGTCAAAAAACGTCCTTCTCCTGCATTTGGATAAAACTGCGATGCTGGTCATTACCCCCGCTAGACAGAGACACCATAATGATCAGGTGACCGTAACTCTCGACAGCTGTTATTTCTCAAAGTTCAGCTGTCAAAAATCTAGGTTTTACTTTTGAGAGCACTAAAATGTGATCATATTACACCAGTCCTAGCGTCACTGCACTGGCTCCCAGTACATATAAGATCAGACTTTAATGTGCTGCTGATGACATACAAAACTGTACACAGCCTCGCCCGTCGTACATGTGAGATCTCATTACACCATATATTCCAACTCATGCATTCTGCTCTGAAAATTCAGGGCTCCTGATGGTTCCCAGGGTTAAGAAGACGTCAGCTGGCTGCAGGGCTTTTTCCTATCAGGCCTCCTTCCTCTGGAATAACCTCCCAGCTGACATCAGACAGTCTGGATCTATTGACGCCTTTAAATCTAAACTCAAACTCACTTCTTTGACTTAGCCTTTGATAAGTCCTGATTCTGATTACTAGCTTCTTCAGTGGGTTGGTCTCAGTCTCAAGCTTATCAGCTTATTCTGATTAACATCGCATTTCTCTAACTTTTGTTTTTGTTTTCTGTCCCCACATGCTGCAGGCTGTGTCGCTCTCTTACTCTCTATAGCTTCCTCCTCCTCCTCCTCCTCTTTCTCCTCCTCCTCTCCCTCTCTTTCATTCAGGCTCCCTTCTGATGGACCACAGGCACCTGGGATCATCTACCTCTCCTGGTCCCTGCTGCCTCGAAATACTGACTGATCTGGATCGTCACACTCTGGGCTCTGCTGCATCATTGCTGTCCTCTGTTTCACTATCTCCTCATATCTGTATTTCTGTAAATGTTGATGCCTCTTCACTCTGACCTTCTCTGTTTTACTGCTAACTGTCTTGTGTGGCCTGCCTTCTTCCAGGTCACCGGGGTGGACAGGAGGTCATGTGGCTCGTGCATCACTTTGCGATGCCTCGTCCTGCTCAGTCGTCTCCTGGATCAACCAACTTTACATATATTATAATTTGTATCAGATATTCTGACAATGTAACTTGTAAACTGTGATTTGTTGTTCTTTTCTGGACACGCCACATCTATTGCATGTCTGTCTGTCCTGGGAGAGGGATCCCAAAGGGTCTTTTTTTTCTCCATCAACATGAAAAGGTTTTCGTCACTCGAATCGAGGGTCAAACAAAAGACTGTAAGGCCCACTGAGACAATGTGATTGCGATTTTTGGCTATATAAATAAAACTGATTTGATAAAATTGATTTAAATGTATTTTGCAGATGTTGCCTTACCTGAGCTCCAACAGCAAGTGCATTTACACATAGAAAGCCTCTTTAAAGAAGACGTTTGACAAGGCTACTTTATTTTACATCCTGTACAGCGGACTTAATTACTTATTGCGTTAAGCTATGTGCGATAATGCAACTGCAAGCCATGTTCTGAGGCAAATTGCCTTTTATTTTTGAGGCTATTTGTTGACAGAATATGAAACCAACCAGACTGACTTTATGGTTTTTCATATTTTAGTCAGTCACACAACATTTATAGCCTAGGCGGAGATACCAATACACTACAAAGCAGTCAAACTACTGTACTCTAATACTCTACTCAAATTTTGAGCAATTGTGTGAGTTGAATGTTTATTTCAGAACCATAAGCCGTCTCCAAAGTCATTGTGATCTTGTGACATTGTGTGACCAAACTACACATTTTAAGCCCTATAAGCCACATGTGCACAGGAATTTCTTCAAACAAAGCTTCTTTATGTGTTTAAGCCTTTCATTCACACAGAGGTTTAGGTCACTGAAAACAGAGCTTTTGGAAAAGTCCTTCCTGCGTGAAGATATTTAAAAAATCATCCCGCAAACAGTCACATTCTCTATATGAAGTAAATAAAATAATGAATACGCTATATTTTACATGAAGTAATAATCTTTATAAACTTTTTTGTTGGCAATGTTATTGGTGATAAGTGACACAGTGACAAAATCGGTTCAGAAAAACTGAAGTGGAGTGGTGAGTATGACACCGATCCGTACTGAATTTGTACTGATGGAACTGGTGCTGGGGAAAAGTACATTCTACTGAATTTACCATGTGAATCATTCCAGTATATGTAATTCCACCCACATCAACGTTTTCATCCCAGGACTTTTGTTAGCTGCCAGCCTTTATTTGTTCATGAAGGCCTGCCTGTTCTCCGAGTTTCTAGATTTACTTGAGCTAGGTTGTGGTTTATATGTGTACCCTGACAGACAAAATAAGACTCTACAAAAAAGTTCAAATAAAAGCTCATCTTATTTCAAAGCTATTTCAAGGTTCCTCACTTAGAGAGCTGCACTGAGAGGAGGAGCAACACTGGAAGGGGAAATCCCCCCGGTCACATTTTCTGAAAGAGAAAGTGAAAGTTGGCCTGAGTGACAGAAGAGCTGCAGTTGAAACAAGCCTCTCTGTGTCTCTCGACTGAATCCATCAGAATCCATCATCAATTTCCCAACAACAAAAAAGCAGAATCTCTGCCCAACACTGGTGAGTACACTGCTCTGCATAGACAGAATGTCATGTGTGCTATTAGTAGTTATTAAAAGGTACCACCTCTGGTCCTGCTAGAAAGCTAACTAGCCTAGCTTAGATGCCCTTTGGAGCTTCCAAAGTACAGACTACAATATCTATCAGGTGATTGCATATAAAAGTGACTTTAAGCTTTTTTACTGCTGTAAACCTTGGTAAGCAGCCTTGAACTTCAGACAGCCTCACTGTTTCTGCAGTTACTGCTATTATGATGAGCTGTCATAGTTAGCCAGACACTGCATACATGCACTTTGCTGCTGTCATTCATAGACAACATGATTTGTTGATGACCGTTCGTAGTCATCCAGGTCATTGTCAGAAACTGAAACAGTCCAGTAGCCTATGATACAGCACTTAGTACCACATGATATGTTGCACATTTATCTCAGTAAATTCATCCTTCCATTGAATGCACTATAACTACAGAAGTCATGACGACTCTCCTGATATTCAGCTAATCTTCATTACAGCTTTCAACCAAATACTCAAAAGATAAGTGATTCCACTTTTGTTTTTTCAAACCTTTTCTCCTCAGAGTGTCGACATGTCTGCTGCCAGCTGTCTGCTGACTGAGGATCAGTTTCTGTGCTCCATCTGTCTGGATGTGTTCACTGATCCAGTCACCATACCGTGTGGACACAACTTCTGTAAAACCTGCATCACTCAGCACTGGGATAAAAATGTCACGTGTCAGTGTCCAAACTGTAAAAAGATTTTCAACACCAGACCTGAGCTGCAGGTCAACACTTTCATCTCTGAGATGGCTGCTCAGTTCAGACAGTCAGCTCAACAGAAAGCCAGCAGCAGCAGCAGCAGCAGCAGCTCAGAGCAACAGCTTTCCAAACCAGGAGAAGTTCCATGTGACGTCTGCACTGGAACCAAACTGAAGGCCCTGAAATCCTGCCTGGTGTGTCTGGCCTCCTACTGTGAGACTCACCTGGAGCCTCATCTAACAATGGCAGGGCTTAAAAGACATCAGCTGATCGACCCTGTGGAGAACTTGGAAGGCAGGATGTGTGCGAAGCACGATAAACCTCTGGAGCTGTTCTGTCAGACCGACCAGATGTGTGTCTGCGTGCTCTGCACCTATGCAGACCACAAGAGACATGATGTTGTTCCTCTGAAGGAGGAATACGAAGGAAAGAAGTCCGAGCTGGGGAAGACAGATGCTGAAATTCAGCAGATGATCCAGAAGAGACGACTGAGGGTTCAGGAGATGAAGCGCTCAGTTGAGCTCAGTAAGAAAGACGCAGACAGAGAGATAGCAGCTGGTGTTCAGGTCTTCAGCGCTCTGAAGGAGTCTGTTGAGAGAAGCCAGGCCGAGCTCATCCACACCATCAAAAAGAAGCAGAGAGAGACAGAGAAACAGGCTGAAGGCTTCATCAAAGAGCTGGAACAAGAAATCTCTGAGCTGAAGAAGAGAAGCTCTGAGGTGGAGCAGCTCTCACAGTCTGAAGACCACCTCCACCTCCTCCAAAGCTTCCCATCACTGAACGCTGCTCCAGCCACAAAGGACTGGACAGGTGTCAGCGTCCGTCCACCTTCTTATGAGGGGACTGTGGTGAGAGCTGTGGCTCAGCTGGAGGAGACGCTCAGTAAACAGATGAAGAAGCTGTTTGAGGCTGAGCTGAAGAGGGTCCAGCAGTATGCAGTGGATGTGGCACTTGATCCTAATAAAGTGTGTCCCAAGCCTAGTCAGTCTAATCAGGGTATTGACTGCAGATGTGTCTTGTCCGAAAAGGGTTTCACTTCAAGAAGATTCTACTTTGAGTGTCAGGTTGAATCGTGGTCAGTGTGGGCTTTAGGTGTAGCCCAAAAGTCATTCAGGAGGACGGGAAAAATCAAGCTGAGCCCCAGGAATGATTACTGGACTGTATGTCGTATGTGTCAAGGCGGGTACTTTGCCCCTGCTGACCCCCCAGTCTGTCTCTCTCTGAGGTCTCAGCCTGAGAAGGTGGGGGTGTTTGTGGATTATGATGAGGGTCTGGTCTGCTTTATTGACATTGATGCTGCAACTCTTATTTACTCCTTTACTGGCTGCCACTTCACAAGGAAACTCTACCCATTCTTCAGTCCTTGTCCGAATGATAATTTTGAAACTCACATCCAAAGAGGTGCATGTCGTATGATGTGATTTAGAACAAAGCAACCAATTTCCTAATCCTTCACTGACTATGCCCTTATACCCCAACTCAATCTACTTCTTTAACGCCAGCCCCCCCGACCCCACTTGAGTCTCTGACTCTGAGTCTCTGAGTCACTGACTCTAACCCTTTATGAAGCAATTTGTAAGATATGGCCAGAAGTGTTTTTGACAGAACAATGAAGAGATAACAAATATTATGAACACAGTGGGAAGGATCAGTGGGGTGATGTTCCATCAATGACGTCTATGTACTGTGTTACAGAGATGTCTATTGAGGTTAGCATGCTAACCAGCTAGCCCCGGCCCATCCCGTCTCATAATGCCGCTTTGCACCAGCAAGAAGCCAATAGCCCCTGTAGTTAGAGCTGTCAGATATATGCAAGCTGTTAGCATAATGAATTCACAACATTAACTCACAAAATGTCATTAAATGAAAAACCTCTATTTTCAAAACAGAAAAATACAACCATGCACCTTCTGAATTCAAGTTTCTCTCCTACTGACCTAAGACGAGCTTAAGTGCCTCATTAACTCATCATTAATCACACTTCAATCAAACTCGATATTAACTAAACAAACAAACAAACAAAACAAAAAACAGTTACAACAACCTGACCCAGATCAGGTGTACTAACACAATATGTAGTAATGCAAATAAAATAAAACAAATCATTAGAGAAAATTGGGACATATTGAAAAATGACAGTTTCTGTAGAGAAGAAGAGCCCCTACAAACTTGTTAGAGTAATTTTCCGCAACAGACTGTAAAGTGTATAGAAAACTCAGTAAGGGGTGGAGACCGATTAAAAAGACTCTTACAAAGAACCATTTTGGATATACAGTATACACTAGCCATTTTTATACAGGGCAGCAAGCTGCCAATTTGACCGTCTTTTTTGCGGCCCGGTCCGACAGAGGGCGGCAAATTGGGGGTCTGTTTTGGACCGCCAATGTGCCGCCTCGGAGGGTACACTTATTTCCGCCTCGACTGCTATCTAAAACCGAGGTGTCAGTGTGCCGGCCCGTGGGTGAGATGGGCGGAGGTGTCGATGACCTGTACTGTTGTGCGACCCACAGCTGGTGAGTTTTAAAACCAGGAAACAGCTGATCACAGCAGTCAGTCCATCACCTCATCCGCGGACATCAAGATGAGCAACTGGACAGCCGCTGAGATCCAGGAGATGCAGCATCTCCTCGGTCTCTGTAGCTGTTTGGTTGTGTTAGCTTGTTGTTGTAGCGGCAAGCTAGGAACAGTCGCTACTTTCAAATTAAAAGCCCCCCACTAAGAACCCAGTTCTAAACTCCAATGGGGTGCAATGTAAATCTCTTATTTTGAAGACAAATTTGTTGTCACTGTTCGCAGCCCAGCTCCGTGCTTCACGCATGTCACATTATTTAAGCTACCCGGTGGCGGCTTTTGGAAAAGGAGGAATATCACGCCTCCATTTTAGAAAAACAGGATGGCACATTGCCGCCCTTACCTTGGAGCAAATGTGCTGCCTTTTCTATCTAAAAAGGGCTTATGAAAGATACCACCCAGTACCAAGGTTTGAACAGGAAATGAGACTTCTCCTTTTTTCTGACAGTTTTGTCTACTAGACTACTACATCTGATGCCTTTAGAAGTCTAATAATGTTAATTTACACATTTGAAAAATGACTAATTGATGTCTTTCTGAGTATTTTGAAAAATCTGTTTGTATATTTTGTGTGTATAGTATTATCATTCTGCTTATTGTTTGTGATTTTCTCTGCTGAACCTGCCATTCTTTTGATTTAACTGCCTAATTATGTGACTGCCTACCTGCATATAGTCTATCTTGTGACTGTCTAGATCAATCATGTACTATTTACCTGTCCACACTAATAATGTGACTGAATCGGATAACCTATAAATGTAAGAGCCCAAAGGGGGCCATATTGTAATGCCCTGATGAAGGCCGAAATGCATGTCTTTACTGTTGTTATGATTTAAAAGCCAAGATAAATTAAAGGCTTCTAAGTCAGTAATAATCTTGAGTGCCTCAGATTTTTTTTAACAAAAAAAATTTGCTGAATGTAAAGAGAGCGACTTTTTCTTCAAAAAACACCTTCAAAAAAATCTTGTGCTATGGACAGACCTCAGTCTTACTGGGGAATTTAAATGGATGTGGCCACGTTTACATGGCACATAATTGAAAAAGCACACACATACACACCAACTACAATGGGTGGATACTGTTTTTTAGATGAGAAGATACAATAATAACATTAACATCTGCTGCTTTACTAAACAAGCTTGCTCGAATTGTTGAAATTGATTGTTCAAGCTGCAGAGTGACGCCGCAGAGAAATTGTCGATTGTTAATGTGAACAGTATGTGCATGTAGCATGAATTAATAAAGGCACATGGCAGCCAGCTCTGTTGAATTGGGACTATTTTCCTCAAAGAAGGGTATCTTCTCAACATGAAAGTTATTGGGCATTTCATTGAGCCACAGTTTGAAAGCGGGAACTTCTTCTTACTGAACATCAAAATTATTCATTCGGTGAAAGAATTTGCAGCGTTTTTTAAAATACCTTAATACATCTTTGTCATCTCTGGTATTTTGCTGTTAACAAAATGTACTGAAAAATGTTGAAAATGGAAATTGACATGTTTCAACCTGACACGACCAAGAAGGAACACCTGTATCTTTGGCTGAAAATTCAAGATCAAGATCCAAGATGAATCGTTGCATGTAAGATTGTAAAATGAAATGTATGTTTAGAATTCCCAAGGCTACATTTACACAAAAAACAAGCCCCATACAGACAGATGAATAAATAATAATCAAGTGAGAAAAATAATCTATTGATGGTGGAGTGTTGAGTGTTTATTAATTCAGGACTCTCAGCCTGAGGAGAGAAGCTGCTCCATAGTCTGGTGGAAGTCTGGTGGTGGATTGGTTGGTTCCGAAAACATTATGGTGAGGGTCCAGGCTGGCAGGGATGTAATCTTTGCTGGAAAACCAGTTTCTCAAAACACTTCATCCAAATGGGGGTGAGTGCCACAGGACCGACAATTTTCCTCTTCTCAACCCTCTGATTCTTAAGTTGTTTTTGGTCAATTTTTGATGCACATACAATTTAGCAGTTCCTCTTGTAATCTCTCTATAAAAGCAAGGAATCTCTGTCTGTCTGTCTGTGCCTCAAATATCTCTGCGGATCAGGATCAGAATGACCTGAGAGTTTCAACATGGCTGCCGTTTGGCTTCGCATTTGTTTGGACTGCAATGATACAGTGAATAAATTATTTCAGAAATGCTTTACACATTCTGGAACATAGTCCGCCGGAGTTATCACAGTGACATGCGCATTAGAGCCAATCACTGCAGATCTCAAGCCTACGACACACATTAAGCTGGACCTAGAGTTAGCCGGCGGTTCGGTCCCGTTCTGTTCTGTGCATCTAAACTGACTGTTGTGGATTAATGAGACTAAACGAGACCGGACCGTGTCTGTTCAGGTCTGAGGAGAGCGGATTTATACCTGCAGCGGCGCGAGCTGGACCGGGAGTTAGCCGGCGGTTCGGTCCCGTTCTGTTCTGTGCATCTAAACTGACTGACTGTCTGAGGAGATGCGGAGACGCGCGGACAACAAAGTGGAATCGTAATCTGTGGATGTTCGTGTGTAGCTAGCTGCTAGCCGCTAGCCGCTAGCTAACCTACACGACCCAACTCCCGAGCTGACGGACCAGACTCACCGACCTGTCCAAAACCGGACTTGGGGTAAATAATGTCCGCCACGCTTTTTCGCGAACATTGCTGTCACGTTTGCTTTGTGTCTGGTGCAGAAGAAACGGTAAAAACGGGCTTTTGTCACGAAAATGTTCAAGCAGCAAGTTTGGTTGCAGAAGAACAGGAAGTTGTGGGAGGGACTTCGGCGGATGAGTGACAGGCAACGACGGTCGGTGTACTGACAGCGATATTGAGAATTGAGAGACATTTAGCGTGTTTGGAGAGTATAGTTAGTGTGTTATGTAGTGTTCAGTTTAGTGTGTAGTGGAGTCGTTTTTTTGTTCAATGAGTCAAAACAATAAGAAGCTGAATGTGGAGCAGGCAGTGCAGCTCTTCATTCAGCTGGAAGGAGCTCAGGCAGACCTGAGCATTGCCTGCATTTAAATGTAAATAGTTAGACAGAACTTTGTAAATTTTTATAATGTATGCACTTATTCAGCAAACAACAATTTATATTTGCATTATAAGTAATAAAAAATGGTTTGTTAAACATATTTGTGGTTTTCACAGTAAAAAAATATCTAACTTTTTCTACTTGGATTTTATGTTTTTTTGTGATTTTAGGTCCATTGTGTTAGTACAATATGTCAAAATGAAAAAATAACTGTACAGTCACACATGTGAGGTTGTGCTGAAAATAATCAC
>CAEMYA010000041.1:1361055-1380211 GCA_903131615.1 Diplodus sargus
ATATCAATTGCTGGCACCAGCCGGCCAGTTCATTTTACTCAGAGAATACATTAAAACTCTCCATCAATCACATTAATTTCCTGCTTCCTGGAGTCCTCACTGCTCAGCCAAGGGCAACTAGGTCAAATCATTCCTCTCACAACAGTAGAGGAAAAGACATGAGGGCATACCAGTGTGTTCCCCAAATAGACATTTTCCCAAACCTCATCCTTTCAAATTAACTTGAGGTAACCAGGTGACTCATTTTAATTCTGGAGGATCCTTCAAACTGAACCCTAAAATATGACTTCACTCAGTACCTTGAATACAACAGCTGACAAACTCAGGATATCTCTCTATAAAAGCAAGACATCTGTGTGTGTGTGTGTGTGTGTGTGTGTGTGTGTGTGTGTGTATGTGCCTTAAATATCTCTGCAGATCAGGATCAGACTGACCTGAGATTGTCAACATGGCTGCTGCTTGGTTTAAGGGTGTGCAACATCAGCTTTGTTTGGACTACAAAGATACCGTTGGTGAATTATTTCATAAATGATTTACACATTCTGCTAGCAATGTCAACCATAGCCACCATAGCCACGTGCGCACCAGAGCCAATCACTGCAGAGCCCACCTCCTGAGTCGACGGATGTGCCGGTGCATCCAAATCACGTGACCAATTTACGATGACGTAGCAGCAAGACGCAGCCTCGGTTCCGACGTATGTGTTGGTGCAGCCTTCAAACTATATACCAGTTTTTAAATCGTGTTGATAGGCCAAGTAAAACCAGACTTATTATAAGTAATGTCAGCCACGCTTTTTCGTGAACATTGCCGTCACATTTGCTGCACGTTTGGTGCGGGAAGAAACGGTCAAAACGGGCTTCTCTCACGAAAGTGTCCGCAAGCAAAAAAAAACCTGTGCTACTCCCTTTCCTATTGGTGGAAAAAGGCACCACACCAACCAATCACAAATTTATACGGAAAACCACCTGATTTGGTTGCTGAGGAACAGGGGGAAGTTGTGAGAGTGCCAAGCGACAGTGATGGTGATAGAGACAAAGATAGTGATAGCAAGTTTTGAGAGTTGAGAGATTTGTGACATTTAGCATGTTTGGAGTGCGCAGTTAGTGTGTTATGTAGTGTTTGGTGTCGTGTTTAGTAGTGGAGTCGTTTTTTTGTTTAATGACTCAAAACAATGAGGAGACTGCTGAATGTGGAGCAGGCAGGGAGGAGCTGAGGGAGCCCTGAGCCTGAGGCATTGCCTGCATTTAAATGTAAATAGTTACTTATAACTTTGGACAGCAATGGAAGCACAAGAAGTGAGTTTACCAGATGGCTGCTTTGGGTGGCTCAAAGTTTCATTAGCAACTGCTAGCAGAAAACACTTGTCGGTGGCTGAGTGGCTCATGGGTAATGTGGACACCAGGTTTTGTCAAAGAACATGGTTAATAAAAAAAAAGATATTTCTATTTCTGCTGCCTTGAATTTAGTACGGTGTGTAATGGAGTGTAGGAGTGTAATGCTAAATTGGTGGAGGATTCTTTTATGTTAGGCCATTAAAACTAGGATAAGGCGAGAAGCCTGTAGTTACGGTTAAAAAAGACAGCAATAGATCTGAGTTGTCGCGCAAACTCCAGTTTCTGGCACTCCACTGCCCTGACATCTTGAACCTCACTTTTTGCTCTGCTACATTAACACACGCTACCTTTCGAAAGTGCATAACATTTCTTTACATTTGGATAGAAACTGATTATGTGCTGCAAAATCATCCAGTATGAACATACTAAAAATCTTGACGTCAGTGTTAGTAATGCTGTATCCACTGAGCTGAGCAAAAGGTCTGAACGAGTGGTATATTTTCTGTGTGCTATAATCTACACACTAAAAGTATTGCCTTTTTAGACTTGGTAAAGCTTGAAAGCCATGCAGTTTTATATCCGACCACAATCCCAAAAGAACTGCTGTAAACTGGCTAAAGTAGCACAAGGACATGGTCTACATCTGCAAAGGGTTGGGCAAACCCGTAATGTCTGTTGTGCTGCCAGCTGCTTCAGAAGTCTAAAAGCTTTCTGGAAGTGCACAGACATGACGTCGGGTTAATGTGTGACAGACACATTAGAGTGAATTGTGCTCTTATGGCAGTCATTGCCAGTGAGAAGTATCACTACCATGGACTGACAGGCTAATGAGGAGAAGCATTAGGGTGCTTCTACTGTGATGGGAGCGAGAGGAGACGAGAAGCATTTCTAACAACATCAACTTAACAAGCAGTGCTAGAAAGACTGGTGTTCTCTCAGGCTTTCATTAGGAAGACATACTGTTTAGTGTGGGAACAAATAGCACCTCAGCTGCTCAGTATATGGACTTACTTGACCAATAAAGTAATTGAAATTGACCTTAGTCCATGCACAATGATTATGTGAGAGCATCCATCAAAGATTGGACGGAGCAGATTATACTGAGCTTAATGATCCAATAGTGATGGTGCTGTTGTGGTTGAAACCAGCAAGAGCAAGTCAATGTTTGAAAGTATCCAACCAGAGAAATCCTACCCTCACTCCAGGCCTCTCTCCAAGACACTTCTCCAAAATTCATGAGCATGCACTGCCTGACTCAAACCCCCAGGAGAAGAGCGTCAGGCTAACTTAACATGCAGCGTCAAGTGATGCACACTGGCCCAATAAGCTTACTATTTCAAAGAAATGACTGTAAAACATTGGATACAATTTTTGTCAGTGTGCTATTGAGTTAGCTGCGGAAGAACAGGCTCAGAGGCTGTGAGCACAGCACATCGTTTTCATCACTAACCATATCTAACTACCTCATGAGTCACTCACATGTAAGAAAACACCTAACATTATCATATTGACTGTAAACTACAAACATTATTGTCAGTACTCACCACTGCCAAAACTTTCATGTCAGTTACGAGACCATTTTACCTACACTTTCTCTGTCATTCTTGTGCCACTTGTATCTTGCTAATGGCTCTAGCAATACTTCCACCAAGCCTCGTAGAAGACTCAAGTCATGGCCCATGATTACATGAGCAGAGTAGACAGTTATGTAGGTAGACAGAAGCCTGTTCCGTCTTTTTGTACGGGCCAAATGAAACAATTAGATGGGCTTACATTAGAGGCCTGAGAGAGTGACGGATATTGGATTTTCTTTTTATTTGTCAGAGTATTTGTATGAGTATTTATGTATTGCTATCAGGATGTCAATAGAGCAGATGACTTACCAACCTTAGCCTGAATAATTCATCATGAGGGGCTGCTTGACACCCATTTCCAAACATACAATTCAGGATCCAAACCAATTTACAGTCAGGCCCTCAGAGCGGTGATGTGAGGGGTGGTCAGAGCTGGCAGGTTAGAGGGGTGGCCTTGCTCTGGTTACTGATGTCACCAGCAGGTGTTTTCTCTTCAGCTGTCAGCTTAAACGTTGATATGTATTCTTTTTTTGTTTGTTTCATTTGTGTGTTTCAACACTTGGTCATCACAGCCCTGTGAGCACTAGCCTGTCATGCAGTAGAAATTGTAAAATGCAGCTTGATAATTGTCACAACTGTGTGTTGTTCATTTGTGAAACAAGTCTTTCTGATTTAAATGAATCTCTGTTGCATTTCAATCAAGAGAAAAACAAAAGGAGAATCTTTTCTAAAAAGGTCATCACTGCCACACGAATACTCACTATGCATTTCATCTTTCAACTTAAAAAAAGATATTCTAATGATATTGTTGAGTGCCCTTGATTTCTCCCCTTTCCAAACACACGTTTGTTTCTAAACTAAAACTTGTTTTTTGCTGATTGTGTCACTGTATGACTCGCTCTGACAGATGAGATGTGTGGATTTTATAACTGGAATACTGCTGGCTCATCGAGTCAATATTCATCACTCATCCATGTCTTTACCCACCCCCCTTCACCATCTGCCCAAACAAAGGACAGACCCCTGACCAGCAGCTTACTGTGGAATCAAACCTGACCAGACTCACAAGCCTGGCACTTCACCCTAGATGACAGCCTGCTAATTCACAGACTGTGTGTGTGTGTGTGTGGGTCCCACAGAGAGAAACACATTTTCTTCACAACACATGGCAATTAGAGGTTACAGTCTTAGCTCCAGTGGAGATCTGCATTAACTCTGTTGCTGTTGTGTGATTATTATTGAAGGGGATCATCAGGCATACAGTTACATCAGTTAGCCCTGGCAGATTGTGAGGGATAACTTGCTAATAACTAATTACAGTTGAGGCTGCTTATCTTGTTGAGTAGGCCACTGCTTACTGCACATTAGTTGCTGTCGAAAATCTGCAGAGCAGTGAAGCATTGTTCCATTTGGGAGTAGGTTATATACATTAAATATGAAGCAGGTGCCAGTGGGCATTAGCTTAGCTTAGCATTAAGACTGTAAGCAGGGGAAAAGGGGCTAGTTAGCATGGCTGTCCAAAGTAAAAAACAAATCAAGCCAAGCCAAAAAGATAACCCCTTGTAAAACCAAAGCTTTGAGACTTTAGTTTGTTGGATTAAACACACATGATAGAACATAATCAGTCAAAGTTAGCTGGTTCCCTTTGCTTCCATGCTAAACTGAGCTAATGGCCTGCTGGCTTTATGTTTGGCATTGAGAGTCATATCAGTCCTACTCTTGGAAAATAAAACAATATTCAGTTTTCCTAAATGTGTCACTAGTCATTTGTCATTTTGGCCTTGGAGCTAAGCATAAAGAACGGAGGCATGGACACAGGTAGTCTGTTTAAGATTGGATTTTAAGAGTAAAGTTTAAGAGAGAGTTATGTGCTAGTTAAATGCTTATTTGGCTAACCAACAGTATGCACCATAGGGCTTGTTCAGAGCAGACATTTGGACTTATCACGGTGAAGCACAGGTGTTACTATTTATGTTATCACTGGCTTAGTTCTTTGTTTACCTGAAAATCACGCCAATAGTGAATGAATGTGCACAATACTGGGACCCTGAAACTAAGGCGGTGTCACTCACTTACATTGTGTTCCATTATTACATTATGTAAAGGAGACAGCTTTAGGTGTCCTTTAGCATATTTTTTCCTAGCTGCAGACAGATCAAAGTTGGATGTTTCCTGTTTCATCTTCATGCTAAGCTTATCATATCCTGACACTTAACTCCATATCTAAAGTTGAATTCTAATATTTAAACCAGGGCCCTTGTTTACATATTTTAATGTGTAGGTGATTCATACTGAAATTTTCAGGAGTGATCCAGTAGATCACCTCAGCTGGCAGCCGTGACACAGCTGCAGTGACTACAACATAATCCTCTGGGGCAACTCCAACCATTGCAGTTATTCCATTGTTTCTGGGGACAAAAAATAATTTCCTTTTATTAAAAAAAAATAGACCTATGTCTGTCGACAATGTTGTTAGACAGTCAGAATATCAACCTCAGCCTGTCAGGGAAAGATACAAGCATGTTTAGTGGATGGACGACAGATGGAGTTTCCTCAAAGGATTGCATTGCAACCATTGCAGCCCTGTCACGGCTGCCAGATGAGGTGAGCTACTGGACCGATTGCAGAACCTTTGGCAGTTAGGAATCATTTACACACCAGAACATATAAATACAAGGCCCAGGTTGAAAAATACTGAAATTCCCCTCTAAGGCGCAGACATTTACATCAATCCTTCCATTTCACCCTCAGAAAGTACACTAATAACATTATTTTCCAGAAGGTTTAATTATTGCTTTTAAAAATAAATACAGTAGTTTTTTGTGGGCCGGAAAACTTGAGCAAAGTGACACTTCTTCTACTCGGGTATTTATTGGTTGTCTTTCATATTGGAAATCTGACCAGCTTCTAATGGCACAAGCAGATCCCACCTGGTATTAAATTCAGCCTTATTGTGTCCAAGCTGAAAAGGAGTGGAAGTAGTGCAGATTTCATTTCTTTGTCTTCCTCCACAGTCCCATGGAGGCCAACCAACTTGGCGACACAGACTGTTTTCCTCTTTGTATTTAATGCATGCCACTTCACCTTGTTAGACACTGAATAGTTGGTAATCTAGGCCAAGAGTTCCTTTTCCCATTTTTTGGCTTCCTTTGCTGGCAGGAGTTGAAAAGCTGTTGACTAATCAGCACAGATGCACCGCTGCTAATTGGGACAGAAAAACCTCAGGGGCTCTGAAGAAAGGAGGCACAACTTTAGACAACTTTGGTCAAACAGCTCAGACTGTACATGGCCTTTTTTTCTTTCTTTCCTTCTCTCCTCTCTTGCCTCCATTCACTCCATTATTCATGTCAAATGAATCAAATCTTAGTTAGTTTGTTAGTTAAGAGTTAATCAGTAACTTTTCCAACGATTCCAGGATAAGTGAAACCATCATGGGAACATTGCATCAGTTTGGCATGACAGGAAGTAGATAAAGCCTGGCGCCTAACTATCCCAAATGAATCAGAACAGTAATCACACTGGCCCTCATTTATCAATCTTGCGTGAAAACGGGTGCAGATCTGAGCGCAGAATTGGTCTTACGACAGGACACACGTGTGATTTATGAAACATTCGTATCTGACCAATTCCAGCGTACGAATGATCGGGTCTTGATAAATGCGACGGCTGAATTTGATCGTCATTAACATGTTACGCCCTTAAATATTCCGGCCTCGCCCACTGAGGTCAAACATTGAGAGAAGAAACTCTGGCAAGAAGAGAAACTTTTCTGAGATGGAGATCGGCATCCTGGCAGCGCCGACCCATCAGAAGCTCCATTCACAAATGAAATGTTGTGCAAAACTGAACAGGTCAAAATAATATGGCACACTTTCTCTGGGGTATACAGCAGAGTTCCCCCTGCTGGTCCGAGACGGAGCCACCTGCCCTTCAGCACCCCGAAGCAGCTCCACTGTGACCCGTGTGTGTGTGTGCGCACTATTGAATCTGCGTTCCTGCTCTGTAGCAGGTTTGCCAGCGGGGTTATTAGGTATTCCGTTAACTAGTTGTCATGTTAGACTATTTACATATTTTATTTTACAAAAAAGTGGTATCAGTAAAAACGTAAAAAATGATCAGTTTCGATCAGTTCTAGATATGTGACTGCTTATGCTTAATGACAGCTGAGGTTTGTTTAATAAATATTTTCAGTCTCAGCCAGATTTCGCTGTGCTACACCGCAAATCCACAGACTCAAATTTGCGCTGACGTGAGATCTGATCGTAGCTTCCGCTCACGTCCAAATTGATAAATGCCGAAGTTTGCGTGGAAATGGTCGTACGCACGGTTTTCTGCCGTACGTTCGTTTGATAAATGAGGGCCACTGTCTTGCTTGTGGGCAGTGCAACAGGGTTGTGTGTCCAGCTAAAACAACTCCACTGTTCTGCGGTTGAGCCTGGCTGGATAAATGTGACATCTTTTGCGTTTTTGTGGGATTTCCTGAGCTGAAGCAGTTCTGTTTCTGGACAAGCCAATGAGTTGTAGAGCTTTCTGCAGCTTTAGAAGTTGTGTCACCTCTTTCCTGTTTCCAGTCCATGGTAAGATCTTTGGGCTGGCCAGGAGAACTACCTTTATAGCAGCAAGATCGAGGTAGTTGAGGTAACTGTATTGGACTTCCTTCATCCCTCCTAATTTATACTAGGGCCGTAAATAAATGGCACAAACCATATTCCTCATTATAAGTAGCCTCAGTACATCGTCATTTCCAGATTTGCTGTCAACAGAACCGTTCAGTATCAAAGATAATGAAGGTCTGCACTAAACCTGACATCATGTTACTGTGACGTGGTCATAATATAATCTCAGGCCACAAAAAAATTGAGGTATGCATGTAAGAGTTTGAGAAGAATCCTGAGTAAGAGAAACATAACAAATGCAGGTCAAGGTAACAAGGTAATCTATTTGTCATTATTCAACACAGGAAGTTTGCAGATCAATGACTTTGACTCCCAATGTAACACAAAATTATCAACCAGGAACATGTACATGCATTTACAAAATACTTGATCAGCTAAGGCTGATAACATAGAGCTGTGGTGCTGCAAAATTTTAGCTAGGTTCAACTTCATGGTTTCATTTCTCTGAGTTAACACCACGCACATAATAGACATAATATTCTACACTGTGAACAGTGTAATTGTAAGCAGTGTGGCAGTGTGTTGTTGTTAGTAAATAATAAATGCAGGTATAAAAACTGTCCGGTTAATGCAAAAAAAAAAGAAAAAAAAGAAATGGGTTATGTGTAGAGTTTTTTATGGCATAGTGCTCATGTGAGCAAATCATGAGGGAGCTACATAATAGGTGTGAACTCGACCTTTCACACTTCTCTCCAATACTCATCAAAACACTACATGAGAGAATATACTTGAGAGAAGTGTGTTCATCCCCCCAGAGCTCCACACACAGGGGGAATCACATGATGAGGAACAGTGAAGCTCTTCTAAACCTAAAAATGTCATGGTGGTGTTTACTTTAATTTGTCACATATTAAATGATAATAATTTTATACAATATTAATGAAAGAAACATTATTAAAGGTAATGTTATAATTATTCTTTACGTAACAACAGACTTGAAAAAGAGACCAAGTTTTACTAATCAGGTATTGGTTAATTTGGTCGAAGTATTAGTACACAGCAAGATGTTACATGATATAACAATTTAATCAGTAGTTATATAAACTATAATGCAATAGTTACATTAAGATTGACTGTTCGTTATAAATGACACTGTTGCTGGAACTCAAGGCTCAAGGTTGAAGTGGCTCTGTGCAGGGTCTCAGCCACGTCCTGCCAGGAAGGCACATGGAGACAGATGACACCACTGATACCAGAGGAATCACAGGATCAAAGGCTTTGTCCATGTGGGAGCCTCTCTCACTGTCCAACCTTATCTTCGGGTTATTCTGCAGGATGTTTAGTAATCCATACAGTGCACGCTTGTCGAGGATTCTAAAGTTGCACATTAGCAGTGTTGGAATGCAACCAAGTACATTTACTCAGCTATATTTATTTCCATTTCAATCTACTACTTCTACTCCTCTACAGTTCAGAGGAAAACGTTATGCTCTTGACTGCACAAGATTTAAATGACAGCTTTGGTTACTTTTTGAACTCTTAGATTTTATATCAAAATTGGAGCCTCTCTTATCATTAAATCAGAGTGTATGCATGTTGTGAACCCGCCTGTGTAGGCCCATTTACTGTCTGAATAATGCGTCCTTTAGCAGTGACAGTTATGCACCAAGCATAAGATTGAGCCCTTGCTCTGGTTAATGAATAGATGGGTATCATATACATCTGTGTGATGATGTGTGTTGTAGGACAGTTGTTGTGGCTCGATGCTTTCAGGACACCGCTGCCAGTTACCTTCATCATTTTAGTAAAAACTTGTTAACTATGTGCAACAACGATGAGCATTCTTTGCTGTCGTATGAATCTTCAGAAATAAGGAAATTGCTTTCGATGATGATGAGAATATAATTTTGCTGATGTTACAATATGTAGAGGAAGAAGTGGATGACACAATAAAAATGATTGTGCAAGCCATAACTTTAAGAACAGATGAGCCTGCCATCTGAAAGAGATGAATAAAAACATGATTATTAAGATCCTGATCTGTTACAGATGGAAAGAAACAAGACTTTGTGTTGACCTATGCTGATATCCATTTGCACAACAGAGTTTGTTTTTATTAGTGAAGAAATACCCTTGCATCTTTGATTTACTAGTTCTAATCAGCGTGGCTCATCATGGTCATGTTGTTGTTGTGGTGCAACTGAAATAAATCAGAATTGGGATCCAGTGGTTTTTATGGCTTTTGCCTTCGATGAGCAGATTAAAGTGTGTAGGGATAAAACATCAAGTAAACTTAATTTAATCACAGTGTATGAAGAAAAAGGACCCATCTTTCTTACATTTAGGAGAGAGCAGCTTTGATTGCTCTTTGTTGGGATAACTCTGCCAAGAGAAATCTGGACTGCAAAACAGCAAACACTGACACAGACACCAGTCAGGGCGAGGCCAGAGAATTACTCTGTCAATCAAGGCTGCATTCTTTCCAGAAAACACAAAGTGATACTCCTCCAAGGTTAAAACAACACTGATCCATCCATCCATCCATCCATTTTATTCCGTTTATCCGGGGCCGGATCGCGGGGGCAGCTGTCTGAGCAGGGACACCCAGACTTCCCTCTCCCCGGACACTTCCTCTAGCTCCTCCAGGAGAATCCCAAGGCGTTCCCAGGCAATAGTCACTCCAAGCGTGTGAATGTAGCAACTCATCTGGCTATGTTATCAACCCCATGATATCCTAAAACACTTGCACGCAAGTAGGTTGATGTGTCAGAGCTAAATATCTGGAGTTGCTGGAGTTGAGAGTGAAATGACAGACTTGCATCGGATCAGTCATCTAATAAAATACAAACATGAGAACGTTTGTTTGATATTAGCAGCTGAAAGGAAAAGGACAGATGTCTTATGGGCAGTAAGAGGATACAATCTATTTCAATCTTCTGTCTGAAATATTTCAAGCCTATAGCTAAATAATACACAGACTGGAGGCAGGAGGAAGCTGCTAACCTAAAATCATCAGAAAATCTTCTTTCCATGTTGCATCTCACTTAAATTTGAATGCCTACACGTTACTAACAGATCTTGTGGACTCAAAAGTCCTGTCTTTAAAGTTGGGTTACCATGTTTGTGTTGTTACTCTGAGTAAACTACTAAAATACTAACAGAACATGGGCTTGGAGTCGATGGGTGGGTCAACATGAATTCATATTTGAAGGTGGTGGGCAACAGCAGTTTCCTCCTGTTTCTGTGCTATACGATGCATGTTTGGAAATCTGATCACTTACTTCAGCAAACTAATATCAGTCTACTAAATCATCTGCCAATTTTATTTTAATTTGTGTGTGAGGGGCTCTTTCTTTTTTAGTTTCCCTTTAAATTCTTTATTAGATAAGATAGACTTTATCTATCCTACAACAGGGAAAATTCATTTGTTATAACAGCTCAAGGTGCAACAAGTATAGAAAAAAGTAATGTCCTCTTCCCCCACAAAGGACCTCAGTCTCCTCAGCAGATGGAGGAAAATTTGGCCCTTCTTGTACAGGGCATCTGTGTTTTCAGTCCAGTTTATTGTTAGGTGAACACCCAGGTATTTGTATTTTGCCACATGTCCATGTCCAAACCCTGGATGTTCACTGGTGTGATCTGTGATGTCTTCTTCTGGATGTTGATCATCATCATCTCCTTTGTTTTACTGGTGATCATATGCAGGTTGTTGCATTCACAACAGTTGAAGTCGTTGACGAACCCCCTATATTACTGTTCGTTCCCCTCAGACACACATCCAACAATGGCTGTATCATGAACTTCTGGAGGTCACAATTCATGGTGTTGTGCATGACGCCCGATGTGTAGAGGGGGAAAAGGAAGGGGGAAAAGCACCATACCCTGAGGGGCCCCCCTACCACATAATACCACATCTGAGACACAGTCATGGAGTCTCACATACTGGGGTCTGTTGGTGAGAAAGTCTGGTCCATGCAGCCAGGAGCTGGTCAACTCCCGCCCCTTACAGTTTCTCCCTAAGAAGTACTGGCTGTATCGTACTGAAAACACTGGAAAGGTCAACATGACACACCTCACAGTATGTCCAGTGTTCTCTTACCATCCCAATTCAGGGACGGTTAGCGAACTGAAGGGGGTCCATCATAGTGCTTACCTTGGGACAGATGTGCCTGAGAATAATCCTCTCCATTATAAGTTACATTCCTACAACAAAATTTATAAAAATGACTAGACCTTTGTTGTTCATTTTGTTGAGTTGTTTACTTCCTATTGGTCCCATTTTCCAACAATACTAAACCAGAGAAATCTGTAATATTATTCAAGGTGGCAGTAAGTAAGAGTAAACAACAAAATGAGACAAAACAACCTTAAAGGGATAGTTTGGGTTTTTTGAAGTGGGGTCATATAAAGTACATATCTATAGTCGGTCTGTTTCCTACCGTAATCACCGATCAGCGCAGCCTCAGTTTGGAGAAGCAGAGAGCCGCTCCAGCCAGACGCTCAGCTTTGTACTGCAGTGAACGGGGTCCAGAGAAAAAGCTAAATAAACCACCTAAATCAAGGCTCACCTAAAAAAGAAAAAAAAAAAAAATCTGTATCAGTTCAAGTGTACGTTGTTTAGGTAAAATTCACACCGGCACTACATTTTCTCAACCGCAGAACCCCTGTATCCCTGTGCACTAGCGTAACTGGGCAACAGCTGATCTGCGAGTGGCGGAATACAGCGCGAGGCCCAGCTGCTGGACGAGAGGTTTACTTTAGATAAAAACGAAACTTAACTCTCCGTATCCCTCCGCATTAGCTCATGCGTAGGGATACGGGGGTTCTGCGGTTGAGAAAATGTAGTACCAAAAGAAATCGGTCTGACAGCGATATGAATTTTACCTAGACAACATACACTTGAACTGATATAGACTTTAGCTGAGCCTTGATTTAGGTGGTTTATTTGGCTTTTTCTCTGGACCCCGTTCACTGCAGTACAAAGCTGAGTGTCTGGCTGGAGCGGCTCTCTACTTCTCCACACTGAGGCTGCGCTGATCGGTGATAACGGTAGGAAACAGATCGACTATAGATATGTACTTTATATGACCCCACTTCAAAAAACCCGAACTATCCCTTTAAAGAAAAAATATAAGGACACGGAAAATCATTCCTGAGGAGGCAAAGAAAAGGTCTAAGAACTAAACTACTCTGGTGCGCTCGGCTATGAAAACTTGTAACAGAAAAAAAAGAAAAGGCTTTAAACATAAATTACTCTCTGGACTGACTATGAAAATGTACAAAACAAAAGAGGCACTCCACCAGAGGCAAACAAATGGCTATGAACTAAACTTGAAATACACTGAGAAAAATTACAAACAAAAGAAAGAAAAAGAAATACAAACTTTGATTCTTGGCGTGAACAAGGCTGTGAATGAGCGCTAGGGTGCGTAACAAATACAGCACTCTGGCACAGAACAAAGGGAGACGCAGATTATAAGACACATGAGGTGATGGGACACAGGTGGAAACAATTAGGGATTAGGGGAGCCGTCAGACTGGTGGCACATGAGGAAGGGCAAGTGACCTGAAACGAGAGGAGAGTTACTTTTCAAAATAAAACAGGTAGTTCACAAGACCAAAAAAACAAAAACCAGGACAAGACAACCCTCACCGCGGTGGGACAACAATGAAGACTAAAATTCCCAAGATCCCAAGCTACTTTTGTTTTGTTTTGATTTAGAGAAGCATGATGGCGGAAATTACATACTGTGCATTTTATTTAAACCATTTGATAAAAATGTATTTTAAGAGGAGATTTAAAGGAGGGAACTGAGTATGTAGCTTCAGAGCTTTAAATCCACAAAACAGCAAAAACGTTTGCAGGAGAAAACAGAGATGAAACATTTTGATATTTTTTACCAATAGCATCCCATTTTTCCCCACGATACAGTGCACTTACATTTACTTAAGGGAAAATCTACAAACTCTGTGGTCAGTTCATTTTACTGTTCTATAAGTAATTCCTTACCTCAGCACCTTGACCTTTGCACCTCCTCCCAGAGGAGATGGGCATTGTTGGACACCACACATTTCCTCCCATTTTTTCATGACTCCCATCCGTTCTCACACTCCAGCAGACCCTTGAGTAAAAGTCTACAGGGAGTGCATTGTGGCAGCAGCTATTTTTGCCCTCATCTACCTTTGTAGGCCTTCAATGGATGATGAGTTATACCACCTTGAATGAGAGGAATCCTGACCCTCAGAATCAAAGAAGAAGTCTGTGGCGGTGTGATGGTCCGTGTTACTGCCCACATCTCAAAGGCCTGCAGTCATCTCTCATTTCCACACTGTGCATTGTTACTGCTCTGATGTAAATGAGTCTGGTGGGAAATATGATTGTTGGTTAAACCATTCCATCAAATCAAACCACTCAGTGTTGTTGCAATCAACACTGTATGACACTGAGCATCTTATTTAATGACCTAAAGGTGTCAACTGTCCATGCACTGCCCAGATATGTGGTCTGGATTGATCAATATATTTTTAAATATTTAAATAAGTATCAGATATCCAGTCATCTGATATGATGGAGGCCCCTGCTTGATCATAGCTGTTCCTATTTGTTTCATTGCACTAATCTCTTGGTTAACAATGTTTGTATTATATAGGCATATAAGTGGTTGTAAAGCCAACAGTGTGAGGGTGGAAATGAAGATGTGGTGTCCTGTAATGATACAAATGCTATTATGCATTAGTTTGGAGGACAAGACAAAGTTGAGAAATACAGAAAAAAAGAGTTTATTTTCATATTCTTAATATCAACCTTCAAAAAACCCACATTGTAATAATATTTGTTCTCACTCTTCTGTGTCTGTTCATATCAGTTAACATGCACTTTTGAACTCTGCTGGAGATGCTGAGTGCTGGTCTCTGCTGACCGTTCACTGTGACTGAAACCAGAGCATCCACGATAATGGCATCATTGATCACTGCCCATCTTTTCTTTGTCACTGCCTTCAAAGCTTCCAGTGCCATGAGAAATATTTCTGAAACAAGAAATGCAATCATCATCTTGGTGAGAGGCTTGATCTGCCTTCCCTTACCCTCTGGACCAGATGTGCTTTTAGTCCTACTGCCTCAGTGTTTCTCTGACCGTAAGGCAAACATGTTTGCTTGATGGATGGCTACCCTCCATGGGACACAGCGACTGCTTTACCTACAAATATGAATTAAAAGAGGCATCAACTCCTGTAGCTTATGAAAAGGCACAGTTCCTTCACAGAGAGCTGTTAACATGCTATACAGTATAGTTATGAGACAATTACAATACAAACATTTTTTTATTTTTATTTTTTTTTTTTACAATTTTTCATTGTTTAAGTTATCTTTAAGACTTGCTGCATACATTTCAGAGTCAGTATTAATTCAGATTCCAGAACATGAAAATCTCCCCTGAAGGTGCTTGACTCAGATTTTTTCTCTCCTATGTTGTATTTTCTTAAATGTGATCATTTGCATTGGATGTAGCAGAATGCTAAATTAAGCAGCAAAGTCGGAGGTGTAGATGAGTGATGTTGGGCCCAGCAGGTCATTTTTGCCGTCATCGTAGCAGCTTAACTCAGTCATGAGTTTAAGATTTGTATTAATTTCTTGTGCAAAAATTCCTTATACTTACACTCTATATGGTCTCTCATGTGCAACTCGCCATCTAGAAGCATTGCACTACAATGCTATAAATACAGATTGTCATCAACAAATAAAGCTTATCAAGTTCAGATGAGTTTTGTGGTTATGTGGCGAGCAACATCTGAGGCTAACCTCAGACATGCAAACTTAAATGATTCTATTTTCGTCACGTGGCTCCAGCCATTCAGTGCAAACAATTGCAAATCCAAATGCCAAATATAATGCCAAATAGAAAAATATTTTTTTTGTAATTAAGAGTAAACTGAAAAATACAGAAACATATCTAATGAATCATCAAAACTCTTTGGAAACCATGTAGAGCCTCCCCAGAATTTAAAAAGGACACAGTGTGGACACATATTTAGTCAGATGGTTGTAGATGCAGGGAATTCATGGCTACTTTTTTTTACATTTGGATAATTTCTGGCATATTTAAAAGATTAAATCAATATATACAAAAGTGATTTATTAAAGGTGCACTATGTAGATTTGGAGAATACATTTGAAGTGAAAGTGCATATTTACGATAGAAATAAGAAAATAAGACCATATTTATTTGATATATTTCCATCATAAACAAGCTGTCATCAGAGGGGAATTAGGTCCGTTTCAAGCTAAGGAGGTGGCTACTTGGAAGGGCCCCTGCAAATAAAAAGTATAACAGTGAAAATGTGTTGCCCTTTGAAAACAGTTTGTTTCTTCTGCTTTTCCAGTCATCACTAAATCATAACTGATGTTTTTCTTCCATATTTCTCTTGTTCTCTTCTCCTAAAATGTATCCCCCAATACTGCACAGTGCACCTTTTGAGTTCAATTCAATACTGCTCAGTCTGAAATAAGTCTCTATAAATGTTCTGCGCTTTTAAATCTACAGTAGTTCCGCCCTACGCCGCATGAACCAATCAGCGGCTCTGACACACAACCCCCCTCTAAATTATAGACTAATCACAGCTCGTCTTTCAACACCAGTAGGGCAGTGCAGTTGTAACAGTCTGCTTGATCTCACCTCCAGTCTACCAGCGCAACAAGACTGGACACCGTGCGATAGACACGGTCGATGTCCGCAGAAAATGCCCGGAAAGTGACTGCGGAGACCGGCACGACTGTCCGGACTTTGGCGCTGGATTCATTTGAGGTTCTCTGACCGACGACCCCGAGTCTCCTGCGCCGTATCCGCAGCATTAGGTAGGTTTCCTGACGCGGTGGTGGTGTGGTAATGTCCCTCTCCTCTACTCTCCTCTCCTTCCTTTTAGCCCAGGAGCTGCGACAATTAAACCCACATTTTTGGCAGGGGCTTTTGAATAACCGTAATACGTCATTTTCTTAGCCCCTAACATAGCTACTCTTCCTTGCAGTGCGGTTACATAATTGCCAGTGTTGGGCATGTTAGCTATCAAGACTGCAAAATGATCTCTGCTGATATAATCACATACGAACTGAGCCCATGTCAAATAAACACATTTAGCCGGGGATATATGTTGACAGATAGCGCCGTTATGTGCCGCCCTCAGGGGAACGTCGCGCTGAACTGGAGCACAAAACTGCTTGATTATCAACAAACACAGAAGATTACACACCGTGAAGATCACCGAAGACATTTTAGGAATCTTAAGAGGCAACTCTTCCACTCGGCATACGACTGGCCCACCAAGCAGAACGTCTTCCAATTGTATTCAACTTAAAACATGTCCTCGGTGCTATTCTCACTGCCTTTCCTATCCAAAATAAGCAGTGCTGGGTGCGGTAGTGGGCACTTTGAACGAAATCTAAAGTTCGCATTAGATGTACATACGTTGACATGTTGTTGTAGATACGTATGCCGAATTAAGCAGAAGACCACAATACTGAAGGAACCTTGAATTGACTTTGTATGAACTATACTCCTTCCCTGACGTCACTTATTAACGGTATTTTTTAAATAGAGTTTGGTTTGAGGTTGCGTAGAACAATAATAGATAATGGAATGCGTTGGGGTTACATATGTTAAGTGTTTTGGCCTGTGAGTGCAGCAAGGGTCGGAAAAATTGTCTTGCCTTACTTAATCACATTGCTTGAGCTCATGCAGAACAGCCTGCACCTTCAAGTGAGATGAGAATATAGTGGTGATGTTCTACACTTCCAAAAAAATAGTTATTTTCTTGGCCAGATTTTCTCAGATGCATTACAAATATTGCACTGTCTCCTGTTGTGCACTCCAGAGATTTGATCCCAAGTTGGTGCAAAAACTAAATATTTACATTAAACTTTCTATAGTATTCAGACGGTAGTGTTGTTGTTTACCACTGCTGTCTCCCAGGCTGCTGAGTGAAATGATCATCACCACTGATGTTTCGTATTCATACTGCCGAGGATGTCAGACCGGAAAGAAAATGTAGAAAATACATGTGGCAGAAGAATATTTAGTGGATTAAGAAAAAGAAAATGTACAATTAAAGCCTGCAGGCCTTAAATGGACAAAAACAGCTTCTGCTGTTTGCAGGTGGTCTGAGAGGAAAAAGACTCGAGTCCAGTTGAATTCGCGGTATTTCACAGTGCTGGCTCCTCTCAGTGGGTCGGCCTCCACAGCTGCAGAGCTGGATCCGTTGGACTCAAGCTCACTTATACTCTCATTTCCTTGTCTGAATAGAACACCCACTGCTGCATCACAATTATTACATTCAGTCAAGCAGCTGGCTGACCGCTGAGCCCAGCCAGGGTTTCTGCTACAGAGCAGTGCCCATATTTATGAAGTTCCTCCAAAGAGTGTGTGCTGCTCAGTGACTTACTGATATGGGGGCCCACATTCATCAAACATCCCGTAATAGTAATGCTAGTGGCCAGAGACATCAGTAGATCTCCTGACCTGCTTGTTTTCACTGTGAAACACTTGATTGATGGATCACATTTGTTGACTGATTGTGAGTGAGGACAGAGCCTCCAATTGTGCCGATGCAGCTGCCTGTGGCTACAAAGTTTACAGCTGATGTGGCATGGTTCTTTACTGCATTCATAGTGTTTGCCATTTGTGTGCACTGTGATAGCAGCATTACTGTATAATCAACATTGATGGGGAAGAAGACGAAGCGGCTGGTCTGGTTTTCCCAGTGATTTGCTGTATCTCAGTGTGAAATAAATCGACCAATCATTGTGTGTCTTGCAGTGTGGATGTAGTTTAACCGCATGTAATAAAAGCAGAACATTTGGGGTGTCTTTGAATTGCAGATTAAATCTGATTTGTATACAATTGATAGTGAACAGTTAGTTTGTGAGCCTGTCCCCTGCAATTGTTTTCCATTGCCTTTATAAATGCATTTGGTTAATAGATCATCAGTATTGTAATCATGTTTTTTTTTTTTTAATGCAGTTATCGCTCAGTAATTTCACCTGAAATGTTAAGGAGGCTAATCTCCTGTGGAAGGTGAAGTAACACATTGAAACACATGAACAACACTGGGGATTAAATAATTATGAATAATCCAAAGAGACCTTTTTGCATTAAGAGCTCTAAAAGATAAGTTTCAATAGCAGTGCATAGCGGACAACATACACGGCGTTACTGAGATATTTTTCTATTGATTTCTTTTTCTACTGTGTTACTACACAATGGTAACATCTTTGACACTAACACAAACTAGCTATGTTCAATGTGATGGATTACCTATCTCAAACCAGTTTCATGTCCCAGGAAGTTGATCAGCATGTTAATGTGATAGAAATCTCTGCCTCCCTGGACCACTGGAAAAACACGAATTTGCATGATTCAAAGATAACCAGCAGTGAATTATGTAGGATTTCTTGGAAGTACTGTAGCCTAAAACATCCAAACTATTGTGTATGTGTTCTGGAAAAAAACAAAATAAAGACATTCTCAAGAGCAACACTCCTACACTGACAGCCAAGATTGTTCCTCACTGCCTTACAAATTGTATTCATACTAGCTTTTTCCCCTCCCCAACACACACACGCAGACAGACAGACATAC
>CAEMYA010000041.1:1385252-1409863 GCA_903131615.1 Diplodus sargus
TCAAGACTTTTCTTGGTCTTGAAAACCTGCAGCATTTATTAACTGACATGCTGTATCTACACTGAGCATTTACTGTCAAATTGACAGCTTAGTGCTCTGTTCAACCTCGCTGTCACTTTTCTGCCACTCGCCCCTCTCACTCGCTCAATCATACAATCAGCACACTAACAGAATAGATGACAGCAAATATTTCATATATCTGTTTTTTTTCTTTTTCTAAAACAAAATAGAAACAGGAACGTTTGGGAAATGGACATCAGAGCACAGACAAGAGACTAATTTTGTTACTCCGAGTCTCTCTGATCAGTGATCTGCAATGTTTTAACTTCACCTTTTAGTAAAGGCTCAGCTCTCTTGGCACCTCAACAGACAGGTAAACAGAGAAATGGAAAAAATAGACTGTAATTGGGTTGCTCTGTTGGAACCATCCACCATTTCCGCCAATATAAATACAGAAAGAAAAGTTCTTATTTGTGATGGACTGAACTGGACTGCTTGGTGGAAATGTGGATTATGTCACTGATGCAAAGGCTGATGCAACATATAGCTATTTAATTGTTATAGCCATTTTTCAAGCAAGCTAGTGATAAATGAGAATCCTTCTCTGGTTGCAGTTTCTCTAATGAGAAAGAGTTTTCTGTGTTTTTATTTCATTTTGAACTGAATCATCACTCAAGCATCACTTTTGAAATATCACCTTATGGACGAAGAAGAATCATACAAAAAATAAAATTTAAAACAACAATAAAAATGCAGCAAACATGTTACTAGGGGAATGTCAGAGTCTATTACATTTAACTGTTTCAGCCCTAATGTAGAATTCGGTTATACCTGTACATTTTACAAAATACTTAGTGCTGGCTCATTAGAGACATTTTTAGTTTTTTGGTTACAGTTTGTATGTGTATGAGATGAGACAGAGGCAACAAACTGAATTTTGAGATCCTGACAGTGTTTGATAGATTGCTCCCAGCATCTGATATTCCCCTGCAGATGACAGATGGAATGATCATTCACCCAACAATCATTGGAACATTTAATTGAAGAAACCTTTTAACCTGGCTGGCATTTTTATCACGCTATTAGTGATAGAGCGGAAACGATTGAGATGTGAGTCAAATTAATGTAAACCCTGGTTTCCTGTTATTTTCTTTTCTTGCTCAGTATCACAGACCTCTCTCACCAGGGCTTCATGAGGTGCAAAGTCACCATCATTATTAAGTGTTGATGTGGTTTGGTTTCACCGTTGCTCCGTGGAGAGCAACCTCAGCCTCCACTGCTTCCCCTAACAGATCAATGGGAAAAATATCCTGTGAGAAGGATACAATGTCAGTAACAGGAGAGAAGAGCCTCAATTAATTTAACACAAACACATTTCAGCCCCGGTGTAAGGTGTAACATGACACTGCTGTGAATCTCAACCGCAGTTTGTTATCAGTCAGGCATTCATAACACTTTACCTCTGAGGGCACTACAAGCTTAAAGCTCAAGGCCTTTCTCCATTTTGTCCCTTCTTGATTTTGGAAGGTATATCAATGATGCTAGGTAAAAATGATTTAAAACATAAATACAGGAAATAACCCTGATAAAACAGCCACTTGCAGTTTCCCATACATTTCTGGTCACAGCCTATTGTCTGAGGGGCTGTCCTTTTCTTTATACTTCAATCTACCCTCACATTGACAATGTGAAGCCTAGCAACAATTAAGACAAAGAACAGAACATCTATCTTACATTTCAGTTTGGTTCGGAACCAATATTGGATTTCTTGGATTCTATTCTTGGATTCTTCTTCAATAATTAAAAATGATCTGCCTGACAAGTAATTGTTGAAAAGCGAAATTTGGAATTTGGTCCCTTGTAACATTCTGTGAACTCATAGTTTCTGTTTTAACCACAATTTTGACATTTTAAACTTTGTTTCTTCAGGCTAAATTTTTGTCTGGATGCTTGTGTTAAGACAGTTTAAATCAGCTCGTAGTTAGAAATGCTGTCAACATGTTTTTTGAATCACACTCACAAAATCTTTCATCATTTTGCTACTCTCAGTCAAAGTTGCAAGAATACAATATAGTTTGTCTTACCCTTATTTGAATGATGATACCGTTGACACATCCGTTGATTTTTTTTCTCACCTTCTTACCACCTCTTTCTTTCTCGCATTCTTTCTCTGACCAACTTCTTTCATTTCCTGCAAAACTATCTGTTCTGTTCACTATTATAGATAATCATATTTGTTATCAGTTAATTAGCATACTGTGTCATTTTTTTTGTTCACTTCTGTATCTTTCCGTGCAGTTGCCTTGTTTTGGAAAGGTTTTTCTTTGAAAATCATGACCTTAAATCTCAATGAGACAATTCTGAAGTACACTCAACCTCACAAACGGATCATATCTTACTGCAATGTGTGAATCAGAAGTTGGCCTTTCCCTTTAAGGCCAGTTGCAGCAGCCTTGGGGAAACAGCAGGCCCCTGTTGTACTCCCACTAATAAACTCAAGGTGTTGGCAGTCTGGCATGCTTTGTGACTTCCCCCTCCCTGTAACACTGAATCACCAAGGAGAAGACACAGAGATGTGAGATTGTGTGGGTGGGCTGGAAGAAAGGCAAAGTCAAAACGACAGGAAAAGAAAGAAATAAACATTGTCAGATGCTGCACCGTAAAGACATTTGTACAGTATTTACACATTTTCTACATTCCTCAGTCACAGTGCAGGGGGAATACTTAAAACATTTATCTGCAGCTTAGTCTTGCATGAGCTCCCTCTCAGAGGGAGGCTAATGCAAGGAATTAGCTGTAATGTTTTGTTGTGAAATGCTCCTCTCTTGTATAACTACCAGTTAACAGTGGAGGATGTTTGCTTAAAAGCAACAACAGCCACTTGGCTCATTAGGCATGAGTAACCCACTGAGAAGAAGTTGGCAACATGGTGTCAGAGGGGAAACAGATGGTAGAATGATGCATTGGCCTACCCTCGGCCAACCTGGTTAAACAGATTCTAATACAGTATAGATCACTCTCCAAAACGGTAGCATTCTATTCATGAAGCAATTGTTAGGAAATTTTCCGACACAAGATTACATGGCACCTTGCACCTTTAAAATTGAGCAGGTTTGACTCTTGGCCGTAAGAAAAAAAAAAGAAAGAAAAATATAATCTAAATATTGGTTGGATGACGTTTCGTAGTCCAAAAAACATTTCTGGAGCAGCTGGGGACTCGGGAAATGTAAGAAAAACAACATAAAAACATAACATGGCTCCATACAGCTTGTGCGGCATAATCCCAGTCTACCAAAGCCCAGAGATCCCAAATTTATTTAAGAAGCACCTGGTCAGGCTCATGCACCCATGCATCAAATGTGGTAACACTTTTAGCTTAGCAGCTACAGTAAGGAATCTTAAAAAAGGGTGTAAATAACATATTTTCAGTTGGAATCTTGTGGCTTCCAGAGCAAGTCCCCATCTGCTTCAGTTGTTTAGGAGAATGCTGCAACACTGTTTTGCTGTTTTTTTGATGCTCTGGAAAATGTTTTTGGATCATGTTTTTTTGTGATAAAAAGTCTCATTTCTAGAACAAGGTTCTTAAGATGACATAGCTCAGTACCAGTATTTTGCTATTTTTCCCCCTTCAACTTCAGTATCTTTGAATTCAGTCTATTTCAACTACAGGATGCGATATTCAGTAGAGGTATCGGTCCGATATTGGCCAAAATCACTGGATCGGATATCTTAGAGAGGAAAATCTATAATCTAACCCGATTTATTAGACCTAAAAGCTCCCATTGATGATTAAATTATGCGTGATCTGCTGTAAAGAGAGCAGCATGTCTCGCGTGACCAGCTGAAGCCAGCTTGAGTGAGACTTTCATCTGTTTTTCCACCAGCATGAGGCAAACCAATTCCATACAAATGCATTATCTATAGCTTTGTTGTTTTAGAGAGGGGGAACGGCTGTATTGGATTGATATCGGTATCTGACATAAAAAAGTGGTATCGGCCCATCTCTATTTTTACCCAACAAGTATTCAGCAAGCATTGTTGTTGGGGTGGGTCAAACCCCTCTAATAGCATATAGATTTAGGGATTCCCATGTTGCTAAGTCATAATGAAGATAATGATGGATGCAATAGGTTTTGACGATAACTGAATAAGATAAATCCCCCTCTTGAATTTCTGTGATACATCAACCCACAAAAGCTGCAGTCTTTGGAGGAAGTTGCAGTGACTTCTGTTTATCATACTCCTTTCTTCAAGTTTTGTTTTTGGGTTTGTCAGGGCTGGGCACAGATGGAAATTGTTGATTACTGCCTTTGTCAGCAGTTTCTGCTGCCAAAGCTGTACTCTGAAAAGCACTTCTAAACATAGCCAAATGTGAAGCTCTACATGCATCTTCAGACTTTCACATAGTCCCAGGACATTAAATACCGGGAAGGAACAAATTTAATGATTAAAACTTCATGAGTTCAAACAAAGAACATGTGTCTCGTGTCATTCTGTTGTGCTCTGCTCCAACTAACATGCATCCAAGTCTTCATACCATAACGGGGGAGTCAGCTGCACTGGATTCATTGCTCTGCTGTGATGAACAGCAGCCATGCAGACATGCTGCTGTGGCAGGACAATGCTGACAGAGCCTGTTAGCCATCAGGTTCATGATGATGTGGAACGTGTGTAAACAGACAGCAGAGAAAATAAGTTGACTGGATGTCCTTGTTATGATTATGTGGTTAAGATGTTTGCACAAAAACCATGCATACAGCATTTCAACCATGTTTCAGTGAGTTCTGTAAATGAATCATTGATTATCCTTCTGATGTTTTGATGATTATAAATGAGATGCAACTGCCAATGTTGTCTTGTAATGATAAATACAGGGTCTGTAGTATCGGTATGCATATAAGTGATTCAGGTAGGGCCAAGTGATATGACCTAGAAATAAAATCCCAGATTTTTTCACACCAAACTCGATTTACAATTTTACTTGATTTTTTTTTTTGGGACAATATTCACAACACTTATTGCTTTTCTTTTAACAATAATATTAACAGGAGTAAACTGCGCTAGATTCAGGGCATAGGTACGTGAATTTATGATTGACTATGGGGTTGGAAATAAGGTTCCTACATGCGTACCCAGGTCCACAGTTATTGAGATTTATTAAACAGAACTTTGTAACTATAAGAATGCATGCTTCTATGGCCTCAAGAACACCAAACCTGCATATATTTTGGGGTTAGAGGAAACTGGCACACCTGGATAAAGTTGATAGGGAGGAAACTTAACTAACACCACACGCCCTAGTATTGTTCATACATATTTGCTGAATTTCTGTTCAATAAGTTTATGTGTGATGTATAAAGACTCAAAGTCTTTGAATTGAAATGTCTTAACAATTTATGGATGGTTTGCCATCAAATTTGATACAAACATGATCACTTATCATCTAGAGCCACGATAATTTGTCCAGATCAATGGTTTATGACCAAACTAACGACATTCCTTTTGGCCTAAACATTACTCATTGTTGTTAGTGCTAATTAGTATATACTATCCTAACGTGGTGAACACAGTTTATAATATACTTGTTAAACATTGCCACTCAAAGCATGTAAGCATGCTGACATTAGGATTGGGCTTAAATCGTAGCTGTGCCTAAGAGCATCACAGAACTGCCCACATGTCTGTTGACTGTGTAGTAAGAAAGTTTGCAGCTTTTTCTTTACAATACTCGACTCAATTTTTCAGTTCAATCTCTCAACTGATTGTGACGATTCGACTGTAGTTTTAGTTACAGTGAGGTACAGTATCTCTCGGAAACGAGAGTGTCTCATCGTTGAAGATAAGTTCTCACAATGTTCTTGCAGCCACACTGGTTGCTAAAGGTCAAAAGTAATGAGGTAGATGACTGTAGATGACTCACTACCCACCACTAAATTCCAGTATTTTGATCCAGGTCAGACTGACCTATTAGGAAACCAGCAGGCCAGGCTTGCTCTCGTCCTTTCCCCCCTTCTCTGCCAGCATGGAGAAAACCCTCCAACAAATAAGGCTGCAGCCTTTACTTCCCAACAGCAGAGGAAAAGCTGTAAGCCAGCCCACTGTGGTGTGTAGAATTTATGTTCAGGAAGTGTCTGTGTGTGTTTTTATTGTGCAAGTAGACATTGCCCCGTCGACAGAATAAGTTTGTGGGCAAGCATGTGAAAATTAGAGGCAGAAGGCTAAATGTCACAGATGATGCGCTACATCAGCTATCTTTAGTTGAATAGTTTTTTTACTTACATTCTCAAGTCTCTTGTCAGCAGCGAGTCTTAGTCATTTATCTTTCAGTGGGTATGAATTCTACCCACTAACTCTTCATAAAACGTCTGCGAGACAGAGTTCATTAAGCTTTACTGGTGGCAGCTCTGTTGTCGTAATTGTGTTTGAAGCCATTCTCTGTCAACTTTGTGATTCAAGGCTTCTCGCTGAATAAAAATAAAAGAAGCAAAAATAATGTTGGCCAGAGTTCAAAAGGCCTGTCAGATAACGAGAATGCGGTGTTCACACTTCCTGCCAAAATACTTTTTTGGAGAATTGTCCTGGTGCATGACATCTGTCACGATTTTTTTTTAAATCTGGGACATAAAAATGCTACTTTTGATCAGGTTATGTTGCTACTTTTTCTTGATGAATGTTGTCCTAATGTATCAGAACTAATTATGTCTTCTCTGCTTTGTGCCACAATGCAGGCCTCATGGAGCTGGGGACTCGACGCCTGCTTTGCACAAGGGAGCTCGATCCATGCCCGGTTCCCAGCAAACAACCGTAAAGGGTGGGAACCTTCACCCTTCAGTTCCCTATTCCCAGACCCCTCCCGTAAATTGCCCCGTGGTAATATTTTCTTCTCCCCTCTGTGGCCCGCAACATGATTGGCAAGCTGAAACAGAACTTGCTGGTGGCCTGTCTGGTCGTCAGTTCGGTCACGGTCTTCTACCTGGGCCGCCATGCCATGGAGTGCCACCATCGTATTGAGGAACGCAGCCAGCCAGGTGGGATCCTGCCTCTGTCAGCACTAGGGGGCAGCATGCGGACCACCTTACGGACAGGCCAGAATCTCAGCACGCCTTTTGTTTACAACAAAGACATGCCACTCATCTTCATCGGTGGGGTGCCTCGCAGTGGAACCACGCTAATGCGAGCCATGCTGGACGCCCATCCCGAGGTGCGCTGTGGAGAAGAAACCCGCGTCATCCCACGTATTTTAGCCATGAAGCAGATGTGGAGTCGCTCAGGCCGGGAGAAAATGCGGCTGGATGAGGCCGGTGTGACAGATGAGGTGCTGGACGCCGCCATGCAGGCCTTCCTGCTGGAAATCATTGTTAAACATGGAGAGCCTGCCAACTTTCTCTGTAACAAGGACCCTTTTGCTCTGAAGTCACTTTCCTACCTGGCCAAGATCTTTCCACGTGCCAAGTTTGTTCTCATGATTCGTGATGGCCGGGCTTCAGTGCACTCCATGATCTCGCGGAAGGTGACCATCGCTGGCTTTGACCTGGGCAGCTATCGGGACTGTCTTACTAAGTGGAATCGGGCCATAGAGACCATGTACACCCAGTGCCTGGAGGCAGCAGACAAATGTCTACCTGTGCACTATGAACAGTTGGTCCTTCACCCCGAGAAATGGATGAGGACACTGCTGAAATTCCTCGACATTCCTTGGAATGATGCCGTCCTCCACCATGAGGAGCTCATTGGGAAAGCTGGAGGAGTGTCCCTCTCCAAGTAAGTAATGCTCATGTTTAATACAACATTTCCTCCTTCCTTTCCCTAGACCAGGGTTCCCCAATTAGTTCTCACTGAGGGCCAAATTATGTCCAGGTTGCCATGTCGAGGGCCAGCTTGTCGTTTTTTTTTTTTTTTTCAATGGGCCAGTAAACATTGTTTTATGTTCAGATGTTGTTGTTGTTGCTATTATTAGAAGTAGTATTATTGCCATGATTAGTCGTACCAGTGGCAGCTGGTTGTAGTGGCAGGTATAGTATTAGTCATAGCCTGTGTTGAGGGACAGAAAAGAGAAAAAATGCACACTTGAAAGAAAATAAGTCCGTATCAACGATTGATTTATTTGAATGCCCTTGGAGAATATTTTGATCAACATAACATGACCAGTTTGATCAACAACCAAAAAAAACAGCACTACAGCAAGTGGTGCACAAGAGGGAAAAAAAAGAGTATCCTCAGGCAAAGATAACTGATAACATTTCTACATGGACCCAGAATATTTCTGAATACCAACATCAGTAACATTGATGCTGATTATTAAACAGTGTACCCCTCAGCAAAATGTCCAGATGGCTTTCAGCTTTCCACATCAGAACCAGCAAACACACACACACACACACACACACACACACACACACACACACACACACACACACACACACACACACACACACACACACACACACACACACACACACACACACACACACTTAGAGAGACAGACAGGAAGACAGATATGTGTGTACCAAATAATATCAGGCTGTAAACAACAAATATTTTCTTTTCTTGTGGCAAACAATATAATTTGGTTTTATTTTTGACATCTTTTATCCCCCTATTTATTTTCATAATTTACTCTTTCTGATTGATAAAAATAGGTGAAAATTAATATATGTTTACTCACCAATCAGTGAGAGAAGTGAGAGCGACAGGATGAGGCAATCTTTCTGATGTTGGGCTTGTATTCTGTTGTCACAATCCTGAGGCACTGTCCAAGGTGTGTATTGGAGTCTGTTTCTGTCCTGACTCTTGGTAGTGTTCATTGAAAAAAAAAATAATTTAGGGGAGCGTTTAATTGTTCCTTGAAGTTTTCTGCCAGACTTCCCACAAAGTCTTTCATCGCTGGATGTTCCTGCATGTCGTGCTTTTCTCAATGCTCCCACAGACGTGGAAAGTATAGCTTTCTTCTATAAATGTCTCTCTCCAGAAGGTTCAGCTTCGACTGGAAAGCCTCAACTGCCTCGTACATGTCAGCAACAATGTGGTTTTTGCCCAGTAGTTGTAGATTTAGGTGATTTAGATGAGACATGATGTCACATAAAAAATGTACATCTGCTATCACCTTCTTGTCATTTATAAAGCTCAGAAATTCTTGGGCTTTTTTGCTCTGCAGATTGGACAAAAATGATATAAGCTCATCACGCAGGTCACACACCCTCTCCAACACACAGCCTTTTGGTCAACCAGTGAACATCGTTGTGCAGCAGAAGATCTTTGTGTTCAGCTGACATTTCCTCCAGCAATACTCTGAAAAGACGATGTTGCAGACTAGAGCTCTCATGAACAAAGTTAACAAGTCTTGTCACTGTATCCATTACCTCTTGCATTCCTCCACTGAGTTTAGCGCACAACGCTGTTTTGTGAATGATGCAGTGAAATGTCAGCAGTGCGGGGTTGACGGCAGAAAGCCTGCTCACCAAGTCCTTGTGGTGTCCCATCATCGATGGAGCCCCGTCCGTCACCACTGACACGATTTTGCTCAAATCAAATGAGGAAGCAACCAAAGCAGCTCTTCCCAAAATGTTTTCCCATCAAAAAATCTTACCATCACAGCCAGCTGCTCCATATTGGTTCAGTCACAGGACAAATCTATAGCTAGTGATGTGGCTTCTGGTTGTTGTGTTAGCTGACAGTGGCACCTGCTTTAACGGCTCGACAACAGCTTTCTTCTTTTTCTCATCATGACTTAAAACTTGAGCTGCATTTTAACTACACACTTTTTAATCAACTCGGCATCAGCAAAGGGCTTCTTAGCTTTAGTCAGGGTCCATGAACTTGCAGTAGCCCCATTCATACAGGAGAAGATGCATAAAAGCTGCACAGATTCACACAGAGCAAAGCATCTCCGCCTTAAAGACGAACCACCATGACTTCACACAGAAAGCGAGGAAAAAGAGGCGTGACGGTACACGTCATGATGATGACGTTTAACGTGTTCCCCAGTGTCCTCCCTGTCAATCTGACTCCCTCACCTAGGAAGGCGGAGGCTGTTTTCTTGGATAAAGTTCACTGAAGTCTCGAGCAGTGATTTATTTTCATTACAAACACTCGGTGAGTTAAAGTTTTTTGCTGGTGACAGACGCTGTTTTTCGGGCGTAAGTATGACGAAGAGTCGGTAGGACAGGCGGGAGGACAGAAGCTTCTCCACGTATAACTGCGGTATTTTTCTCCTCATAAAAGTTACAGTTACGACATTACTTTTGTTCGATCATGTAACGTTACGTTGTGGGACTTTTTCTCTGTATTTAGTTGAGTGAAGGACCTGTATAGTTAACTAACCGGCCGATCGACACGCCCTCAATACAAGAAGCCAGCCTCTCCATTCTCACTGGTTCAGTTCTCCAATAATACGGCCCTGATACTACCTCCAGAAGCGCATCAGGGCTGGAGCGAAGTTTCACCCCTCGCCGCCTCCAAGAGATTCACACTGAGATGGAGGCAAAGAATTGACGTACTAAAGCCGCACCCAAAATCCAGTGTGAACTGGGCTGTAGCGCTTTCTTGTGCCGATGTTGATTTAGTCATAGTAGAAATGGACTGCTTGTACGACGTTAGCATGTTTCCTATTTTATGTTTACGCTGATCTGATTTTGTTGTGTAGTTGCCACTGAAGCTGACAGCATGCATAATGTTGAAGTGCTGCTTTAGATTCTCAGCTTTGCTGACAGCAACCATTGTTGACGTGCATGCATGTTGGTTTTGCATTGGCATGGTCCGGTAAAATAAAACAAAACTCCTCTGTCCAGTCAGATTTGAACTGACGGTTCTCTGGTCAACCTTGCACTTCCTAAGAAATGCCATGTTGTTCTTGGTTCATTATTTATTGTGACTTACTGGTAATATTTTGCTTTGCTAAGGCGGTCAGCTAGTTGGTGACTGACAGAGTCGAGGATGAAACACGTGCATGTCTTCCATGCACATGTACAAAAAGGTAATGCGGGTCAAGATGGAACCAAACACATTTTATTTCACCTTATGGCAGTTTATTAAATAATGTCATTGAGTCCGCACGGGCCGGACACTTTGCTCTCGTGGGCCGGAATTGGCCCGCAGGCCGCTAATTGGGGATGACTGCTCTAGACCAAACCCCAAGCCTGTTCTCTTGTTTTGTGCTCATACTTTGAAAAGTATTTGATTTGCAGCTTGGTTGCCGGTGCACCTGTATTTTTTTCCCCATTGATTGCAGTGCTATGACCCGCTCTACTCTGCCTCTGATTGGCTTACCCTGATAATTTTACCCAACTCTAACAAGCTCCTCATGCCGAAACATAATCAACCCCAAGGAAAGTAACAAGTACAAGCCAGTGAGAAGTGGAGTAGGACAGGTAATGCAACCCTGGGAAAAAAGTCACAGAGGACCTATAGAAGAAAGATAGTGAATTACCAGTGTCTGTTTAATTAGATGGAATCTGTAGACTGACAAGTCAAGTTTAGTTGAACCTTTATGCTTCACTGTTTGTACTATAATGGTGGTAATTTAGCCATAGAGTTAAACACCACTCTGTCTATTGTCTCTGTGTCTTTGATCTGTCTTGTTTGTAGCTGTGGGAGAGACTTGCCCATGTTGTTAAGTCCAGACATAACTCTTTAGTTTCACAGTAATTACAGCATAGGCCATCATGATGCCTTTCAAGAAAAAATTCTCGTTAAGCAGTTCCCCAAGCTGAAATGACTTCATTATCCTCTGTTTCTTTATTTTTTGTTGTATTAGTGTTGAGTGCACTACCTTGTAAAATGGGGGTCAACCACTGTACATTTACATCCAGCACCTTAATATCATTACACGCAGTGAATCACAGACTGATTTAGAATACATGAACTGTCATGCTGTGAGTCATTTTCACTTATTTTTGTATCTGAGGTTCCTTGACATTTGGATACTGAACCCCTTTGGAATGCAGTGTCAGGAAACTTTTTTCTATCCAAGATAACAAATATATCCAGTGTTGATGCTGAGAATACGCAGAGGCTTCATTTGTACTAGATGTTTCTGCTGCAGATTCAAGAACTAGCTCATCACTGATGTAATGGTGGTTAAATAAATATTTGCTGCCACACATGCTCCACATGCAAGGCTGGGCCTGCCATACTTTAAACTCTCAGTGCAGTCCAAATAAGCTTAAACATGCCCATGCCTACTTTGCTTTAGACTACTTGGCATAGGGGGCACAGAAAATATGGATTGGCTATTGGCATGGAGAAAAATGACATGTAGGTAACAGTCTATCAAGTTGTAGGTATCACTTTCGATTTAATCTCAGTTCCTCTGGGCCTTGAAAATAAACGGCACCTCTGGCCTTGAAATATATCCTTCCCATGTTTTCACAGTCTGCAGACTTTCCATCATTACATTTCATTTAGAAATTAAACATCATACTGCTGTGCACAGCAAGGAACTTACTCATTAGTGACTTAAAACACATGAGATTATATCTGCACTACTGTACTGTGCACAGGTTTTCCTAATGGCCCTGCCCGATGTCAGAGTTGTTTTGATTTCAGTGATTTGGGAGGTTGGCCTCTGGAAGTTGTTGAGGAAACGCTGAAGGGGTGCAACCTCATTCCTTGCTTCTGTCTACCCCCTCTCTGCTACCACCCTCTTCCTGCCACGTAGCAACAGAACACTCTCCATATCCTCTGGAGACATTTGGTTCACGTTTTGTTATTGTCTGCGTATGAAACACTCATGGTTTCTTTTAAAAAAGCTTTGCATTCATTGAGCTGTTTTCCGCCAAATGCCTTTAGCCTTTACTGCACTTCTTTAAGAACTCATCCCACTTCCTCTGTAGTGAACAGTGTGGGTAGATTTCCTTCCTCAGTTTGGAAATTTGTAATTGGCTACATTCATTCATTTATCCTTCCTTCTGTTTGCCTTTTGAGTTTCATGACTTTGATCTGAAGAGATGAAGAAACAGAAGGGATGGTGTAGAGCAGAGGTCAGCAGTTCATTTCATTTGTGGCACGGTGTAAAACTATATAATAATAGTAATTCACTTAAGAATAACATTGATTTACATAACAGGATTTTATCCACGTCATGTTTCCCTTGAGTGAGTTAACGGGGCAAACACAGTTACAACACTGACCTTGTCAAACAAACAAACAAATACATAGATAATCAACATATGTTTATACTAATTTTGCCAAAATGGACTCACATACACAAAGGTAGGCATAACACGGGGGTATATGTATGCATAACATACTGGATCGTTCAGTGATTGTTGAATTCGAGTAAGAATACATATATATATATATATATACACTTAGGATGCTGTCAGGCGTGTTGTGGTTCAACTCGAAATACCTTGGCGACTCTGAAGTGCTCTTCAGCCATGCTGCCACAGCACTGGACTGCTACTACTCAGTGCTAAGGACTCTTGACTTTCATTGAAAAGGCCACAATGTCCTTGTCTCTCATAACACCCTTTTATCATCAGTAGTGTCCAGACATGGGAAAATCTTGTTTGGGTGTCATGTTTAAGTAAAACAGGGATGCATGTTATAACCTTTTTACTAGCACAATTATACAGTTCTACACCTCTTGAAATAGAATATCAAACATGAAGCCAAAATGTACTAAATCTTCACTCAGGGAGGTGTAATGATAAGAGCCCTTTGGGGTACAGGCTCAGATCTGTCGTCATTTAGTGTACACGACACTCCTCCACAAATTGATTCCTATCAAATATTAATAAATGCAAACCTTAACCAGAGTCCTCTTAGCCAAGCTGAGGATAGGCATGGATACTTCTTTGTCCAGCATTTCTACATCAAACAGTCCACTGTTAACAGCCACAGCTAGGGACAAGGTCCAATATACCTTTTAGGTAAAACTGATTTCCCGACCAAAACAGGATCACTATCAGATTGACCTCACCTAGTTGCTAATTAGCACTGAATTTCTTTCAGTTTGCTGCCATTAGGCTTTTTGTGTTCTTCAGTTGTGTGATAACAGTTTGGTAAGAACACAAAAAGTTGTAGAATGGCACTCAATACACTGCATTCCTCTGCCAAGGTCCAGCAGTCCCCTCTAAATACACATTTATTTATTTATTTTTTATTTCATGCATCACTCCATGAGAAATTAACAAAAATGCCGGCGATGTTAAAGAAAGAAAACACAACCTCCTTGACAGAGATTATTAGAGATAACATTTTTGGTCATTTTTAAAAAAAAATGTTAACAGTGGTGATGTAACAAACCCAGCGATTACAGGCTGTACCTCGAGCATTTCCTGGAATCAATCAAAAACAGGTCTAATAGGTATCCCTCAATGATAGAAAACCTTGAAGTCAAAGTATTACCAAATGATTTTCAGAAGGACCAACTTCATTTAATTTTGAAAAAGAATTTGGAGAATAGCTGTAGGAACCATGAAGTTAATAGAAACGTTAATATTATTTTTTTCCAGATGACAGTAAGTGGGAGGTCCGAGGTGAGTTTTTATGACGTGACCTTATAATTCTCACTGATACGGCAATATATATGATTCTGACATATGATCGTAAAGAAAAAATGAGTAACACAAATATCAGTAATGTTCCATTGTAAGGCTCTTACCTGTGATGATGTGAAGGCACATTGTAGCGGGGCACAAACACTTAAACCATATGCTTTAATTCTGTTTTCTCTCTTACTGAGTAAGGTCACGTATCCGCAGCCATAAACACTAGGAACACTGAATCTACAGCGTGAGGCTGCTTGAACAATTTGGAGAAGTTTTCTTGATTACCAAGACTACATGATGTCAATGATTGACAAACTGCAGTTCTAAGCTCCAACTCAATTCATAGCCGTATCTTTACTATACATATGTAATGTCGTCATCCTGTTTTTATTCCATACACAGACTACATGTCCGCTACTACAGCCTTTGGTCTAGCATCCTACCTCTTCCCTAAATGGGTCCTGATGCAATTTGATGTTGGGTGAGGCCTTCCACAAGTAGCCCTCGGGGCAGCACAACTACCTTTTACCATCGTAAACATTTTGCCCCACCTCCTCTTAAGTACTTAAACCCACAGTGCATTAAAGTCAACCCCCATGACACCTGGCAGAAAATGCCTCTTGCCCTTTACAACCACCAGCACTCTTTACTCTGCAAATCCCGGAGCTCCAGGTCTCTATCTTCATGAAAATCTCAATCAGTGGGCAACCAGGCCCCACAGCGGGACCTTGTCTGAGCATTAACATCAAATACTTGGCCTTGATTTAGTGGAGAGCCTGCCTAGCTGAGTGACTTGCTCCATTACTTATCCCAGAGCAGAGAGCCATTTCATCCCTCCTCCCTATCACTCCATCCTATTTGGGATCTTGATGTCTCTATCCGATTTTATCTTATCAGCCATTGGTGATACAGAACACCACCTTGGGTAAAGTAGGGCTGGCAATGAATAATTGACAAGCTGAAGGCCATTAAGAGCATCAGCCTGAAGGGAAGTGGTCATGTGACAGACAGAAAGCTTTTTTGTCACATCACATTAACAACCAAGAAGAAGAGTGTGTGTGAGTCACTTGTTCAGCAGTGTGGGTTCTGTTTGATGATGGGAAACCCTGCTTCATATTAAAAGCTTTTGAATAACTGAAACATTTTTGTTGTTTATCTCTGAGTTAGCAGTGCATTGTTAGCAGCTAATCTTATCACAGTTAGCAACAGTACAATGGAGAGCTTTAAAAGGTAGCATTAAGGGTAATGAGCCAGATGTCAAGAGCTTACATTTGCATTACAGACCTGACATAGTAGATTATAACCACAAGTGGGCAACTGTATAGCTGTTATCAATGAATAGTATTTATTTACTACCTTTCTTAAGGGAGTATTTTTTTCCAAGAGTCAGAACTTGTTTTGTTTCTCGCATACACATGCATACGATACACATTCCTGCCAATGATGTTGCATTTCTACATATCTGCAGATGGTAATAACATGCCAAGATATGCAACAAATCACCTGCAAAGACAGGGAAGAGGCCACTAATAAGTAAAGATGTATGTCAATATAACATTAGATGGTTTACAAGGAAACTTGACAGGATGCCTCCAATGTAAGCTACAGTGGTTGATTATTTTCCTTTTCTCTGACTGACGAAAAAAAGGATTGAGGACACAACAGCGACGTTTGTGATTATGGCTGATTTAAACATACTGTTACTATGTACTGTATACCATAAAGTACCAACAGTTTAATTGATAAAAAGTTTAATACGGTCTTCCTGAAGTAACAATTCCAGACACTTCAGTAGTTAGAATACAAAAATATTAGGGCAAATGTATACATTGCACCTGTTCCACTGTATTTCTCCGCAGATGTCCAAGCGCTTTATTTCACACAGTAGAATGGTGAAAGTCCCGTCAAGATGCAATCTCCTCCTGCATCACACTTCCTCAGCTTACTGAAATCTTCAGCTGTACAGTATCTTCTACCTTCACCTAGTTAGAGTGAGTTGGCCACTGGCAGGAAATTACAAAAACCAAAAAAGTCAGATTAGAATCCTTGCAAAACACATGTGCAGTACTGGTGTTCCTGTTAACGTCCTTCACTATTTTGAAGCACAATGAGCTTGTACGTTATGACCCTCGGCCCCCCATAGTTTGGGAAATCAGGAAGCGATGCAGCAGTAACGTTGTGGATGTCAAGCAGAAACAAACCTTCTTGAGCAGAAATGGATAAAGAAAAGGCTCTTTTGAATGGCAAGTTCAGCATCAAATGCCTGCCAGATGATTCTCTCCACAAGAATAAAGTTATTTTTTAGCTCTCTGTGTACAACCAGTAATCCAAAGTACATAGATATTAAAATTACAGACATTTAACAAAGATAAGTGGCAAATGTGACATTGGATAAGCTTGAATCAGAGAATGTAATTTTTCATTGAAAATTATTAAAATGATTAAGTGATAACCATAAACATTTTCTATGCATCGCCTAATGGATTCAGCATCTTAGCTCTACCTAAAACAGCATAGTGAGCTAAGGCTGTATTTTAGATTTTAAAAGGTTGGCAAGACTAATTACATCATGCTTGAGCCAGTTTGCATGTAGGGTACGTATTCACGTACAGCAGTGATCAGCATTAGTTGTCAAGATGCTGACATTGGTGATGACGGTGGTGGTCTGGTTGGTTACGTTGATGCTGGTGTGTCAGCTTAGCTTGTGAAAAGGTCATGACTGAAGAATATCATTTGGAAATGTATTACTACAGACCAGAGCTTAGGGCCTCAGTGTGGACGTTAGCTGTGTTTGTCCCTCCGATTTTATTTGATTTTGAGGATTTTTAGATCCCCGAAAATGTGAAAAACTCAATATTTCACAACTGAACCAAAAAAGAGGAGTGTAAAAGAAACATTTTGTGCACCAAATGTATCCCTCAAGGGCCTCTTCCTCCAGGTTGGAAACAACTGCCTTGGAAAATGCATCTCTCTAAACTGTTAAACAGGTGTTTTCAGACAGCTTAGATTTTTGAGTGTGATATAGATTTTATTTTATGTGAAATTTAAAATATGTGTGTATTGTTGTGTAGAGGTGATCCTCCATTCTTTTGGTCAATAACATTGCCTGCATCTAACATGCCAGTGAAGCTAAGCTGTGTTCACTACACTCAGTCTTTGTCCTTATCAGTTTATGTTCCATGTCAACACTTAACAGCCTCATGGGTCTTGATGGAGTTACCTAAAGTGATTCCCTACCCATTTGTTGCAGAGTGGATATTTGGATCCTGGCCCGTCTCTCAGAAACCATCCCCACCATCCTCCTGAGATGACAAAACCAGCTTACTCTATTAATCATGCAGGAGACTATACTTGCGTAGTGTAAAGATTCAATTGCAAAGTAAATGGAATAGAGAGAGTGAATTGCTGTATTGAGGTGTACACAGTCAGACAGGAAACATAGGAAGGGGGAAACTGGACTGAAGATGGTAAAGAGACGTACATGGGAAGAGAGTGCCCGGAAAAATTGGCAAGGGCCAAGAGGCTTTTTGTGCCAGTACAATAGAGGTTAAGCAATAATGAAATGTTCTGCTCGCAATTTTAAAATTCCAATCCAAGTCAAATACTCCATTATAAGCTCTCAGAAGTTCAGTGGTGCGTTGTATTTGGTGCACAGTTTTGTCTGTTGCCTGTGCAACATCTGGCTGTAGTCAATGTGATGACAGAAAACTACCTATGTTGCAAATACTTCAGACTAGGATTAAATTTCTTCAGTGCTTTATCTCAAGTTTTAAACTGTAGTGATACCAGTGACATTGTATTTAACGTGCATGATTTGAGTCCCACAGCTGCCCACTTTCACTGGTTTTATTCTGTTGTATTCACTTTTTAGGTGTGCCCCACATTTCCAGCTTTGATATTAAACAGTTCTGTAAAGTTTAAGACTTAATTTAGTCTTAATCCTTTTATCATGCCCTGTAAACTCAGAGTTAATACTCACTAAGTCACTGTATTGTGCATTACAGCTGAAAATGTGTATTAAATAAAACTAATCTCCATTGAAAATGGCAAATTATTTATAGCTTTGACCTCTGAGAATTTGTGTTGGCCATTTTTCAATATTTTCTGACGTTTTACAGACAACATGACTAATCAAGGAAAACATTTGGCAGATTCATCAATAATAGAAATGGTAATTAGTTCAGTTGCAGGTGTAGCATAAACTAGCATGGAACCTAGCTGTAAGGTAAAAAACACTGCAACAGAGATTACTTACTTACTTACTTACTTACTTATAAGATGCTATCATTCCCTTCATGTTCATCTGTTTATACAATCTTGTAAAAAACTGTGATAAACTTAGCTCATTCTATAAAAAGAACTTCACATGCACACCATGATATGTAACTTCTCCTTTTTTGGAGAAAAATGTATTCTGACATACTGAGAATCTATTTCAGATGTGCAGCTCAGTCCCACCTAATCTGACCTGAATGCAATATGGTATTTGGAGTTTGTGAAAAATCTAAATGTGTCTCAGCCGCTTATCAGCCAGATCCAAGTCTGTTACAAAGGTTTACTGTACTAATGAAATCTATTAATAGCATGTTACTAGTGTGCTGAATTTGAAGCAACATCATAAAACTGACATCAGATCCCTACTGTTGGTCAGTGGTGGTAAACTTTGATTATTCCCGAAAAGAAAATCTTCAGTCCATCAGCTCTTATCCTCTTGCATGTTGAATATTTCATTTCAGACAATTAATGTTTTATCCAGAAGCCTTACTTTCCCTTAAAATGCACACACGTCGTAAATGTTAAACAAACTGTGGAACATTCTATATGATGTCTGGCACGTCACTTTTATCTATGGCTTTGTCTGAAAGCTTGATGACAGGTCTTCCCCTTTGACATAGTCCATGAGATTAAACTGAATAACCGAGCATGAGTAATCCATATTCAGTCCATATGTTGAGTTTAAGATGGGCTCAGCCTGGATGGTAAATCACATGAAATGTTGTGTGTTGACAGAGGAATGGACTCATACTCTGAGAGGTCACTTATTCAGCACATTTTACAGAGACCTGCTGAGAGATGCAGACCAGGAAGTCATCCAATTTAGGACTGCAGTGATTAGACGATTGAGCAAAGAATGTTAAGCATTTAATCAATCCAGCTTCTTTAATGTGAGGATTTATTACTTTTCTTTTTCATTCATGGCAGTAAATTAAGTATCTTTGGACTTTTGATTGGACTAAAGAAGCCACTGATGTCGCTTTGGACACACAATTTTTTGACATTTTACAGACTAAACAAATTAATGGGCGGATTAATCAATAAAGGAAATGATCATCTGTTGCCCTGGTGATTTTAGAGCCAGTTAGATTCGGAAAACACAAATGAGAGACGAACTGGTCTGTTGTGAAATGGGACAAATTGAGCTAACTGTGCTAATGCTGTGGCTACATTGATAATGTCATTCATTGGTCACTAAATGGTGTTAAGTCCTGTATGTATTGACTGTTTCACTTGGTTGCAAGGTTAAGGCTCGAAGGGAACAGTCTGTCTATTAATCACAATGAAATCCCAAAATACGGTGTGGATCTGTTAAATTTGACATGTACCAGAAAAAGCTTTTCAAAGTGTGATTGTTTAATTGCTGCTGACTTCACTAGTAAAATGAAATAACCCTTTTGAAGTACACAGAAACAAGTACAGCGTTTAGAAAAGTGTGGTTGCTGAGTGCCCTTTGTGGGCAAGAAGTATGGGATCTTTGGCACTGCAAACATACAATATGCTTCAACAACCAAGAAAAACTTGGAGCTGATTATATAACTTTCTAATTTAGATCCCAGCTAAAACAAACACTTTTTGTTGTGTTGTTAGGGTGGAGAGGTCCACAGACCAGGTCATCAAGCCCGTCAATGTGGAGGCCTTGTCCAAGTGGGTGGGGAAAATCCCAGCTGATGTGGTGAGGGATATGGCCGTCATTGCCCCTATGCTGTCCAGACTGGGTTACGATCCCCATGCCAACCCTCCCAACTATGGCCGGCCTGACCCCAAAGTCCTGGACAACACCAGAAGGGTAAGTGCTCATCAGAACATAAAAATATTTTTTTCCCCCATGCTCATGATATAAAGTCATTCTTAATGGGAATCTTTGGTGTTTTTAACAACAAGAACCATAAATACTTAATTTGGATGGAAGTTAAGCAACATTTTACAAATAGGCAAGATTTGACATTTTGGAAAATATGCTTATATGCTTTCTATGTGATAGTTTGAATGTGAAGTTTGATCACATGATTGTAAGATAATTATGAAGTAGCAGCCACCAGTTGATTTGCTTAGCTTATCATAGAAACAAAGGCTCTAGTTGAGTCACTGGCCAAAAAAAAAAATCCAGCACGTAACCCCCTAAAGTCCCCCTGTAAACACACACTGTACAGATTAGATACACAAACGGGGGTTCATTACTTTAGCTTATTTAAGTCATTGGCTGCTGGCATTCACCTAGAGGCAGCCCATCAATTGAACATGTCAGGGTCTATGTTTAGTATTTGTCATGAGAAAACTGTTGTGTAACATTGTCTGTGACATACCCTGATGATGTCATTGCGATGTCATCAGGGATATTTCATCTGGGGCTTGGAGACTACACATTTATCACAGAAGGCCTGTGTTACAAACTGGGGTTGTGCAGTTTTATAACTTTAACAGGTGGAGGGGGTCCAACAAAGATGCTATTGAGTTGAATTCTGCAAAATGGAAGTAGTTTTTGTTTTTTTTGTCAGAGCTTGACACATGCTGAGGATTAAAAGTCAGGTTAAATGAAATACATACATTTTGACAATTCTTTTTTAACCCAGACAGAGAGACAGACAGAGAGACAGACAGAGAGACAGACAGAGAGACAGACAGAGAGACAGACAGAGAGAGATAGAGATGGAGACAGAGATGGAGACCTCTTTACTTTAGCAATGTCCTTGCGTCAAACCCTTCTTATATCTAGGGAAGGCATTTGCTATTTTTGGAGCAGAATATATTTTATTGAAATGTTTTCCTCTAGCTGAGCTATCAGGTGACATGCTCTGGAGCTCCTCTCTGTGGGTTGTGCGGTGTAAGTGTGAATTAGAGGACACTATTCTCTGTTTCATCTGTCAAGGTCTGTGGAGGCGAGGTTTCAAGGTCCTCCTGGTACTTACTGTAGGTGCCCAATTTTTCAGAGTATTGAATTGGGCAATAAAAGAGGTGCTAACATCAATGAGTCATGATGGCACTAATTTTGAGACATTGGTAAATTACTGTAAATCATCAAGAGTACTTAGAGGAAGATGACCTCGCATTGTGCAATATCCTTGAGACATTAGCAGAGAATGTAGGAAAAGAGCAGCAGGAGTTTGCATTAGTTTGAAATTCCCTCCTGTGATGACTTGATGGTTCCTTTTTAGCTGTCGACTGCTGGTCAACTGAAACGATCAAATATTGTATACAGCCATTGATGGAACAATGTCTGTCCATTGACTGCAAATTGTGTTTTCCAACTTTGACTTCTCCCCTGTTGGACTGCTATCAAAACATTTCTGTCTGATTTGTTGCCGCAAGGCACAACGCCTGGAACTCTTCCCAGGTATCTAGGTATTTTTTCTAAAACATCTTGCTTGTTCAGCCGCTGTGTCTGTTATTGTCCAGCCCAAACACTTACTCATAGTTCTGTTATTTCCAGGAAAAGCTGAGACATTAAATAGATGTGGAGCAGAGAGAACTAAAGTATTTCTGTACTTTCAGCTAGATACTAGATACTTCCAGCCAGCATAAATTTACCTTGAAATTAAGCTGTTGTATGTCTATGAGACACTGATTGCTTCATGGTTGTTCTGCACAATTATAGCCTCCATACTATATGGCCACATTTTTTTAATGTATTACTACTTATCAGATGACATGTACAGTGACAACAATATATATTTGATAATATCAACAAATATATCAGTCCAGAAAATCTAGTGTGGTCTAGTTATAAACGTACTTTATGCGACAGATAGACTGTTGCTTTAAAACGTGCTAACTTCAACCAACCAGTCAGCAATACCTGCACAAACTCTTGCTGAAACCAGTCGAGAGAAGCTCACTAACCTCTTGAGAAGCCGCCATTTTTGTTTTGAAAAGGGGCAGTCGCTGCTCTCTCTGGTCGTCACACCTCAACCACACCCGAAGCTGAAGTGTTTAAACTGACTTTGTATGCATATTGGTCTTTATATTAACTGCTGTCCTAATAATACTAAAATCATGCATCAGTGTCATTGGGTGTCACAATAACTGACGCTAATCATCTCATCAGAAGTGCTTGTGCTGTATGTGTGTTTGGTGTCATTTGTTTCTGTGTCAGAAACAGGAGGTCCTCTTTTGGCCTGTAATTTATCACGCTGCAGTGAAGTTTCTGCAAAGCATCAACACTGTTTCCCGTTTCAGCTGAAAGTGTTTCCATGGTCACAAAAAGCAGTGACTTGTACTGTACATTAGCATAACCACACTACACCCAGGGGGCGAGAATCTGCACACTCAGTGAAACCTAAATATCCAAGGCAAACTGTTCACTGTGTGGGGACAGGCTGTAGCAGAATACAGAAATGTGAGCATGTCTGTATAATGGAGCACCAGCACTATCAGAATGATTGTGTAAATAAGAAAGTGTGTGTCTGTTTTGTTCCTAAGTTCTTTGAGGACATTAAACAGTCCAAACACACATATCCATGTGATTGTTTCCTACTAAATGTTGCTCAGTAGGTTATGTGGTTTGATTTTCTCTTTGGGGAAAAGTTAAGAGCCATTCCAGTAGAGCTTATTGGGTTGGTATGTAACCCAGTTTGCAGTGTTAGCTACTCTTCCCTACTTTCCTGAAACATTTGGATTGCTTTTCCATTTGTTTGAGGGGAACCAGAAAGGGGGGACGAGGACGCAAAGAAAGACTGAATTTGATGCAGTTCGTCACGTTGTCAGGACTGTTATGACTCAAACGGAAAACATTTGCAGTGTTAGATGTGAAAGGAGAGGGGGAAGTTCTTTTTTTCGTATGGGTATTGGTTGGAAAAATGTGTCTGACCACAAACAGAGATGGAAACTACAGACAAGGTGGCAGAGTTGCAAAATACCTCTTCATATGCTCTCCATGAGGTCCATATTATGAAGTACTGGTAACTTGTTGATATAATGATGTAGCTTACTTTACTCTTCATACATACTTGACTAGATGTTGACCTTATGATTCAAAGTTACCACGGTAGTCATAACTACCTCTGAACATCAGGAGTCAGTTATAGTGCAAACCTTGTTTGCCTTTGATGCATTTATAGCTAAAATTGTTCAAATCTCTACAGACGTATCAGAGACATTGGTTTGGCTTTATCCTTGCCTAGGATGATGGGAAAAGTTGTTTTTGTTGGTTAGACTCAATAGTTTTACATTTTTTCGCCTTGCTTGCCTTTAATTTCGGAATCACATGAGAAGGATGTCTGTCTCATATCTGTGCATCCATCACACAGACGGCTAATGGCCACGTTTGACCTAGCTTAGTGTATCAACTCCAACGCTGTAATGACCAGGCGAGATGCATAAACAATGTGTATGACACGTCCTACAAATGAACATAACATGCAGTGAAAACAAATCACCTCATTTTTCTGGAGCCAGAATATCTGCTCTGATTTGATGGGAATGTTACCACTGCTACACAATTGAAAGGTGAAATTCCACTACTGCTTTGCTGTTCTTTTCTCTGATGGGCTATAGACTGTTGAAGCAGACAGAAATAATGATATGCAAACAGGTGATTAAGGACAATTGGTATGGTAATTTTATTTTTTTGGGCCTTATCCGCCATGCCAAAAGCATAACTCATGTTATTGACTGCACTGAGGAGGTTATGCTTTTGTCCATGTCTGGTTTTTGGTTGGTTCTTAGCAGCATTGCCCAAAAACTTCTGAATGGATTTTCCCCAAACCTGAATAGAGGTTGGGTCTTTGGCCCACAATAGACACCATTAATGTTTAGTGTTGATCTTTCTTAGTGTATAATGCATGGATCTTTTTAGGTAGCTGATAATTAAAAGTACAATCTCATGCAGAGCCTGATAAGCCCCCC
>CAEMYA010000041.1:1409882-1432037 GCA_903131615.1 Diplodus sargus
AAAAAAAAAAAACCAAAACCCAAAAAAAACAGATCTATCTCTCGAAAAAATTTACTGTTTGTAGTGAAGTCCAATAGTGAAGTGAGATATCCGCCCCTGAGCTGGTCCCTTGATGTTTTAGATATTGCTTGCAGTCATTGTTGTCATTGTTACTGCAGTCTGTTGTTGATCACTTGCATTAAATTCCAACTGTTCCTATAACCACAATGTCTCGATGTAAGTGATCTGCAAAGCAGCACATCCCCCAAAATGTTTGGCTGTTGTTGAGCATTCATATTGTATGCAACCAGTTTTTTATTATGGCTGCCATATGTCAGTGTGCTGGTTTGATATCAGTGCTGTTTCATCCAAGTTGTCACCATGTTGTGTATATTGATGCTTTTCAATTGTACCTCTGGTTCTGTTTACATACTTTGGATGCAGTAAATATCCATGTCTCTGAGTGCTGATTCCTCCTCCCACTCTCTGCTCCCTGAAATAGTTAACACTCCTCACAAAAGGCTTACGTGTCCTGATGACAACATGTGCGTGTCGAAGCCCATTTACTCAGATCTATGCTGTGTACATCTGCAGGTTATTAGTGTGATCCCCCCCGCACCAAACCCAGCTGCAGAGTTTACATTATTGTTTGCTTGGCCCCCCGCTTCCCTCCCTTCTGGGCTGGAGTTCCTGCATACAGAGGAGGATCCCCCAATAGCCTTTGGCCAGTTTGTTTAAACATGTCAGTGTGCGTAAGGTCAACATTCTCATAAGTTGTAATCTGGTTTAACCCTGCAGCATCTGCATTTTGTTTTGTTTCTTTAATTGACCATCATGGTTTAACTACCCTCTAGATTGAGGTAATGAAGCCCAATAGTTTTGGAGAACTGGCTGCAGCATGTCCATAGCATTACTTTTTGAAAACTTTAGTGCACCAAAAGATATTTTTTTAATTTAAAGCTGTATCATGTTATTGTATTTTTTTTTTTTTACAGCTGCCTAGTTGCACATAAAACAGACATGGAGCAACATTGACATTCAACAAATTCAAGTCCAATATGTCCAGTAATATGAAAACAAAAACATCAAGTTAGTTTACACAACTTGCCAACAACAGAATAATAGTAAATGCTTAAACATGGTGGGACATCAACACAGACAGTGATGAGTCATTTAGTCAGCAATGACTCAGTAATGTCTTTTTCACAGCAATACATCTGAAGTTTTAACATTAGCTAACATTAGCCTCGAAGCTAGTAAGATTTTTTATTTTAAATCAATGTACCATTCCTTCTTTTTAAAGGTTACACATTCTTAAAAACTCTTCTGTGTTTGACAAGTCGGGCTAGTTTTGTTAGAGCAGAAATGGATAGCTTTCAGATTCATGGTATTTGAGTTCTACTTCTATAAATTACTCAAGCTCCGGATATCATTAGGAGGAGGACTCCTCTTTGAATAGTGGGGATCTGCTGCCCCCCCCACCCACCCACACACACACGCACGCGCACACACACATCTGGCAACCATCCCTGAACTGAACTGAACTGTATGATGAAGCCACATGTGGAAATGCTCTCTCTGCTGTCTTAAATCTTCACCGAGCCCCTTCCAAATATTTACCCTGTGTCTCATCTCGTCTTCAGCCCTGATTTCAACACAGAATATGCAGCCTGGATCAAGCTGCTCAGCAGAGAAAAACTTTGGAAGCTGCCATAGGACACAATGTTTGTTTGTACTGTGGAGACGATGTGGATGATTGAGGAAGCTTGACCTGAGAGCAGCCTTATCTCTGTGGTGCCCTGTGGTAATCTTTCTAAGCAGTGTCTGCTCTGTGGTCAGAGCAGTTAACACAGTCGGTGCATATCTCCCAAAAACCTCTGCATTTCTATTGACTTAACCCAGAAAGCTTCCAGGGATTCATTTGCAGACATGCAGAGGTAGAGAGGAGGTCTCTGCGTGTTGGCTCATTTTTGTTCACTACCCTTGTTGCTGCATAAAAAGGCTATTAATAACTATCTGCAGTCACAGAGTTCTTTTACCTGACCCAAAAGCATTGGGTTCTTGGTTGGTTGTAGAAATTCTGTTGTAGAAAGCAAATATTGCCAATTGTAGCATTTAAAAGTAGTATTTTATTTATTGATACATAATTGACACTTAATGTTAATATTGGCTAACTGCTATCGAGACATCTTTTTTTGTTGCTAAGCAAATTCACAGAATTAAAAACACTTTAACTGAATAAAGTTGCCTGAAAAAGTGGAGAACTCAATAAGGATTGCCTGGGGCAAGTCAAATGCCAGGTTGGTGAATCTAAAACCGACTGTCTCAATTGGGCAAGTGGTGAAAAAAGTATTGTTTTGAACCACCTCCCTCCTGCTGAAACACACCATAAACCAGGGGTCCGTAACCTGTGGCTCTGGAGCCACATGCGCTTCTTTTGCCACTCTGCAGTGGCTGCCTATGGCTTTGACATTTTTCGTGAAAATTATTTTTTAAAAATGTCATCACTGTTTTCAGCCTACAGTGATTCTTAGATTCTCTGACAGTAAAAATGTGCAGCCTACACAGAGAATTGTATCTGTTCTGTCAAGTTGTGATTAATTGAATGATGCTGAGTTAATATCATTGTGTTTTATGCTCAAGCCTGAGGGTTGATCGCTGTATGTGGCTGAGCATAAAAAAAGAAGGAATAACTCACACTGAAATTGACTAAAATAAGATGAAACTGCAATAAGTTTTTTTTATTTTTTATTTTTATTGTACGTTTTTTAAATTCTTCATAAATGCACCAAAACATGGCATCATTGAAATGGAAATACAAAGTTCAAGTACCTTATACTAGAGCCTGACCGATAAAGGATTAAGGCCAGTACTGACACAAATATTTGGTGATTGAAAATAATCCGATATTTCGATATATCAGCTAATATAAGTATTTTTTTTTTTAATCCAGAGGCCTCTTTTATCATCTTAGCACTTAACAAAGTGGAACAAACAAAAACAAAGAATAAATGGAGCACCTGTCAGTCCGCAGGGAGGGAATAGCACCGTCCATGTAAACAAACTTGCGTCTGGAGGCTCCATGCACACAGTGGGAGCCATGCAGGAGGCCAAGAGACCCAATCCCTGTGATGAAGCCTGGGGTGAAGTGACAGCAGAGGTTCAGGTGCTCCTGCGCTGAACACCTGAAGACCCCGCCAGCAACGGTGGAGCAGTGACCATCCAACATCGTCGCGAGCCGGGAGAGACCGCAGCAGCAGAGGAGAGCTACAAAGGAGCCAGGCGGTGGATAACCCCGAGGTTGTGGTGGAGGGAGGACCAACGGAGCAATGATGGACAGCCCTCAGAGTATTGAGTACGTTGGTTTGAAAGTTAGCGTTGCTAGGCTAACAGCTGATTGGCGGGGCTAACAGCTGATCGGCAGAGAAAGGTGAGTCCACGGAGCCAAATGTTAGCCAAGTTAGTAGCACAGCCCTAGAGCTTGTCAGAACAACTTGGCTTTCGTTTTCCAACAGAAAAAAATCGTTTTGCCACGGATTGAGAAGCGGCGATATTCACGCCAGCGTCCTCTTGCGTGATAGAGTGACTCACCCGTAACGATGCTTTCGGCCTTTGCTTGTGAGTTCCGCTGTGTGAAAAACGACTGCTGTCCGATTAACTGATTTTAGTTCCCTCACTTTTCTCCTTCTCAGCTCGCTTTTCGGAGGGAAGTCAGTGTTGTACTTTTTATGAAAAGTTCGAAAGTGCCACTCAACATTCCCCTTCCTTGGAATTGCGATGGTAGCTAGCGCGTTTGCACATGCACGGTGACGCGTGACCCTACAAGAAGAGATCTCAGACTGGCTGTCCAATCAGGTGGCATAGACTCGACCTGTTGTACAGTGCCCTCTGGTGGACGCCAGCACTCATAACACGGTTGGAGGGTGTTTGGTCTGTTTTTATTCTATTTTTCAAATATTCATTTATCGGCCGTTATAAATGCCGATACCGATAGTTTGAAGAATGCCTAATGTCGGCTGATAACATTGGCCCACCGATATATATCGGTTGGGCTCTACCTTATACTGTAAGCATACTACACAGAGTTGACACATCATGTGAAAATATGATAAAGATTGCTGACCCCTGCCCTAAACATTACCTTTGATCTTACAATGTATTTGTTAACTGTCAATCAATAAAACGGTGTGTTTAGAGGCTAGTAAAGTGTAACTTTGGACAAGTGGATTTCTGACCCAAATGCTGAGCTAGGCATGCAAAAAAACAAACAAACCCAAAATCCAAACATGAATGTTGAACCCTGTAGGAGGTGAATTTAATGATTGTGAGCTTAAAATTTGGCTGGCTATTGCTTGTTGATCTTTGTACTTGTGTCTTGCACTTTTAACATTTCTTATGATTTTGATTTAAAAATGATAATCGTTCACTCTTTGCTATGGACTAGGATTCAGGAGGTTTTTGGTTATTAATGTAATTTTTTAAAAGATTTTCTCAGTTTATTTGTTTCTCCCTCTGGCTGACCAGCAGTCTGTATCCAATGGTTTATTGTGCCTAAGTTTTACAAATCTATTACAGAATCTGAGGAAAGAAAAATTTAAAAGAACTATATACCCTTGCCATACCCAAGCATCCTTATTGAAATGACATCTCCACTAATGACTTTATCAGCACCTGGACTTCTGCTCTTCACCGCTTCAGCTCTGACTGCTGCTCAGTAGAGGTCGTTCCAACTTGCTGTAAATGAGGCTCTTCGGGCTTGTTCTCTTGAAGCCGCAATCAATAGCTTTTAAGTGGCTTTGCAGTTGTGCTGATCCCCGGTGAGAAATGGATATTGGGATCAATAAGTTCTCAGTCTCTCCACAGTAACAATTATGAGATGAGTTAGTAGAGAGATGTGAAATGAATGTCTGTAGAGTTCCTCGTGCAGCGTGTTTTGCTTTGGGTCTGTGGCTGGACCTCCTCCTTCATATTGATGTGTAGACCGTTAACGATGTGCTGGCTAATCATATTGTAGGCTAAACGTATTATATTGATTCAGGACCACTGTCTGTGCTCGGCCATCATTGCACTCTTTGACTCCTAGACCTCAACAAAGACTCAAATTCATGAAACCATGGGCTGGATGAGCATGGAAATAAGACGATGGCTAAAAGATTTATTAGTGATCACCTCACATGAAGTGTTTCTCCATTTGTCACAAAAAGCATTCATGAAGTTAGCTTCAGTAGTCAGTTAAATTGCAATTCTGCAAATGTGACCAAATCTTCTGGTATATACATACATTCTAGACCTGATATTCTAGACCTGACTTGAGGTCAGTCCTTGGAGTTTAAATGTTTTGATTGTCTGTAAATATTGAAGTTAATATGAATATGTAATATTAAATGCTAAAAATTCTTCACATCCTGGTGTTTGAAAATGGTACTATATATTGTCTTTTATCTCCAAGTCAATCTTTGATGATCTGTTTCTTTTTTTAAATCACTGCTGTCCTACTAGTGGGCCTCCCTACCTTCACAAACAGCAGAGCATGCATGCACACTTAGTCTCCTGAAGAGTGTCAGTGTGCAGTTCAGATAGAAGCATTTTGTTTTAGGTAACGATATCCCTGGAAAGTTTCCACCCACAGAGGGTGGAAGTAGCTGAAACAGTCTCCCCTGCCGGTCGTGGCTTGATACTGGCAGTTTTTCAAACACACTGGGCTGTTACCACGTTTAACCCCCCGGGCCCGGGGCTTAGTGACAGGGAGCTGCAGCCATAATACTGAGGCTGAACCACTGCATGGTTTAGTTTGGCAGTACCACACTGGACTGACCTGCTGCTTGTACCAGCAGGCACCTTGGCTGACCTGACTGTGCTGGTCTCCCCTCAGCTGGGCTCTGGCCGGCTCTGCTGAGGCATGCTGTGGCAGGTTTCAGGGTTTCTCCTCACCTACACAGTTGTCTTGTGAATGTTGAATCTCTATACTTCAGTGGTTAGGTGAGAAGTTGAAATGTTGTCTGTGGTTGTTGCAGCCAAAACGCCTGATGCTATTGTGGATTTTCTGAAAAACTGTTTTGTTTACGGCCTTTTTAGGAATAAATGTGTAACAGATGGAATGAAATAATAAAAATGAAATGTTATTTTGATTATTCTCGATCTAAAACTAAAGACCTTTGTTGTGTGGGGAGGGCTGGGTGAAGCAGGGTGCACGAAGCCGCTGCTCAGAGCCAGCCAGCTCTGCAGGAGAGAGTGAGATGCAGAGCCAGATCCTCTGGAGTATTAAACACCCCGAGTCACATCAGGTTCTGCTCTGATCCGGAGCTGCTTACCGACCAGTGCTCAGAGATTACTTTTTAAACTTTTGGTATTAAGAAGTGGATTTCTTTTCAGTCCTGTTTAAAAAAACCTGACTGCAGCAGTGATCCCCAGAGGTGACCTCCATTGTCGAGTGTTTATGTTCTGAAATGGTGACGGCTGACTGGAGCTTGAAATGTACTTTACTTCATGAATGTAATGTACAGAGAGGAGAGGGGAAAGTCCAATGTTCTGAATACAAACACACACACACACACACACACACACACACACACACACACACACACACACACACACACACACACACACACACACACACACACACACACACACACACACACTCTGCATGCTGTTGCTCACTCATGGCTAAAGTGCAGTATAGTCGTCTGGCTGTTTTGAGTGAGTAACGTGAAAAAGCAAACGTGAAATGTTCTGAAGGCAAACTCTTTTTGTTGATCGTGAACACGCCAATTTACAACCTCCATTGCTAATGAAAATCTATCTGTTGTTATGTTTTATTTGCAGTCAGCCCTGTTTACTGACCTCTTTCCTCACTTTATCCCAGAAGTTACAGCGACAGGCGACCACATGAAGCGCACTGTTACCTAGAGTGAAATTAGTTTAATCTTTGGAGTTTTAACTTGTTGGAAAAATGTGGGATAATTTTAGTACACAAAGTATTTTAAAAAGGTCTTGTCAACATTTTAATGCAGAACTCTTCCCTATTATATCTTGAATGGATACCTTCTAATGATAAAATTGTATTCTACACTAGTATAGACCTATCATTTTAAGCTAAACAAGAAAATGTGTCCCTTATTAAAACATCAAAGAGGTGGTTGGACCAGACGTGCTAACTTCCTTGAGAAACAAGTCATTAGAAACCAGCTCCCTGTTTAGAGGAGAGAATGTAATGAACAGCAATGTGCTTCTCTGAAAGAGTGCAGTTTGCGTCTTTCACACTGAGAAGATGACAGGAATGCAGGAAAGAATGATTCCGTCAGCTGTGTGGGGACTGAGGCCTGTATTGGCAGCCAGACGTCCCTTTGATGGTGCTGAGCAGTATTTCTCCTTGTTTTATCTGACTCAATAGAAGAGACTGTAAATCTTCCCCCTTATGAATATTCCACTGCTCTTGAGCATTTTACCAGATTCTTCAGAGGTAATGGACCTTGAGGTCAGAGTCTGCTGGACAAGAGCAGGCTGGCTTCATGTTACTGCAGTGATCCTGTCATCCCGACATGAAGTCTGGCCTTTCCAAGAGGCAGCCCCTCATCTCTGTCTGTCTTCTGTGAAGATCTGTAGCGTGCAGCGCAGACAGCCTGGACTCATCTGTACATTTCCTTATCATACTCCACGTGGGTTATTACCCCGAGCGTGTGACCACAGGGCATTCTGCTCCGCTTCGCCTTTGTGCTCTGCCCTTTTCTGTGTGAGCAGGAGGTTTGGACATTCTCCGAGCAGTCTGGCCCGGAGCCTCCGTGTGCTGAGGAAATCTGCAAAATGGCACCCAGGAGGAAATCAGAAACATGCGCTCGCCTCTCCGTCTCTGCTGTTGGAAATAATTTGAGATTACGTTCAGTTTCTGGCCCTTCGTTGACTTCAAGCAAACACGCAAGCATGCACGAATGCACGCAGGGGGACTAAGGCATGGGGTTTTGTGTTTTGGGAAAGTTTTAATCACTGAGGCCAGGAGGTGGGTACAGGACTTTTGACCCAGTCCAAGCAAAGTTAAACAAATGATTTTCATTGATCTTCTGGTTATAGTTATTTAAGTCTGTGTAAAAAGCCTAAAATTGAAGCTGGATTGTGCAACTTTTTGACATTAGAATAAAAAGTACATACACATTTTGACATTTCTGTGGACCGTTGCCCCGTGTTCTACATGACTCTGCTGCTCACCTGCGGTTGTGTTTGATGTTAGGGTGTCTGAGGTGTAGTTGAGTTTGGTGGTGACAAACAAGGGAAGTCAAAACGTCAGCAGCAGCACAAAGCAATGAGAAACCACAGAACTAAACACCACACAGACTGAGGAACTAAACATGAATTTTCACTATATCTGTATCTATATAGATAGAGAGATATATGACACACAAGGATACTTGAAAAACTGATCACACAGTCAAATACAAACAATAGACAACAACATTGAAATATGAATAACAACAACAAATATAGAACACAACCACAGTATGCACACAGCAGATCACCAGGAAAGGCTTGTCTGAGCAGAGTGAAAAGAAAAAAGAAGCAAAGATTGTGCACTGATGCAAACCCTGAGGGAGAGCATTCCAAAGGGTGGGACCAGCCACATGGAGGGGCCTGCCACCCATAGTGCAGTGCCTGGAGGGGGGGTGAGACAGTTGTGATGAAAGCTATAAGGAGAAAGAATTAAAGGGGGCAGGTTTTGAAGGAGCTGCTAACTGTTAACAGCCAGTCTCTCTGCTGCGCCCTGCTGGACTGTAGCGACTCCTGTTTCATGTCTGATGTTCAGCTTCTCTCCATCCTCACACTGTTGTTACTCTCAGCCCAAGCTTCCCTCTACACGCCTTCTTTATCTCTGGCTGACAGAGCGAACATGAAGGATGTGACCTCCTGTGTACGTTTCTGTGGAAATAAGACACATGTTAGTAATTACACTGAAGGATCCAGGAGTCGTCCATTTATGTGTTGACTGTGTGGCTGAGGCCAGCAAGAGAGGGCGAGCCAGAGTTTCTTTTCCTGGAAAGACGCAACACACACACACACACACACACACACACACACACACACACACACCCTACTCGTGTTCTCTTTTCACCGCTCAGCGTGGTCCCATGTCAGCCCCCTGGGGGGAGACTTTATGACACCAGGAACAACGCATGAAATTCCTGGCATTCCTCCAAAAGCCTCCACCTTTTAGGATGGATGCATGGTGTAGGTGTAATATCACAACAGACATCCCCCAAGTCACACACAGTGAGGTGGATTATATTGTTCAGACTGTGTCAGCGCAGCATGGACTTTAAGCAGTGACAATCATGCTTAAATACACGTACAGTGATGCCGTAATCTAATTCATACAGTGATTTAATAAGTGAAGTGAACCAGTAAATCTCCAGCAGCTGATGCATTCATGCAGACTAAATGAATCTGTGGAGCTCTAAACCTCTAAAGCTGCTGCTTTGTTTTTCCAGGTCTTTAAAGGTGAATTTCAGCTACCAGATTTCCTTAAAGAACAATCACAGGTACAGTAACATTTCTGCCTGTTGTTGAGCTTTTTTTTTTTTTTTTCAAATTCAGCCTTCTTTAGTTTCTGATTTGAGTTCACCCATCTGCAGCTCAGTGGAAGATCTTATAGATTTCCATCTGCTCACAGTTACTCATCTCTTGTTTTTGCCCTGAGTTTCTCGCCACATACCACAGCCTTTTGTTGCTTTCTGGTCTCAGCTTCATGATCGTCTTCATGTTTTGGGTCTTTAGTGGTTCTTTTTGTTTGTTAGTTTATTTGTGTTGTCTAAATGTCTCTCGGTTTTAAAGCCTGATGTCGGCTGAAGAGCACCTCTGCCCTCCTCTGGTAGTTAGACAAACCTACATCTAGTTTTAGAAACACAAGAAGAGTGTGACTGTCTTGATTCTGTTATAATGCCTTTTGATCAACACAATTCAACCTCCTTGTTCCCTGAAACCTGTCGGTGAGTGAGGCAGCTGACTGTGGCATCTTGTGGCATGCCCTTATTTTGCCACAGAGCTGCTCATCATCCTGAGAGACGATCCTGTAACTGCTGTCTGTGATCTGTCCTTTTGTTCCTCCGTACAGATTCAGAAGTCTGCAGAGAGGCCCAACCCCAGTTAGGAGCAGAGGGAGTGCCAGCAGCACAACACAGGTACAACTGGACATGACACAAGAACATTTTACATAGAAAACCCCCAATGAGATTATGAAAAATGACACATTGTAGCATTATAAGCATCTTAACTAATAGCAGACTGTTAATGCTGGTCTGGCGATTGTGATCATCCACAAGTAACATTCCACCGTTTACTCAACAAGACTTTGATTAGCTTTACTGTAGGGAAGATCACTTTTAGAACCAGAGGGATTAGAGCCAGACCAATTCTAGAATTTTAAGGAAGATGCTGTGTAAAGCATTCAATAGAGTCAGTGAATGAAAGAATTGTGGCCGTCATGTGTAGATCTCTGCTGGATGAACTCACTGTTTGCACATCAAACATACCTTATCTTTGGCATTTCTCTACTGTAATGTCTGCTCACTGTTCTGTGATCACGTTCCAATAAGTATAAACATGAGAGTTTGTGTGACAAACCGAGTATAGTGTCTTAAGGGAGAAACTACACACTAGTACATTTGATGAGTTGTCTATTTTCTGTTGAAATGACAAAAGTATTTCGATTTATAAATGTAGTAACTTCAGAATGATCAGTTATTGCTCATTGGAGGGGAGAAGATGTCAGAAAGCAGCGAACAACACAAAGAGATCTAGGTGACTGTAACTTAAAACAGAAGAGCAAGATGTCGTCAAATTTCAGCTGGAACCAGAGAACGCTGGACATTTTTGCTTGAAAAAGATGTCAACAACGAATTAATTGTAAGAATTGTTGACGACTTAAGAAATAGTTCAACATCTTGGGAAGTTTGTGTTTCCCTTTCTTGTCAAGATTTAGATGAAAAGACTTTGAGCGCTGCATGGGACACAGAAACAGCTGGCACACTGCAGGGCTCCAACAGCTGTTTATTTAATGCACCAAAGTAGTGAGCTTTTAAACAACACTGCTCTCATCCTTTAAATGTCAGTGTGGACTGGTTTGAGGGTGACAGACTCAGACTCAGAGCATTCAGCTCATAGGAAAATATGTGTGACTGACTCATTGAGGGTCATTAAATGAAATGATGAATGAAATGTTTCCGCAGAGTCACAGAGGGAACATTGACTAACTGTGCTCTGATTGGAGCAGGACTGGGTGTCATGGGACAGAAAATCATGGACCTCACCATCTCAGCAGCTGTGTTGGGCCTCGGCACCTTTCAAAGGTCACGTGACCCAGCAGACCAGAGTCAGACGCTCCTCCTGCGGGCTGCCACCACTCCTCGTCTATGGAGAACTCGTGGCCTTCGATGTTGTACTGTACAAAAAGAAAAATACTAATACTTCTCACACTCACAGAATGTCTGCTGATTGTTACTTTTTCGTGTCACATCATGCTCATCGATTTTTAGAAATGATTTCTGGCTATTTAGAAAACAAAACTCTGTGATTCTGTTGTAAGAAACTGCAGTGAACTGAAATCGCAAGACGTATTTATGAATGGAAAATTAGCTTTTGGAAGATGCAATACCTATTTTAATGTTACATATTTTTTTTTCATGCCTTTGTATTGTGCAATGTCATGGGTACTGATCAGTTTGAGGTATCAACCGTGATAAACGATGCTTTTTTAAAAACGTGGTGTCTCTGTTTTTCTTTTTCAAGAAGCATTAATGTCACTTTTCAACCCAATATCACCAAAGATAGATCATCAGATCCTCTGACGTGCTCTAACATGTCAACATTATTGGGTCACAACAATCGGGCAACTATCAATTTTGACCCCGTTCACTCACTATGGAGGCACCCACCATCAGAAACATGTATCTTAGGTTTATTCTCCTGCACCAAGGCACTGATTTACAATGTGGAGTTGGTCCCACAGCACTGTGTGGTAGATAGCCACTGCTCCTCGGGGACTGGTGAAATGCAAAGGAATGAGTTTCACTACATTGTACTGTCTCTTCTCAGTCCTCTGGTGCTGGAAATCCTGCATTATTGTGGCTTTCTGACATATTTCCAGGCAGAGAAAGTAAAGTGACCAGTTCTATAGAGTGTGGGGTAATTTTATAATAGAGGCCATTTAGATTTTCTGTTAATGTGTTGGCTAATCACGCCTCACATCCATTGAGACTGTACAACTGCATTCATTCATTGATTGTCCACTTGGGGGCAGTGCAACACTACATCACTGTTATAAAGTTTATTTGGCAAACTTGTATGCAAAGAGTTCTTTAATGATATCCCAGCAGACACGGAGCAACATTAGTATTTATTTTGATGTCTGTGTCCAGTAGTCTCTCGTCTCAGAGAAAACATCCGTCTGCTGTTTAGTGCTGGGCAGAGTGAGACAGCTGCCTGCTGCTGGAGCTGCTGACAGCCATGTGGCTAAACAACAGTAAAGCTATTGGTAGTAAAAAGAAAACCATAGTTCTAAAGGAACAGTTTACCCCAAAATTACAATTCCATTCATTATCTCCTCTGCTGATGGAAAGTCCGGTAAAGTTTCATCATCCACAAAACATTTCTGAAATTCATTATCAAAACAGAGTTGCAGCATTCTCCTCAACAACGGATGTAGCTGGGGAATTGTTTTAGAAAGGAAGTTGTGAAAGAAAACATAAAATGGCTCCAAACAGCTCATTCGGTGTAATCCAAGTGTCCAGAACCCCACAGTTCCCAAACCTCTTTGAAAATTCATATTTACACCGTTTTTTAAGCTGAAATCTTCGCTGTAGCTGCTGAGCTAAAAGATGGCATGAACTTAACTGCATCGAGGGTGTAATTAACACGTTTTCAACTTGGGATCTGTGGGCTTCTGAGGGTTTGGACTATGCCGGACCAGCTGTGTGGAGCCATTTTAGTTTAGTTTTCTTTTTGTTTTAAAACAAGTCCCCCGCTACTTTAGTTGTTTGGAAGATTGAGAAAACCTCCCCCAACTTCAATTCAATTAAATTGAATAGGCTTTATTGGCATGACATTTTACATGTGTTGCTAAAGCACAATCACAACAATAAGTAACAAATAACAGTATATAAAATTAAATTTTAAAATTAAATTAAAGCTGCAAGCTGCAAGCCCCGACAGCAGCATGCTTATTCGTATTCAGGGCAAGACCCTCTACATGTTTGAGCAATTTGGAGTGGATGGCAAATTGTATGTGGAAGTTATCATGACTTGATGGATTTATGGCGAAGCATCAAAATGGACTGCACCAGCACGGCCACCAGGTGTGACGTAGGTGAAAGCTTTTGATGGCCTAGGAGGAGTTGGGAAAAATCAGTTTTTCATTTTTTTTTGTGAATGGAAATTTACCGCGAAAGTTGGCATGGCCTACATTAAGCAATTCAGCTGAATTTAGGGAAAACATAGATATAAGGTTTAAAAATGTCTGCCATATTATGTGGGAGTTATTTGGCATCACCTGCTTGTCATTTTTGGTGTGTGAGTTACAGGGGCCAGTCCATACAAGGCCTATGAATTTCAATGACATAATAGATATGGTGTGGGCACAGTGTCAAATATTTAATTAGACTGCCACCAGAGCGCCACCTAGTGGCGGATTGGTAATAGTTTTGTCAGCTGTCCTCAGGAGGGCATTGGCAAAAATTGCACCAAGTTTTGTCTTAATCCGACCAACTGATGTGGAGATATAAAATACTTCAATTTAAACAGCGCCACCTGATGGTCATCTGCCAAAATTTTTCACAGAGCCTTCGTGGCTCATGGGGAAGTTGTCACCTGAGTTTCATGTCATTGGGACACACCATTGTGGAGATATGCATCACTTTGTGTTTTGAGCAAAATGTACAGGTAGTTGTTATTTAATAACTTGAGTATTGTTTGGAATATCAACATCAGAAAAGTCCATAAATGCTGTGTGCAAAGTTTGGTGCAAATAGGAGTTTCAAAAAGTAGGTTTGCGACATTTCGCGAATTTGCAGAAAAAAACAGTAGGCGGAAATGGGCGTGGCAACAAAGTATATGTGAGTTATTAGCCAAAACGCACTTTTCTTGATTACAGCACCACCTAGGGGTGGAAATTGAGGACGACAAATTATGACATTTTTCGGCAGGTGTGACTTATATTCCAAGTTTGGTGAGTTTTGGGGCATGTTCAGGCAGTGAAAAATAAGATCATTTGAGACAAAATTGTCGTCATTCGAAAAACTAAGACCTCGCAGGTCGAGACCTGCTCGGGCCCTTATAAATAAAATGAAATAAATAAAAGGTGATGGTGGCGATAGAATATTGTACATATAAGTACAAGTATATGAATAAATGACTATCTGATATATATCTATGTCCTACTGCTCGTCTCTTTTGTTGTGTCAGGAAATGACATTTTTAGCAGCCAACACTGCACATTCTTTCTTTCCATCAGCATGGAACACCAGCGGCTCGATAGAACAGAACACTAACTTCTCTGTAGCATCCGCAGATAAAGGAAAGAGATCAGGCCACTACTGAACAAACTCTTATTTATTAATACATTACATTCAAGGCAAATGATACATCCTTACCAATACATATTCAGCAATGCAATCATTGGCTCTCTAAATAAATAGAAATTTGAAATCTTGAAGTCAGTGCACAACATTGAGAAAGAACACTTAACAGTCAACGTGTAACACAGTCTGCACACATTCTGCATTTCTGCACAGTATACACCTTCGACTAGTGCTGCTAAAACCAACATAAAAAATAGATCTCAAAATAAGTTATATATGTTCGGACTGTCTTCATAGAAATATTGGGCTTTCCGTTTGTATTTACAGCAATATAGACTTTGATGGATTTCTCAAACGACAGAAATTGCACAGTAGTCAAAGAATCCAAGATCACCATTTTCAAAAATATTTTACACACAAAGTAAACAGTCAGTCTTCAAGATGCAGTATGAAATTGCACATTGTCGTCATGCCACAGAGGGGGCTGTTTCAAGGCTTTGGTACACAATGTCCTGATTGGAAGAAAAAGCTCTGCCTGGGCCCTGGATTCCCCCGCCGACCCTCCTCCATCACCATGGCAGCAGGGTAGGGAGGGGGAGAGGCCGTAGCGAGGTACATCCACACCACTGCCCGTTCCTGGGATCAAACTAGCGAATCAGAGAGCCGGATGACTACAGTACACTTCAGGATTGGGGAAGACTCTTGGCACTTGAATCACAGGTGCAGGTCCGTGCTGGATGACCAATCATATGCAGCCGTGTCGGACGTTTAAGGAGGCGAAGAGGGTGGAGACAAAGGGTCACACTGATGAGGGGGAGTGGAAACAGTATCAAAAATGTCCCTTTAGATACAAACATGGATATGCTGTCACTGTTAAGCCAAACCTAATACTGACTGACTTGAACACTAGAGAAAGTTTGGCATTAAAAGCTGCTTCTTCTCAGGTATTTTATTTTGTAAAACCTGGAAGCACACGTCTGTTAGTTGGACCAATCCAGTCCAAGAACATCTTCATTTTTTAAGGGCTGGACTTCAGGCAGGAGGAGAATTAAGTTCAACACGGACAATTGCAGCCACTTTTCCTGACAGTGCTGCTGAATGCAGTGTGAAGATGAACAGTGTTCATGGTGCCGTCAGATCAGTGAGCACGTTCGACTCGAGTCCCCATTTCAAGGTGCTGCTATTCTATAGTTCTCGTACTGTCAACCAGTCACATGTGCCGACCCAAACCAACAATGAATGTAAGCTGAAAGTATTAGTGGTAGTTTGCCAAAAACATTTGCAGTTTAAATAAAAATCTTAGTGGCACAATCATCAATTATTAGAATAATCAGTCCAATTTACTCCATTACATCATTTAAGTCACATCTTGAGGCAAGTATTTTTTGTTTTCTGCTAATTTATATTCCACTCCACTACATTTATTTGAACTTTGATCAGTAGTTACTTTGAAAGCTCAGATTATTCAGTGATGATGGTGTGATAATGCTGTGGGCGGCACACTGGGTGAGACCACAGAGTGGTCAGCCAAAGTAGTGCGTTTTTAAATTCATTTATTTTTTCAACAAATTGACACAAAAACCACTGATATCAATAATCGAGAATTGGATCGGCTCGACCATTACCATATTATCTAACAAAGGACTAATGTCAGAAGATTATAATTGTCATTTTTATGTCATTTTATAGGTCTGTTTTTTAAATCAGGCTTGATTTATAACAAGAAATGTGCAGACAGGGTGATGTTTTCCTTGGAATATTCCTTTTTAATTCAGAGGAAAACCTTAAACATTAGTCCTGCTGTGGCAAATATGAAGTATAGCACCAAATGTGTATTCATCCCCCTTTGAAAATTGTCCCGTACAAATGCATTATTTACTCATGTTGACTCATGTTGCGTTTGTTAAAAACTACAGTGCCCAGCTGCTTGTGTAAATTACTGAGCCTCTCTAAAAAACTGAACTCTGTATTTGAGACCCAGTCTTAATATATTTGGCACTCAGTAGATCTGTTGGATGGGTGGTTTGGTATTTGTATTTGGTATCTGGGATTTGTGACATAACTAACAAAAATACAGAGTAAAACCAGCCTTATATGTAAAAGGAATATTCACCTTTAGACAAGGCAAATAGAATCAAGCTGTTACTTTCTTTCAAGATTTTTCTTGATCATGTTTCATGTCTTTCACCCAGCATGTCACGTCTGCTTCTACTAACCAGCCTCATATCTATAACACCTGTTTAGTTATCCTTTCACTGTGCTATCAGTCACTGGGATTTTTCAGCCCAGTGTCCTTGAAAGTTTAGCCAACCTAGCAGAAGCTGGCAGCAGCCAGGCTTTTAGAAATACTGAGGTCAGGAGTCCAAACATTTTTGGGTAGCTACAAAATAAACTCCTCACAAAAAATGCAAAGAGAATAATAGGAGGGGAGAAAATCATTAAATATGAGTTAGTATTTGTTAATTTTACTTTTTTTGTTTAAAAGTTGTGAAATCTAAATGTTGTTTGACAATTCATCCCTCAAATTTAAGAACGATTTAAGAATAATTTTTGCATAAAACGAGTCAGATTTTAAGATATTTACAGTCTTAAAAACCTTATATGTGTAAAATGTTTGTAATTCCCCCATTCGCTCATTAAACGCTGTCACTTCGCAGTAATGCGCATCTCCTGTGGTAGCTTTCATCCTGTACCCAAATCATGGCATTACAAAATAGAGATAGAAGTTTTACGTTACAGGAACGAGAATGGCCTGTGTGCTTTTGTCTTTATGTTGTGCTCTGCTGTCACGTTTCCTCTGGCTTGGAATAAGGATTAAACATGCTTTAACACTGACTAACATGCTCAGGAAAGTTGGCTGCAATTCGCTCCCTCTTCTTCAGTTTCTCAACAGTTCGACCTCTCGTGGCGCCTCTGGCCCCCACCGACTCTGGTGAGGCCTTCACAGGCACCATGGAGGACACCATCACAAAAAGTGCAACAAAGTACCTTGGGCTGTTACTGATAAAGGCAACATTTGTGTGACAATATACTCTTGGACAAAAAGAAAAAAAGGGGGGAGGGGGTATAAACACACATGCTTGTTGTAGAAAACACTCATGAAAAGGTAGTTGGCACAGTCCATTTGGTCACTAATGAAAACTTCTTCGTGGCTAAGTCTTCTGCTCCTCTGACAGTGTTGTATGTAAATCCTGCACTCCCACACTCTGATGTCCTCTGCTGACACTGTGCGGAGGAACACATCTGTCAAACACTGGCAACGCTTCAGCCTTCCTGACAGGCATCCGTGATGTTCTGCCTCAGAGTCAGGAAAACGATGACACTCTAGAGTATTGATAGAACTAATGTTGTTTCTCTGTGTGTGTCTGTGTATGTGTGTGTGTGTGTGTGTGTGTGTGTGTGTGTGTGTGTGTGTGTGTGTGTGTGTGTGTGTGTAAGTATGTGTGTGTGACTGGTTTCATGCACGCACACAAGCTCTGTACGACTGGGGAGACTCAAGAATGCGTTCACAGTGTGATCAAACTCACAAGCATGCAGACAAATCCACATGTCTGAACAGACACCATGGGCATTCCATGTGAAGGTAAATGTAAACAGATTGAGGCTGAGCTCCAAAGCCAGGCCGCCTCAGCAGAACTCCTGCACCACTCCCAGGCCTTCATTTGGGCAGGGAGGAGACCTGGACTCCCTGGACCTGCTCTGGATAGGTGGAGGCCTGGGAACACTCGGTCTCTCTGAGGGATGAGGAAGAGCTGAGTGTCCTGTATGGTTGGGCTCTTCTCTTCCTCCTCCTCCTCCTCCTCCTCCTCCTCCTCCTCTTCCTCTACAGTCACTTATTGTCCATCAGAGACTGGACTTTGTGCACAAGCTCACGAGCTATCTTCAAGATGTGTTGGACATCATGACGCTCAGCCATTTCTGTGGGTCAGACACACTGTCAGAGAAACAGCTACAGAAATACACATATACAACACAATGAACACATCACATGTATTCATGTAGCCCTGTTCCAGATCAGAGGTTCCCAAACTTTCCATGCCAAGGCCCCCCAAACAAGATTAGCTTCTGGCCGGGGACCCACAGACAATGCTACAAAATATGTAAAGAAACATCAACTTTTAGAATATATGTTCTTACTGTTATTCACTATTCAATAATTATTACATTTGTTTAGCATAAGAAAATTATTAACGAACATCTAACCACTCGTTTGAGAGGGTCCCCAGACAGAGGACGCATTTCGAGCAATCATGGCCATTTTTCTGTATGGCTCTAAAGCCATACTTGATGTTTGCTGCCTCATATTTTCGAATTTTAGTTGGCCATGAGTTCTTTTTTTTTCTTCTTTTTTTTTTTCTGCAGAGTCCTCCACGGCAGGGCTGTTGGTCTGCTCCTTTGGTCTATTTGTTGTCAAAAACCTGTCCATTTTGTGCTAGCTAGCTACACGCTAGCTTGAGGAGCAGAGCAGCTTGATAACAACCACCAGCTCTACACAGATTATGACGTCGTCATGCTGAAGTTGCAGCTGAACTTGAGAATCCGACGATTACAACAGTTTACCTGTTGTATGGTTCAGGACAAATGGTTATTGAAAAAAAAGGGTTTATTTTTTGCATTTTTTCGTATCTTCCCTCCAATTTTCTGAGGCCCCCCTGGTGGCCCCCAATTTGAAAACTCCTGTTCTAGACTACTGACCAATCAAAAGACATTTTCACCCATGTAACCATGTCAAGTTTAAGTAGTAAGTGCAACTACCTGTGCACCCATTGGCATGTGGGTCCTAAAATGAGTTGTGGCGTGGCTTATGCATGGTTAACTTGAGGCAGCAGAAAGCAACTGCACCATATACTAACAAGACGCTGATTTGAAGTTAAAGGGATAGTTCGGGTTTTTTTATATGAATCTGTATGGCATCCCTGTCAGCAGTGTAGTGCATCAACACTGACTTACCCCCGACAGTGTCCTGTGCGCCGAGTTCTTGCCCGGTTTTGGTGCTGAGGAAAGTAGTCCGGCAAGTTGTCTGGGGTCACGAAAATAAAGCCTTTTTTCTTCTCAAAAAAAATGTGTTCAAAAGAGTGATTAATTTGCATCATAAAACAGCTGTCCATGAAAAAGTCAGACCTCATAATCGCTTGGTGCTATTTTCTCTCGATTCGTATCACTGCGCGCTGCTGCTGCTGTCAGCCTATTTCACTGTTTACTGCTCAAAAAGTTAACAACATGTTTGACTACGACACCGACGATCATGAAGACTTGGACTTTAGCACAGAGCCAAGGGGGTATCTTTACGAACCCGAATACACTGATGCCGAAATTTGCCAGATGGAGTTAGAGCTGGCAGAGAGAGACAGGAGGGACAGAGAAGTGGTACAGGTTGAAGCTGGAGCCACAGCTGGAGCCGTGAGAGACCGGTTGACAGACAGGTGGTGCATTTGTTTGAAGTGTCAAATAATGCCCACAGAGGTGGAGTGCTACTGCTGACACAAATGGGATCTCACGTTCGCTCTCTCGCGTCGCTGTGGTCGTTGGTCCGAGCACGTAAAACACTGCCAAACAACTGAAAAAAGTGTTGGATTCGTGAAAATTGCACCAAGCGATTATGAGGTCTGACTTTTTCGTGGACAACGGTTTTGTGATGCAAGTGAATCACTCTTTTGAACACATTTGTTTTGAGAAGAAAAAAGGCTTTATTTTCGTGACCCCAGACAACTTGCCGTACTACTTTCCTCAGCACCAAAACCGGGCAAGAACTCGGCGCACAGGACACTGTCAGTGTTGATGCCTGACACTGGTGACGGGGATGCCATATAGATTAATATCAAAAAACCTGAACTATCCCTTTAAAGGCGCAGTCTGTCTTTTGCTATTTAATGGGTGTATTTTCAAAAAGTAAGACGTGCCTTCAAAAGTGGGCTCTCAATGCACACACACTCAGCTCTAACGATTAGAGTAGTTACTGTAACGAGTGCTGTCACATTAAAGTGCAGTTCACAGCTTAACGCTTCATGTTCTTCTGAACAAAAACTCTCAGTCCTTCTCTGTGTTTGGCTCAACTGTAAGCGGTTAGCTCAGTCAGCTATTAGCGCAAACTAAAGTACCAACAAAACGGTTTAAAGTATCATTTGGGATTGTTGGCACTGACTATGTCTGACTGTGAAGCAGCGCATCTTACCACAGATATCCCGCTCTCACAGCACTGATTCTGATTGTGTAAAATAATGTTAAAAAAGAGTTCTTTAACGTATTTACTTTTGACTCAGAGTTGTCGTACAATGCTCAGCTGGCTACAGTGATATAGTCCCGCTTTGTCCAACTAAGAGAAGTTAGCACATCACACATGTTCTTACTGGTTGGTTGTGAGAATTGTTCTAAGATCTGGACTTGTCACTAATCCTGACCTGACCTTTGCTGTTAGGGTCCCTCAGCTGTGATACTCTCTGCCAGGGGATCTATGGCAGATTTTTTTGATTTACTACACAGACATGGTTTTGTACTATCAGTCAATACATTTCAACTGGTCACAACAAACTCAATCCACAAAATGTACATACACACTATACTGAATGTGGACGCCTCTTACCATTGAAGAACTTGATAATGTCAGTGAAGTCCATGTTGTTGTCGATGATGATCTCTCTGTAAACTGTGACCAGAGCCAAGGCCAGAAACAGCACAAAGTGCTTTGATGAAATCCTGGGAGCCACCCAGATCACCTCCCACACTGCAAACACATCCTCGTACAGGAGTTCTAGACACACACACACACAAACACACACACACACACACACACATTTTTATATTGGGCATTTGGGTTGGTAGTCCCCTTTTGCTTTAAGATAATAATAAATACATAAAAACAAATGAATTCCCTTGTTTTAGGAGACCCCAGGAGCCCCTTCAAGGACCACTAGGGGGTCCCCGAATCCCACTTTGAATACCATTCCTGCAACCATTAAAAAATGAGATTTGGTGCAGCTGAGAGGAAGAGAAACTTCCTTATGAGACATGCCACAGAGGTGTTGAATCAGTACCATCATGAGCACTTGTGCTGTTCCCCTTTAAGGCAAGGAAGCATGGTGGGAGCTCTGTTCACTCCAGAATATAGAGTAGGTGACCTCATGATGATGTAATTACGTTGCTACCGAGTAACTTTCTGAGATGTTAATGAAGAAACTGCACCTCACTCCCCTTAGTTGTGAGGTGCAGTACAACAGGGGACAAGAGCACCTGCCAGCTTTGATCAGTGTGATCAGCAGTCTTCTGGCCCCACAGTGGTCAAAATGACTTAATGCAGAGGTAAGTGAGAGTGAAGGACGTGTTGATCACCTCTCTTGAAGTCCAGCAGGAACCAGCGGTAACAGAAATAGAAGTGAGTGTAATCTCCATTCTGCTGCATCAGTTCGAACAGCTCTGAGTCCAGGATCTGACATCAGAGTGAGAGAACGGACAACGTCAGTGGGTTTTAATAGAAGTGACACACACTGTCTCTTTCACACAGTAAGAGTTATCCATCACCTGGATCAGTGACCTCATGTTGGCAAAGTGTGTGTCCATGGCTCCGCCATTAGGGAAGTTCTGACTCATCCTCTTCATTAGCTGAGTGAAACAGCTGTACGCCAGA
>CAEMYA010000041.1:1432053-1471105 GCA_903131615.1 Diplodus sargus
ACACACACACACACACACACACACACACACACACACACACACACACACACACACACACACACACACACACACACACACACACACACACACACAAACACAACCACCCATTACAATAACAAATTGAATTTTTTTTCAGCAACAAACACTATTTCCCAAATTAATTAATTAAGTAATTTATTAAGTAAGTTAAGTAATTGCTGTGTCAGCCACTATATATGTAGAGGTTCTTGATGACTTCATAAGCAGACAGTTTAAAGGATATAAGAAGTCCTAAACTACTTCAGTTGTTTTGGGCTTAGAAGCTCCAGGACTGTTTAGTGGACTATGACTGTTGACTTTAAATTACCTGACCTATATACACATGAGACAGTCCTCCCCATGTGTGATGTGTGATTCTTGTGTAACTAAGCTTCACAGTCGTGCATACAACTGCACATGGCTGCTGTTACATTTGTAATGCAAGTGTGAAGTTGATTTATCATTTCTTTTACTAAATGAGGCACATTAGCTACAATTCTGTAATGACTACTGGAGCTATTTTTTTGTCTGTGCCATTTATAACAATTAAAGTCAGGAGATAACAGCTGAGTGATGATTCTGTCTTCTCACCATCATCCAGTATGACCATGAGCGGAGCGAGCAGGTCACACATGCCTTGAACGTAGCCCATCTCTAAATGCTCCCACACGTAGCTGCAGACAAGAAGGAGACAAACGACCAAGAGATTGAATGTACATGTTAGTCTGTGGGTGGCGGTGCCTGTGTGTCTATTTGCTCAAGTGCCATTATGGAGGGAAAAATTTAAATTATGGGACCGTTTTCCACTCAGTACTTTTACTCCACTACATTTTATCAAAAAATCTTAAACCTTTGACTCCACTCTACCTTTCTGACAGATATTGTTATTTGTTATTTTGGTTATTTCAGATATAAACTTGCCATCTTGTGAACAGAGGACCATTATCAACTCCCTTTTAGCTTGATTCAACTGATCTAACTCTGTCTGCCTGCTGGTTGGTGCTGAGCAGAATGTTCAACGTGCATAACGTGTAAGCTAACAGAGCTAACTAACCACTTACAGTCAGTCACTTCACAGACACAGTCAGAGACACAACACTGTTGGAGGAAGGCGTCAGAAGTGCTTAACACACTACACTCAAGAATGGATCTGCCAACAACTGGGGCATCCTCAGGTACTGAGGGCGTTGCGTCGGGTGCCATGCCTGGGTACAAAGGCTTTGCAAATGGAACATCAACACTGACAAAACCGACACTGACAAAACCAACACGGAGCTCATCAAGGACTGGAGCGAGCAGCATAGAGTTACAGCAGCTCAAATCAGTCAACTTCAGGTTATCAATCTTCATGCTGAATTCAAGAAGAGAGAACTGGTAGAAGCCAGGGGTCAGCTTATGGAGAGAGTCTTTAAGGATTTGAACATCCATCAAGAACTGAAAGCGGAAACACACAGGTTGGGGACCTGCCACAAGAGGTCTTGCAAAAACCAGAACTGATTGAGGAAATGCCAAAAGAGGTCTTAGAAATACCAGAGAAGGTTGAGGACACACAAGTTAAGGCAAAATACACAAAAGTCTTCTCTGTGGAGGCAATTCAAAAAGGCTTGCACTCCAAAACACCACGGCAAGAACAAGCAACCGCAGTGAGAACATCAACATACCCGGACAAAGACACAGTGGTTCAGCACTCCTGACAGACAGAGGCCAGCTCGCTTCAGGATGTTCTACATTGTGTATGAATAGGTTTGTCCCTGGTGCTCTGGTTTCCCAGTCAACAATAAATTAAAAAATCTGAACAAGAAATCCTTTTCTGAAAAGTTTTTTTCTGTAAAGCACTGTGCAGTTTTCATACCATTGTCTTGTTCAGAGTAATACATACCAATACTGTGATGAAAAGGTTCATGTTCCTCCACAAATTCAAATTGCAGGATTATATGAATTATACAGAGTTTGGTCCAATGTTGCACAATTTACAACTCTGTGAGCTTTAGACTTGTGTCACTATAAAACACAGATTCTCCGTCTGTCTGTCTTCCTGTCTGTGGTTTGAACATGAGTTAGTAGCTATGACCCAGGCTGAAGTGCAGGTAAGTCAGCTAATTTAAATGTTTTAATGTTTTTCAGTTTTAATGCGACCGTTTCAATAACCCTCTGCAATCACTGTGGAGTGTAAATTACTTTAGTTGATCAGTTCTCAGTACAGCTGACAAATAATCAATACCACAGGTAAAGCAATCTAACAGGCACTGCACTAGCACTGTTGTAAATGAAGCACTGTGGTGCTACAGAGACAAGACACCTTACAAACACATTCTCCACATACCTGCACATGATGTTGCGGAGCTTCTCCAGGTTGGCTGTGGTGAAGTAATAATAATTACGGTCACAGCGCTGCACATCTTTGTCTATCCTGTGCAAGTTGAGGGCGACTGTGTCCAACAGCTCGATCTGCACAGAAAAAAGCTTGTGAGTGACAACGTGTAGATCATAGCTTTTAGTCTCTCTTTGGGCTTTTTATGTGTTTTCCTATGAACAACCTCCGTCTGTCCATCTGCTGCTTTGGCTCATAACAAGATATCGTATGTCTGCCCCACTTGGTATAGATTCACTCAGTCAGATTCAATAAACAGACATATTGCTGTACTGTACATACCGTATATGAGGACAGAGAAGGTGATATTCCCTCTGCAGCCGCTCCATTGGTCACCAGTTTGTCCAGCTGAGTGCAAAGCCTGTCTTCAGTCAGAGAGTCCTGTCGCCCCCCAAGCACACCCGGAGTGCTGCCCTCCTCCCCAACCCCCCCTTCCTCCTCCGTACTCTGACCGTCGTCTATGCTGGACAGGATCTGGGAATGAGCAGAGGTCACTGAGTAGTTTCTGGAGGAGGGAAGACCCGAGTCGGGGGAGTCAAACTCCACCAGAGGGCGCTCCTCTGGGGGCAGGGCTGCAGGGGGAACCAGGGTGGTCATGGTGGGGGTACTGTCCTCTCCACTGGGGGTCTCCTGGCTCCCCGCGTCCGGCTCATCCACAGACATAAACACCTGAAGAAGGATGGAACTTTAGAAGTGATAGAGGAGGGACAGTGCTGGTAATGGCGCAGGGCAGGATCGTAACAACTTTTTGAAGTCAAACACAACCTGTTTATAAACCAAATGACAAACCGAATGCAGTCATAATTTGCAAGTTTTCCACATTAAAATGTCTACAGACAATAGACCGACTGTATGTTCTATATCTTGTTGAGTTGTGTTCTTACATCAGGGGTCTCAAACTGTTGGCCCCTGGACCCACTGTGGCACAGAGTAGACACCTGTCGTGTAGTGTTGGACTACTTATTCATCAAAAAGCAAAAAGATGATGGTGGCCAAGTAATGAAGAGTAAAGAGTTTCATACCCCTGACTTGCATTAAACCTAGTTTTTTATAGCCATACCGGTTTCCTGCAAAATACTGTTCAATGAGCCTTGATGTGTGTGTGTGTGTGTGTGTGTGTGTGTGTGTGTGTGTGTGTGTGTGTGTGTGTGTGTGTGTGTGTGTGTGTGTGTGTGTGGGTAACAGGTAAGTTGGTAGGTTTTATTAGGTTGCGACAAAATTAGTGTTCGGGTAACTTTAGTATTGATCACTAGCTCAGAGGTGACTTTCTCTGTGGATGTAGCCCTTGCTCCCATGCAACCCTCTCTAGTTTCTATAACTTCTGGGGAAACACGAGGAACACCAGATGACACATCAGTCATGTGTCATGCGAGTGTGTGAGAAAACAAAGCAAACTAGTTAGTTAGCCACTCAGTTTAGCATTGTTTGTGTTGCTCATCACAGACAGATTTTCATCCTGCACTACTTCACAACATCATCACACTACAATTCTTTGGAATTGTTTTGAGAGACTGGCAGAAATGACACACTGTGTGTTTAACAAAGCTCCTGCAGGGCCACAGAAGGCCTTATTTAACATCTTATTATACATTAAGTAGCTCCAACCAAGCAAGCTGATTGGTCAACTAGACATTTAGAGCATTCAGCATCCCTCGTCAGCTGTAGCGGTGAGCAGGCTGCATGGCACTTCTAGCGTAATAATACATGTGAAGTTTACACATGCAGAAGCTGAATCTATCTGTGGAAAAAAATAATCAGCAGGTGTCTTATTTGTAACAAGTGATTTTAAGTGCAGAATTTATTCTGTTTTGTATTGCTTAATCATTTCAGAGGCTGAGAAGAACAGATTTAAATGTATAAATCGATGATGGGTGTAAGATTGTGAAGCTGTCCTGAAGGAGAACGAGTTATTGGTTGGTTATCGGCCATGTTAACATTGCTTAATGTGAACTGTAAGGCACAGTGTATTCTATATAAAGCTCAGATACTACAAACATGAAGCAAATATCAGCATGCGTGATCATGTCTAAACAATGCTATTTAAAACATTTAGGTTAGGTTGATTATATCGGTCTGAGTTTCAGTCAGGCTCAGTTCAATATATGGTAACATCTCTATATCATAGAGTCTATATCAAGTCTAATAAGAGGTCAGATGCTTGTTGGGTGGATGTCATATTGTCATGGGTTTCTTCACCTCGTTGCTGAGTGTGGAGTCTCTGTGGACGAGTCGCAGCACGTGGCTGTCGATGCTGCTGCCTGATGAGAGCTTGGCAAAGATGGCCGACTGCATCTCCTTCTCCCTCTGCCTGACGATCACCTCGCAGGCCTTCCACTCCCGCATCACCTGCTGGTAGCGCTCACTGATCTTCGCATCAATCTTTACAGGAAAGAAAAGGACCATCACACATTGATTTTTAAAATTAAGTGAAAACTTAAATATGTGTGTGTGTGTGTGTTTGTCTGTCTGTCTTTGTTTGTGTGCTGTACCTGATTCATGTCCTTTTTGCCCATGCCGAACTTGTAGTGTCCCAGCAGGAAAGGCCAAACTTCCTTCCTGATGTCGTGTTGCACCCCACCATAATAAACCAACCTTAGCAGCTCCAGCTCCTTATAGTTCTGCACACACACACACACACACACACACACACACACACACACAGAGGAAGGTTAATAATTACATATAAACCAAAAGAGGAAGAAAGATGACAGGAAGAGGCAGCCTGGTGTGAGCGGTGAGAGGAAAACGAGGAAGAGGAAGCGTATCAATAATGGAAGCAGAGAAAGAGTGATTGCGATCCATACAGAGGAAGACGTAGATGAGCGCAGAAGATAAAGGACACAGATATGAATAGAGTGTAAATTAGTAATGATGACTTTGTCGGAGTTGATGAATGATTACACTGGCTGCTTTAATAGCTACGATGGTATCACACAGCACTCTGTAATGAGACTTCATTTCACTGAAACTCATTAAATTTTCATTAGAGCATGGAGAGGGGTGGAGACTGCAGGAGTGGTACACCATCCCTGACTTACAATTCATACACAGCTAAATGATGTTAGACTATATGAGGGGATGACAGAATAATAGAAAAACAGTTCTTTAAGAGGTAACTGAAGTTTAATTATGAAGTAAAAAACTTCTATGAAACTTTTATGAAGTTCAATTCAGCATCAGTAACACTGATCCAATAATAAAATATACAGTGAAGCTTCTAAATGTTTTATACTGGTTTTTCATTGCACTTTTTTTTCTTGAGATTTTTACTCTTCTCTTTAACCTTTTGTCATATTGTAAAGCACTTAAAATCTGAATTAGTATATTACAATATAACACTCTGTATGGTGCCATGTACATATTTAGTTAATTTTTCTGCTAATACATTTGTACACTTACCTATGTAAAATGTTGAGCCTTCTACTTTCAATGAAGTATTTCTACATTTAAGTATTACTGCTACTTTAATAAAAAAAATAATACTCCAGACTTCCTCTGCTGTCCAATCAGGGAGGCATGAGAAAGTAAAGAAAGAAAAGAAGCTTCAGAAGGTTCAATGTCTTTCATTGTAAAGCAACTGGCTGTTGCTGTGGCTGATTTAAACAGGTGACAATTACAGTTTCATTTTCTGAAAAGTGACTTTCTTAAAAGGCTTAAAAGTTTAAGCAACAGTGCATCTGTTGGGAACTGTTTTCCTCCATGGATAAAGTCACATTTGGTGCTCTAGTGAGTATTTGGGGCAGCAGGACAGTGTGTGTTGGACTGAGTCGGTGGTGGAACGAACTCCCGGCCAATGTCAGGATAGCAGAGTCACTCGCCATTTTCTGCAAAAGACTCAACACTCACTTGTTAGGACTTCCACTCGACCCTGCATCGCATGACTCCAAAAGTTTGTTAATGTGTGTGGTATAGGCTCATCTATCTACAGAGTCACTACACAGCTGCTGTATATGTTTGTATTGTGGTTAAACAAACCACAGGTCATGGGTGCCGACACGGACTCCTCATGGTTTTGCCATGTAGTGAAGACGTCCCTCCGCCTTCACTGAACACCATCTCTGGGACTGTTTCTCTGGGATTTCTTCTCTTTTGATCACACAACAACTGGCCAGTTGAGGCTGTTGTGCTCCTTATATAGCACATGCTTCTTTCATATCTGTTAAAAAATGTGCTGCTGAAATTGCCTTATGATGTCAAAGATAGACAGCAGATTTACAGACAGAAATATTTGCTCCTTGTTATTCTTATAAAAACATTCCTCACAAGTTGCATCAGTTTATCTCAATACTATAAAGTATTGCGCTAAATAAGACTTGCACAGCATAAGATGACCATGATATATCTATAAGGCTTGATCAATACCAATGACTCAGTGATGACTTGGCAGTCTGCTGTGATTTACAGCCCTTAACTGCGGCTGGAGGTTTGTCAGATGGTGCAGGAAGAAGATTAAGACTCTTGTTATGTTGCTGTAATTCCTGCTGCTTGTTGGCCTGTATTTCATTTCTCTCTCAGCCTCACCTGTTAGCTGCTGTACAAAGTTCTCTGCTCTCTACCCACCTTGCAGTCTTTCTGGTACTTGCTCCACACCTCTTTGCTGAGGCCCCCGGACGCCTCACAGGGTCTGTCAGGAGGGACGATGCTGTGGTTGACCAGAGCTGACAGGTGAGTCCGCACAGTGGACAGGTGTCGACAGTAGGCCAGCCCTGACAGGACAGGTGTGACACGGACAGACACACACAGCTGAGACCAAGCCTCCGTAAAGTCAGGTCAATTTTCACAGATTTGTCTCAGAAGGCTTTCCACTGTTTACAACATACAAGTTGAAAAAAGTACAATTCCGAGATGTTAAAATACAATATCAAACTGATAGAGGAAAACATGTATCAGTGATAAATGGAAAGCGAAACCAGTCTGCACTTATGGCCATGAGTGACTAATAATAATTCATCAAAATGTAAATGTCTGCCAAAAATGGTTTGAAATTGTTAGATGTGATAAACCACCTGAATGCCTGTGGTCATGTGACACACATTCACAGTTTAAAATAATGAATGAAATGAAACTAAACAATTCTTAGTTATGTTTTATACTAATCTAAAACTGTTGAACTGAAGTTGTATATCAATAAACTGACTAAATCATTGGTGTTATAAAAAGCTGTTGCTGTAATTTAAACCAGCTGTCCGTTAGTAACAATATTTTAATAACACTCAATGCATCGTGTTACCCATCAGTCTATTACAGTCTTTAGTACATGTTCGACTTATTCAGAGGGATACTTCATTAGAGATATATGGACACTACTCTGTCAAGCAGCACTCAGCAGAAATGTTAATGAGATGAGACAGGCTGATTTTTCTTCTGCATAAACAAACTAGATAATCAAACTCTCTTTGTTTTCATGACCAAATAAACTGAATTAACAAACTGACCTTATTAAAGGAAAACACAATTTCATGATGAGTTTTACTTTGTTTCTATGTGGCGGACCCTGCCAACTTTCTAGCTTCACACAGTGTTCTGGGACCTTATTTTCCTCTGAGAACAGCTTGTTTATTCACTTATGGGAAATATACATAATTAGGACTTTGTATTATGACATCATCAATATTGTAAATATTAAAATTCTAAGTTTGAATGCATTTCCTAAAACTACATAGTACTCCTTTAATTACTTGAATTGGGTTTAACAACCTAAAGAGAGAATATGAGTTGCTGTTATCTCTATAATAGTCTATAATGTTTATAATTAAATGAGAATAAGGTGATTCCCACATAGCTACAGACTCAGCATAACATTTTTTTTTGCGTATTGTGAGGTGAACTTCAATCATACTACAGAGTTCGTGTCTGCATCAAAATGTCCCCATGCTATGCACCAACTACAACTGAAAATAGTAAGTGGTGTTTCACTTGTGTAAGTAAGAAGATGAAGAAGTAATGTGTTGTATTACACAATTAATGTCACAATCACAATATTCACAGAACAGCTGGAAATGACAGTATGAGCACTGTGCAGAGGTAACGTGATGGACTTACATCCATAAAAGGCTCTGGAGACTATCTGCCTCTTCATGTTCTGGCACAGCATCTTCAGAGGAACACTGGTGGAAAAAAAAGAAGTCACCCATGACTACCAAGCTTCCCTCTGGTTTGTAGAGGTGTCTTTTTTATACAGGCTTTTTGCTTTCACTAAGAAACCCCAGCCATGGCTGTAGCTTAAGCAACAAATTTAATGCCTCAATGTGTTTTTCCTACTGGACAGACAGACTAGATGCTGCCTGCATGGAATCTCAGACCGCTTTCAATTACTACCTTAAAACGCAAAGATGATTATAATTAAAACATTGCAGCACCACTCACATAGACAGGAATAGTTTTGGGTTGTATATGACTGACAGGAAGTTCTGATTCAGTGCTTCATAAAACCAAATTACATACGTGTGGATGTCTGATGGCTCATGGACGCAGGTACAGCCTGCCGGGTAGTCGAACGACACGTTGCTACCGGCCGTGGAGCAAGACTGGCACAGCGACTCGTGAGTGGTTACTTCAGCTTGTTGCCACGACGACGGGCTGCCTCCAAAACCCTGCATCTCCAACATCTCCCCGTGATCTAAACCAGAGAGAGTGGAAGTGAGAAGACAGAGAGAGGTCTCAGTGCTCTGAGACAAAATAGACACTGCTGTTTTTGCCTACTACACTCTTTGTTGTTTGTTTTGTCTTTAACTCAGCTTCACACTGGCTATAATCTAGGCCTTACATATTATGACATAGGTCCCTCAGCTCAACCATAAATACATCTTTCCATGTATTGTTCTTTGTTATTCATGACATCAAGAGATGAGTAGATGGATGGGAATTTTACACTCATGTTACATGTGAGAGCTGGAAAAACAAGCGTAGAGAGGAAACCAAAAGTGGAGGGGGACGGTTTAGGAAGCAGGAACAGTGCTGTGGGAGAGACAGGAAGGGAGGATGCAGAGAAGCCATGCTGGTTCAGTTCATTCACAGGGAGGCAGAGGAGACAGCAGAGCTCAGGGAAGCTCAAGACAAACAGGAGAGAGGAGGAATTAGAAGAGGACAAGAGAGGAGGTGAAGGATTGATAGAAGAGGAGAAGGCAAGGACGAGGCAAATGCTCAGGCCATGCAGGATGCATAAAGCCAGAACAAGACAAGAAACATCAAAATAACTTATCTCAAACAACAGAAAGAAATGGGCACCAGTAAAAGGGTACACAAAGGGGAGGAAAAATCATAAAAACTTCAACATTAAATAAATGCTCTTCACCTTAATTCTTCAGGTTGGAGCTGATGACCTGTCATAAATATGAAGCTGCGCTTTGGTTGTTCAATAACCCCAAAAAACAAATAATAATAAGAACGAAAAAAGCGAACAGAAAAAATGCTGGAGTGAGACCCACATTTGGCCTCCCCCTCTTTACTTTAGGACTAGACGTGATCAACAACTGTTTTTGGGATCAGTAATGCAACCCTGCTCACACAAGGACTCCACGTCTCTACTACTGCGGAACCCCACAGGACCGTAATGAGAGGGGTGGAGGAGGGGGCAAGGGGAGGAGGAGGGGGGTGGCGGGGTTAGTGAAGAATTACAGTGAACAGCATCGCAGCAAACGACTGCACAAACAGAGGAGAAACAACCGAGGAAGTCAAAGAAGAGAGAGAGAGAAATCAAAACGAACACAGGAGGAGACTGTGAGAGAGGATTTTCCATCACAAATACGCAGAAACACATAATTGTTCTTAAAAAAAACAATGAAACGGGTGCATATCTCCCATGCAAAAATTGTCAAGCATGTTGCAAGTGAGAAATGAAAGGACAAAAAGTAGGAAACAGAATTAAGTCAAATCAAAAGAGTGCAAAAAACTAAGCAAATAATCGAAAGCTGTTCTTGGCCACAACAGTGGAAACCCAACAGTGCTGAGGCATGCTTCAAAAGCTATAATCCTTTCATAACTATAAGGCAGTCGACACTGTGAATCCCAGAACGCAAAGCAGCCGGAAAGGCCTTGACCTAGACAAGGAGACCTGGGGAAGTTCAAATCTGTTTACAGTAATGAAACCAAATGACAGATGTGTCTAGTCACTGTCTTTGACAGCAGTCTCATTATACAAGTCTGTTCAATTGATAGTGTGTGTTTCTAGAGTGTGTTTCACAGACTTGCATAAGGATCCCTGCCAGGAAACTGGATTAAAGTGTGTCTCTGAGCGGTGGGAGGAAAAGGAAGCAACAGAGAGAGAGAGAGTGAAATTAAGCAGGAAGGGCGTAGGGGGAGTCTGCCAGCGGCTGCTGTGGCATTAACTGAGTGTCTGACAATATCTGGGACAGAGCCATTTTCTAAACATGTTATTGTGTCAGATAAGAATGACCAGGGGCTTTTAACTTCCAGCTGTCATTTATGTGACAACAAAAGGACAAACATGATGTAGAAATCATTTATTTTATTGTCTTGAGTAATGGAATGGTGGGATTAGGCTATCAATGGCTGAGACTGTTTGGTTTGGCTCCGGAAATAATACTAAATTAAAAGGACTCATCTAGATTTTGGTACTGTTGCATCAGGATGGCGTGGATGTGATGAACTCCGACACTCTGGAGAGTCTACTGACAGCTCACTGCAAATCTGACATTCAGATTTGATGATGCCTTAATACACAGAACAATACTTCTGTCTTTGATGACGGACGATGGGCAACTGACAGAGCTATGAAGACACTGAGTGACACTATCATGAACTTTAAAGCCTCTTTTGCTACTGACACAACAATATGCAATGGTATGTGGCTACAAAGTAACACAGCAAGCAGGATCTTTTTGTTTTGTTTGTAAAAGATGATTTTACGTTTTTAAAGGAGTAATATGCAAAACATGGCTAACTGTCTAAGGTCACCCCAAAAATGTAGCGGTAGCAAATCAGCGGAATAACCGCTAACTGTTGCTCACTATACTCCTTGCTGTAGCTATTTATCCATAACTTCTAACTGTGGTTAGCTTGTTAGCTGTGCAGCTAGTTGCCCTATTAACTGACTGGAGTCTTCCTGGGGTGTGTTGGTGTTAACACTGTGGGCAACCAGACTCAGCAACCTCCCAATGAACATGACAGGACACTGGACTAAGACTGAACACAGCCCCTGAGATGGAGGGAGACCAGTTAGAAGACATGGGATATAGAGGGACAGGACAGGCATGAAGTGCAGGAGAAGTACGAGGGAGCTTTGGCAGCAGCATGTTATATTTTGAATATTTTGACATCAGGCATAGTAATTTAAGGATGTATGTATTACAAAAAAAAACAGGGTTGGTGATTGTTGGAGCAGTGGAACTACACACCTTGATGATTTTGGTGAGTTTAATTATGGCAAGTTTGAACTGTGTGTTTTACAGAGTTAACGAGGCAGTTACAAAGGAAAATAGGCAGAGCAATCTTTCCTTTCTTTGTAGTCTGGAGTTTAATTTCCTTTTCAATTAGACTACAAAAGCTATGAGAGCTTGTGAAATGTAGCGAACTTGCTGCTTGCATACATCGGGTCAGGACAGGCCGGGGCTAGCTGGTTAGCCTGCTAACGTCAGTAGATAATTCACTTACATGTCTTTGACCTTACGCTAATGCTGTTGTTTCGTCACACTCTGCTGATAATGTTAATATATTTCTTTACGTTTTAAACTTGAATTCTTACAAACAGTACATATTACATGTGGCACTTTTAAACATTACACATTAACATACAGTGGGTTTATCAGAAGTGGTTTGATGAAAACTGCTGCTGATGTGGTTGGACACAGTCCGAGCAGACTTATGAGTTCCTTTCTAAACTAAAATAATAGCTGAAAGAGGCTTTCTAAAGCTGCTAGCCTAGTTGCTGTTCTGTACTAATTCTCTGTGTTGGTCACTTTCATTTAGCAATCTGATCCGACTCGCAGTTAATTGTGCAATTAGTAGGGCAATTATTAACACCATGATGGAGTATTTTCAGCACTACCATCTAGAGCACATTTCTAATTCAGATGTTGCTTCCTGTCCCTTAGAAATCACTTTCAGTATAGCAAACAAAGACAAAAGGTCACTTGTACCATCTATTCTACTGTTTTTTTGCATCTCCCTTTGCACTGGAAAACAATCTAACAGATTATCAAAAATAATCAAACCTGTTTGTACAAAGTCAGAGGCTGTCAGTCATCTCAGAGACTGTTGGACTGTTTAGTATATCGGTATCGGCCGACTGTTGTCTCAGTTTTAATGTGTATGCCAATATGGCTAGTAGACTACATGAAGTACGTAATCCTGTCATCAAAAATAATTAAAAAGTAACTTTGCTTTTCCGTTTTGTGTTGATAAACCTGGACTTCCCCATGTCCTTGTGAACACAGCCAACCCCAGCCTACTTCACCCTGTTGGGCTCGGCCTCAGGAAGCACACACACAGGCAGATGAAGCTGGGGGGAGGTGGGGTTGGGAGGGGAGAGGGACGTCTGAAGCCGGGGTGAGGTCTCACGAGTGGGGGGGCAGTAGGGTTGGGTGGGTGTGTTAAGGTGATAAAAACCTTTCATGACATTAGGGTCTGTGAGGTTCCGCGAGCAGATCATTGAGATCATAGCATGGAGCCTATCTTCCTCTTCCTCGTCATCGTCCAGGGACGGAGCGCGGCTGCCCGTGGTGTGGTGGTAGTTTATAGTGACTGCTTGCACCAGTGGGACAACAGAGAACACAGTTAGAACAGTGCCACCCTCCAGACCTCGGGAAGAGCATTGTGGGAGAGACACCACCACTACTTTGTAATTATATCAAGACAAAATTCAAGCAGATATACAGTACTTAACTTTCAAAAGGCAAAATCAATCACAGAGATGAGTGTTAACCATTGAGGAAGATACCTTTTTTTTTTTACTTTGTACCAATGTGCATGATAATGTAAAACTGTTACTTACTGGCATCATAGCGGTATCCAGGGTAGACAATGCGAAACACATAGTCAGCAGCTGTCTGCTCCTCACCGTTCCTGTCCTGGTCGATAAGCCGAGCAGCACTGCTCCTCTTCCGCAGTTTAGGGAAGACTTTCCCCTGCAGAAGGGTAAAATGTACAAAGGTTAGTCTTAGTAGAGGGACTTAGCTTCTGCCTTATGCTTCCACTGAATACGTCAGTGAAAACGCAACACAAGCTCTGAATAAATGTTATCTTTATGCTGTTTGGAAGGTGAGCTGTTGCAGCTGTAAGACAGAAAAACTAAATAAAACAGCATTAATGATAACTGTGAACCGTGATACTTTATAGAAAAATCAAACATTGATATTATGTCGATAATACACATGTTGAAAACATTGTATGTAACTCCAGCAGCTCTTAAATACTTTCCTTTTCTTTCAGTTCTCAATTTGTCGCGGTAGGCAACAGTAATGAAATAAGAAGAGGGAACTAGCTAGCTAGCTATCTACCGCCAGTGTGCGGCTGCGTCTGCTGCACAACATCATGACGGAGGAGATGACGGACAAGAGTGAGTCCCTCTACCAGCGCTCTCAACAAGTTATCTCACCAGAGCTTTTTGGATTCCATATGCTTTTTTTTATATATAGATATCACAATAATATTGGCATCATGAATTCTTTTGGCTGTGATAATCATGAGAATCTGACATTGTGACATGTCTAGGTGGGAGGAAAAAAACATTTCATGATTGGATTTAAATGTGTGGGAGCTGAGCACAACAGAGTTTCACTGCTGTCTCACAATTATGCATGCATCGACATCTGGCAAAAAATTTAAATAAAAATGCAGAAGCAAATGTGCAACTTAAATAACATACAGCAGAGCGCAGGCAATCACTGCAAAATGCTATTTTTATGTAATAAGTATAAAATCAAATTGTATCTATAGTTACAGGCATAACTGGATCCCACCAAAACACAGAAAAGTAGACTGTGAAGGTTTCCTGAATACTGATGGCAAAATCAAATTGATGGAAGATTGGCACCACTGCAGGAAAGGTGAACCTTTGCTAGTTGGGCTGGTGTGATACCCTTTTTCTAATTTTGGAATGGAAGTGCTTCCACTAAATAACGTTTGGGACACACCTTGCCTTTCTGAGACCAGAGGGGCGGCTCCAGCTGACCCCGTGGTAAAAGGCCTGTTTCGAGACAGGAGAGGAAGGCAAGGAGGTGTCCACCGGGGGGGAAGTGGAGGGGCGGCCGCTGGATCCCATCCTGACTGACCAGGACCAGCGTGCCACCACAGTCAGCTGAAAACATAACGAAAGAATGAGATAAGAGCAGTAAAAAAGGGAAAAGGACAACATACGATAATGTAATACCTCTTTGGATTTTTTAAAACTACTTTTTACTTTTAAGTTACATATTTATAAAGTGTAGTGCACACGCACACACACACACACACACACACACACACACACACACACACACACACACACACACACACACACACACACACACACACACACACACACACACACACACACACACACACACACACACACACCACACACACACACACACACACACACACACACACACACACACACACACACACACACACACACACACACACAAACAAATGTAAGAGATGCAAAGGAGAGGGAGAACATTTGGTGAAGAAGTGGTCACCATAATACATGATAGGCACTTACATGCATCTGACCTGCACCGCCCATTACTGGCTATTAACACTTCATCAAGACAAGCAAACAACCGTGTATGTATACTGTATTGTGGGAGAGCGGCAGTATACTTACGGCGCTGGTGACAGTGGATACAGACTATCTGGCGCAGAGGGACAGTAAGTGCATAGTCCCAGTAGATACTGTCAGAAAGGGACATGTTTTGGATTGGTCAAGAAAGTCACAGTGTAAAAAGGAGCTTCAGAGGCAGTTGTTCCTTTTCAATTTTTTCCACAGGGAGGATTTACATCATTTTCATATAATCAACAAGTAATAGCGGATGTCTCTTGGGTACCTCTTCTCGAGGTCACAGTCGCCCAGCGTGCCATTGATGAGCTGGTTGGGTGTCCACTTCAGGGTGAGGTTATCCCCAGCCTGGTGGAGCGACAGGTAGCCACGCAAAACCTCCATGTCCTTCTTCTACCGTGGGAGACAGGAGAGGAGAAGAGGGAGGGACACGATGTGAGACGTCAGGTTCTGACTTTTGAGCATGAGACAGAGAACAGCTAAAAGGAGTCTACATCCTTGATTAAACCTTTTAAATCCACCTGACAACTTGCTTTCAAATCTTCACCAAAGAGTAGAATACATTTTTTTTTTCAAACTATGCTCATTGGCGTTATTTCCTCGAGCACTAGAGGATAAGATCCATACTACTAATTTCTGCAAATTAAGTATGGAGCTAGAGCCGAGAGGTGACTAGCCTAGCAGATGCAAAAAGCTAGCCTAGCTATAAAACAAACAGAAATGTAAGAAAGTTAGTTTGTTTGTGTCGATGTCTGGTGAAGGATAGAGTTCCACTCTATAATGAACTTGACTCTTAATGAAGTCATTCCCTCTTCCTCCACTTTCATTGCTACGCTGGGCTAGTCACCTCTCGACTCCAGTGGCGTTCTTAATGCATGAAAATGACACAGATTTCCATCTTCTCAGGAACTCTCAGAAACAACTCAAGTGTCACCTTTTCACCATTTTGAACTATATCTTGAATTATTTCTCTTAAATGTTACATTTCTGTGGCTAAGTTTAAATTCAATAAACCTAATAGTGTAACATTCCAAAACACAGTTCATCTGCTTGATCAGAGATATCAGATCAGTTTTAAATGACTAAATGTTTTAGTGTCTCAAAAAACCCTGAGATCATGTGATTAGAAAATAGTTTTCAGGGCCTCTTGGTGCAGTTGACTGTGATCTCATATAGATTCATCCTGCTCAGACAGATAAAGTTTAAAAATGTTCATATACAGTATTTCATGTTACAATACGCTGTATATAGACAGGACCTGATAATAGTATAATATAAGAAGCAGAGGGTAGAATCAAATACAGTACCACTAAACATTTGTGATGTAAAGTGAATGCTTGATTTTTCTATATGTGCACTCAGCTATGTGCACTCAGCTATGTGCAGTAGCATGGCTCTGTCAAAGGCTGAGCATTGTGGGAGGCAAATATGTGCTCATTATACATTCCCAGGGCCAAACATGCTGAAGCTTCTTGGCAGCACAGAGCACATTACAGGCAGGAGAAAGACAGCTTTCATTCCAAAGATCACACATACAAATATTGTGTGCATGTGTTTGTGTCTGTGTGTGTGTGTCTGTGACAATAATAGATGAAAATAACCATCATTTGCAATCTATATGTACACCAGCTGAGTGGGTGCAGAGTGCTCTCTGTGTGTACTGCATGTATGTCAGCCTCCAAGTTGGATTTCTGACTTTATCCGAGATCAACAGTAGCTTCAGGGCTTCCACAGCAGCACACTAAGGCCCGTAATATCTCATTTAAGTTTCTATGAAAATTGTATGCCAATAATTAACATAAAGCAAACATGGAGATATACGAGCTAGAGAGATACAGGGTTGCTGTAATACTGATGTCTCATTTAATCATAGTGTACATTTCGTACACTGATATATCCCATGCTTTCTGTGATCATGTGTGACAGCAGGATATCGCTGCTCTGATCCTCTGATGTGTTCACGGTGCTTTGAGAAACAAACCAAACAGATTAACTCAGTAACACAACTGTCTCATGTGCTCAGTTCACTGAACTACTACAGGAATTGAACTAAACACAGATGCTTCTTCACCAAATCTAATATGGATTTTGAGACCAGAGAGAGCTGACTCTTTTGACCTCAATGAGGTGGATTTTACTTTCTACAGCTTGGACTTCATTTGAAATACATTTAAATATATTTATACATGTCAGGAGTTCAGCCCTTACAAAGTTTGGTGTGTTTCCTCGCTACAAAAAGCCCTTCCCTCCTGTGGTATCCAGCCATGCAGATTTGATATTTGACTAAATGTGTGCACATTTTGAGATGTTTCTATCAAATATCTACTTCCATGCAATTGCAATGTAGGTGAAAGGAATTTTGCTTTGTGATGATCTGTGTATCTATAATGTCAACATTTCAAGAACCAATATCCCTGATATGGCTGTTTTTATCTAAACTGTTTTAATTAGTACAGACTCTAACAGAAACTGTTGATAGCAAAGTCTGTAGATTATCCAGAGTGACCAGGACAAATACTAAAACATTCATTTGTTCATTAATGTTTTAGTATTTCTCTGTTGTTTGTTAAAAATGAAAAAGAGATAAGAGTGCTAATATATCAATATCAAACATGCGTAGACTAGTGACTATAGTAAGTTCAGGAGACAGTTGTCAGGAATCATCTACTCTGCTTTGACAATAAATTCCTTTAACTTCCCCCTGTCTTTGTGTTTGCTCTTGGGTCTGAAAAAAAAAAAAAAAAATCGGTTCAAACCATAACAGAGGTATTCAAAGTGCTTCCACTGTATCACTGGATGCAAACTTCTAACTGAGTAAATCAATTAAATTAATCTGCTTAGCTAAATACCATTTTTTTGTAAGTATATCCAGAGGTGATCTGCAGGTCAGAACTGAGGATCCAGAAGGTGTCTGATGGATCAGCATCAGCTATATAAAGTCTGATCCTTTGTTTTCTTTAAGGACCCTACTGTCAAAAAGTCTCTCCTCTGCCCTGTTAAAAAAACTGGAACCACTCACTGTTAAAAAGGGTGATACAGGACCTGACTCTGCACTGGTATCAATTTGGATTGACTTCATGAAAAACTCACATTGAGATTAGGAGCAAAAAGTGTGATCTGAACAACCCTGGTTCTCAACCAACCTTTTAACACAAGTGTGTCAGGCACTGGTTTGAATCCTTTTGTTCAGTTGTTTCAAAGCTGTCCACAAAGTGAGAATTTAAAGTCATACCGGTTGCACCAGGACGTTGTTTTTGCCGTAGAGAAGGTGTGTTCTAGAGTTTTGGTGGAGAGACTCCACATACTCCCTCGCTGAGGCAGCAAACCTGTCCTCTGACATGCTGCCACTGGATTGCCTCTTGCGTATCTAGAAAAGAACAGATTTTAACAGCCACCTTACAGTATTTAGCGAGTTACTCCCATCCCACACATCCTCAGTGATTATTACTACCCTCTACCATATGCCAGCATCTCCTGAGGACCGAAAGCAGCTGATCTAAAACAGCCTCCACACTCACCCCCAGAGCAGGCCGGCGGCCAGCTGAGGTATCTTGGCCCCGGTGGGCCCCGTGGATCCGGTGACGCTGAACTAGCTCATTGGCTGAGGGGTCTGTCCAGAAATGATCCGACGTCTTCAGTTTTGTGTACTCCAGAGCACAGGGCCCCACTGAGAGCACATCATTTATTAACATTAGAAAAATACTGTTCCTCCCTTTAATCTGTGAGCAGTAATAAGAAGAACTGTTAATAAGTGCATAAAAAACATGTATTGATGATGATAAAGCAATAAGTAGTAAAGGTTTCACAATGACAAAAAAGGATGTTAGTTAAACTGAATAAATGTGTTTGGAATACTGTGTTAAACAAGTATAAGAAGATCACAAGGTTTATATTAACATTCTGAGGTGCCAATAAATAGTCTTATAATATTACAATAAACTTGGTATGATGTTATTATTAATGCTTATATATTCTTAGTAATGTTAATTAATAATATTGTCAGGACTTATAAGGGTCTTATTGCCTATTAACTAACAAGTATTGCAAGGACCTTAATATAAAGCTTTTTATATGCATGTAGTGTATATACATAGAAAGCATGTACCATGCACAGACTGCCTGGATCTCATCTGTCCTATCAGGATCTAGCAGAGTATTTAATATTTCAGATGTTTAAAATGGTGCCTATCGTGCAGTTGAGCCACTTTTTATACAACTGGCATATATGAAATAAGCAATGTTATATACATGATATATTATATGTTATATAAAGCATGGTGTACTTCTTGTTGTTATTGCCTGTTTTTATAGTTCCACTATAAAAAGGCTCAGTTATTTCTCAAAACAGCTGAATGCTGCAGATTTAAATATTACTCACACAGGAGGAAATGGAGCATTTGCTGGGGACTATTTCTATCCATGGATTACTTCAAATTTAGTGCTCTGGTGGGACAGTGTGTATAGGATTGAGTCCAAAAAAAACTACAGTGTGTGTGATGATGGCAATGAATGTCAGCCAGTGCAACAGTGTGACTCATAGATATGCTTTTGTTAAATGGATCTCTATGGCACAGAGCAAAAGATATTCCACACTCTGATACACACACACATACTACATGTGAGTAGTTTGATACAGACAATCACCAGACATGTCTTTTCACATAAGTTAACTATTTGAAAGATGCACGTCAGTGGAAATAAATATACAGTAACACAAATATGACAGTAAAAGACTCACCAATAATCTTAGGTATAATTCAACTTTAAGTGCAGCTGGTATTATTAAGTAATCACAAAAATCTGCAAACAAATATGTCTGATAAACATAAATATAAATGTTTTAATTGATGTCATAACATCATATAATTTCAGCAGAGAATGGCTGACTACATTTATGAGCTTGATCTGATTTTATATAATATTCATAATTATTTATTAGTGTTTAATGACTCATTAATTGAATGAATCATGTTTTTTTGTTATGGGCTACTGCTGAGGGACTCTTCTACAGAGGCTTCCATGTTACACCACCATGTTTCTATGGTAGCCCAGAACAGACAAACCAAATTTCACTTTTTCGCCTTTTTTAGAAGCCACTTTAATGGAGAACGAGACGAGGGGAGTTCAGTTGTTTGTGACCCGTAACCTCATTGCTGGATGCAACTAAATCCTAAACAAAATGAATTATAGCAGCGTAGAGATTAAAATGGCACCACTAGCAGAAGAGAGATCAAATTCACCATTTGGGTTTGCGTGCTTTTCTGTCGCAGGGTTTCTCACTTGTCCACCAGGTGTCCTCAGTGTGTCGTACTGCCCTGCACACATGTTGCTGATGTTCCCTTATTCGCCCTTCTTAGCCACTATCGGCCTCATCTGCACCTTGTTAGTCAGTGTGGATACAGAACGTGTTTCTCTTCCCTCAGCCAGTCACACTGTTCAACTTGTCTCCTCTGGTTGAGTCTGCTAAGCTGTTTGTTTTGTGTTCCTGCTTGACTTCCCATGTGTTTCTGCTTATTAAACTTTGTGTCTGGGTTCTCTGCCTCAGTCTCCTGCCTGCAGTCTGCCTTCAGCTCCTGAAGTGAAGCTGGCCTAAAGTAATATCCTATTACAAATCGGATTTGTGATCAGCAATTCGTGGAACTTTACCTGATAGTGGATTTTGTAATAATATAGGAACATTTGTTCTGGATTCTATTGTGTAGTACTTTTTGTAACTGGCCTCTGTTCATTTTGGAAATGTTGGCAGTTAAAGCACAGTGTGATATACTCACCCAATAGAGCTGCCAAGATGGGGCCGAAGACTGAGTCATGCATCAGAGCTTCCCTCTCATAGTATTTACTGCAGAAATAAGTGAATCAAAAGGAAAACAAAATTAAATGCCATCTGTCTCTAGTGAGGAGTCCTCCTAGGCTTTATGTGGTAGGTGAAAATAAAGTATCTTGTGATCATACTTAATTTCCCAGAACGCATTTCACAGAAGAGGCCAGGCAAAAATCCATGGGCTTATCAAAAACTGGTATAATTCAGTTGAGTAGATGTTCAGTGATATCACAAAGCTCGTTAACTGTATGATGAGCGGATGACCATGTTAAACTATACGAACGTCTGCATTCAGAGTTACAATGGGGATTTCATGGGGGGACAATGGGGACATAGATGAGACAATAACTTACCAAACTAACAGCCTAAATAATTAATATTATAGCTGCATACTATCTGCATTGTTTCCTTTATTCCCGAGAGACCTCCTGCCTGTTTAGGTGCTTTTACACTCTTATAGATAATCAAATCTCCTTTGACAAATGAGAGGATAATCAGAAATTTAAAGTAAACTGTTAATCTTTAATGATAATAAAAAAAGTTTTTTTTGGCACAGAGTATCTGTAGTTGTCCTTCTGCTTTGCATGACTTACATGTGTTGCATGACTTTATTGATCATGATAGTGTATCTATCATGTGACAAAAAGCACCAAAATGTCATTCGGGAAAGCAAATTAATATCTGTATTATCCATTTACGTTTTTGGGCTGACACATTCCTTTCGTGGCTGCACACAGTTGAATGCACACAGGGCTGCAACTTCACCAGTTTACCAATGTTGAACTCCCCACAAAGCCAAGATGTGAACTTTCTTTGCCATCAGATGCAAATGTTTTATTTGCCCCTGCACATGAGTACATTGAAAATGAAGGGGAGGCAAATATTATCTTCTGTGTATTTTACAAGTGTGCCGTGCAGATATATTTACAGATATATTTACATGTACAGCACAAATATTGTAGTTCTATATATATCTCATATCATTTTAAACCCTTTTTTCTGCCACACTGATTTCCCTTTGGATAGCACCACTTCATCTCATATTATTTTAAGGAATCTTCTGCTGCTTCTGATGTGACAGGCATTCAACCAAGAATTCATCCTCTTTCACATGAATGTGCCGATAGCAGAATAGGCAAACCCAGAGTTAACGGAGCCAGCTGATAAACAGCTTCATGATATTACTTGTTCAGCATCACTGATGATAGGCTCAGTGGGGCCAGGTGCTTGCCTGCTTCATAGTTCAGGCTGTAGGTCTACTGAGGCTGCTGTTTGTTGAGAACTGAGTGCCTGTTATGGATTTCCTAATGTGTCAAACACACAACTTGATATTTACCCTGGTCACTTGTAGGGGTGGGTATTGGCAAGAGCCTCACCATACGATACGTATCATGATACTTTGGTCACGATACGATACGTATCACGATATTGTGATATAAATAAAGATGAAAACACAAGTACCTGTATATGTACATCAGATGATATTGATCAGAGGACATATTGAGTAAAAACTATTTCATTCAAAACAGCCTCTCCATTTTATTAATTCCCATGAAATTTCCGGGCAGTAATATTCTCTTTGTCCAGCTCGTTGTTCTTGCTTTCTCTCTCAACTTTGAAGCCAAAGTGCTTCCAAACGTCAACTTTAAATTGCGGAGGCGTTGTTAACTTGCCATCCATTTTGCAAAGACCTCAGCAACTCTCTATACTACAGAAATACACCCGCCGCACAGCAGAGTCGCTCTTCGGCAATATATCGATATTTGGAGTTGAAAAATCTATATTGTATTGGGTGGCAAAGTATCGTGATATATTGCCGAATCGATATTTTTGCCCACCCCTAGTCACTTGAATCAGATCAGATTAACTATTCTGCGTCGGTCACCAAGTTCTCAACAAGAGCAATAAAACTTCACACAACACTTCTCAAGTATCAAGCTGTGTTTTTCTACATCTAAATAGTGTGATTCACATTGTCAGATGTATGTGAAGCCCACTGGTCCACTTCATGTTTGAGGCTTTGATCAGTGAAGTAGTCGTGGAAGCGAATGTGTGGACAGCTTGTTGAGGCAAACAGTGATTGAGAAAGAAACACAGAACAAAGCAAGAAGAGAGCGAACACAGAAGCCGAATGGAACTCTGAAGAGGTACTGCTCATCACTCAGCTACAACAAAGCCTGGAGTGGTGTGCTTGTGAGTCACTGTTGTGCATCACCAGGGAGAGAGAAAAAAAAACTAATTACCTAGAGTTGTCCACAATGTACTGCACTATCTTGTCCAGAACTTTCTCGAAGAGAGCTGTCCGGACCCAGATGTGTTTGATGGCCTGGGCAGAAAGGGGCTGAGGGGGGCGGCTGGTGGTGGAGGAGCCCTGTCTCCTCAGAGGTTCATGGCCCATGCTCTGGGTTCTCCTGCAGGACACAAAGCACAATATTATCAATGACTGCTACTACAGAGAAGAGGTCATGTTTGTCTTTGCAGCCTGGTAGACAGAAGACTTTTGAGTCTGATACATGAATGTTAAAGGTGCAATATGTAAGAAATGGTCACCTGTCGATTTTATACTCCAAACAATTAGGGCCAGCATATCACCAGAGTGACCGCTAACTGTAGCTGGCATTAGCTTAGTTAGCCGTTGTCCGGACTGGGAGCTCAGAGCAATGGGGAAGTGTTGGTGTTTACAGTGCTAGCACCGGAGTGTTAGACTGTGATGGGCTGTGGCTGGCCGGTTAGACTCTGTCATTGTCAGTATTGTATTGAAGATAAAGAGAGGCTTTCTAAATCTTTCCAAAAGCTCGAAATACACAGACATACCTCAACAGAGACCACGAATAACACTACAGCAGATTGCACAGGTTACATTGTGTTAAAGTAAAGCAATTCTGCTGCAAAACGCTTTCTCTATCGAAGTCAACTAGGTTCGCTGTTGCCTAGTGCAAATATGCGCTGTGCAGCTTTCTGAGGCTCAGAAATACAGATTTGTTCAATGTACTGCTAATGAAGTAAGAACAGAATGAGATTAATAGTCAACAGACTGTAACGTGAAGTTGTACTTTTGTGTAAAGACTTTTGTAAAATAATTCATGCAAGTAAGAAATTTGAAGGTTAATATACTTGACTATCAGGAGGCAGCGTTTAATAGCAAAATTAGTTGTTACATTCTATGGTTAATTACCAATCATTATATCTAACAGCTGATCACTGGTTGCTTTCCAATAAATCTGTGTTCTACGTCAGACAAAAGGGGCGATTCTATTTTCAATGAATTCCTCTATTTCATGAATATGGAAGCAGATACACAACGTCAGGCAGAAGAGAGGAGCACTTTCATCCCAGACGGAGTTTGATCTCAACAGAAATCAGACAAAACCGCTCACACACGCCCACTTCCACAAGCTAATGAGTGTGTGCTTGTGCGTCTGTGCTTAGGGGGGCTGCCACAGTCACGATGTTANNNGTGTGTGTGTGTGTGTGTGTGTGTGTGTGTGTGTGTGTGTGTGTGTGTGTGTGTGTGTGTGTGTGTGTGTGTGTGTGTGTGTGTGCAGTGACAGAACTCCAGGGGAGGGGAGGGGAGTATCAGGATGATGTCAGAGATAAGATAGAATGCAAAAGAGATGTGGTCCTGTTCTAAATAAAACCTGCAGTGTGGTGCAGTGTCATGTAGAAATTCAGCTTTCAACTTAAGCTATATGTTGCTTTCGTCGTTACTTGTTGGCGAAATGAGGGGGTTGCCATTGCCCTTGCTCTGAAAAATGACAATAATGTATCCCCTTGTTGAGTTAAATTTGTTAGTCTACTCTGCTTGAGTCACTGATCCTCTATCTGGCTGGAGTAAGAAGTTAGAATGTGCTGTGTGATGATGATGTTGATAAATCCTTGGTGCTATCCATGGTGCTGAAGCTGCAGATGAATTGCACCATTTTCTCTCAGTTCCACCCTCCTGTCAGCTTTGTCTTGGATCCATTATATTGCCATTGTGGCATGTATTGTACAGTGCTTTGAGCTGTTGTTAGACTGGAAAAGCGCTATAAAAATGCAAACCATTTACCATATTTCATACTACAGTAGTATGTAGTGGGGGTAGACCAATTATCGGGCGGATAGTCAGCATTGTCTTATCGGTATCCGTGATTTTTCTGTCAGATTAGCAATAAAATAAACTAATTTAAACTACTTGGGCTCTGATACAACATCCCCACACACAATGTCACATCCACATGTGAAAATGAATTCACAATGAATAATCTGAATCTGAAGTAACAAGTTACTCAATGTATCAAATAAATGTAGTGGAGAGGAATTATATAGTGGCAGAAAATGGAAATACTAAAGTAAAGCACTTGAAAACTACACTTAAGAATAGTAATTGAATAAACAGCTGTACTTATGTTTATTTTATCCCCAGTTGTTTGGACATTTTGACACAAAGATCTTAATTCCCAATGCAACTGAAAATAAGTCCTACATTTCTAATCATTAGTATCAACCCTGAAAAAGGGTACCCGTAGTATCATGGCCAAAGCAAAGTGACAAGCAGCAATGTGTAGAGCAAGAGGATCACAGAGACACACTGCTACTTTTAGAATTCCAATAACATTCCCATAAAATGTCAGTGTTCATGGATGTAGGGGAAGTTGTTGCTCAAATGTTTGGGAAATATTCATATTAATATAGTGATAATACAACTAATGCAAACTACTGTTAATCTTTCATCCAACAATGTTTATTAATTAATTACTTTACTAATTTGTATAATAAACCATAACCAAAGGCACGCATTTTAAGTTTGGAGAAATAATTAATTTTGATTAAGGCAAAGCATAACAGAATTCGAATTTGTATTTGTAACAGTACAGAAAATCAGGGCTACAACAATAAAGACAAACTACTGACAAGAGCAGACAAGGACAAAACAACAAACTGAACTAAAGATAAGAGAATAAACGAATGGAGGCAAAGTTGAGGCGGACCAGTGAAGGTGAAGGTGGAAATGCGAGGTCAGCTGTGTTCAGAGACACAATTGGCATCATTTAACAGCAGAGAGTGGTGAGAGGAAAAGAAGGAAGTTTACATTCATGAATCTATAAGCATCTATCATTTCCACACATGGGTTACAGCTATAGGGTTGGATAAAATATGCGTTTGGATATTGTTTTGTTAACTGCCGTTTGCAAAGTCAAGAATGAACTTTAAGAACAGAATCATCAGCATGTTTTCATTCAGCCTCTTGTTGAATGAGACTTCCATTTAAACCAACCTGTGTATCCACATATCTACAGAACAGGTTTCTTATGAGCAAAAGGAGCTGTGATATCTGTTGTAACACCTCTGTGTTGATATAGTGATCCAGTTGTCACTCTGCTGCAGGGTTATAAAGTGTTCACTATTAGTACTGTATGTTTTTACCTTAGTTATTCATTGTTTATGGTGACATTGTGAATAACAGACCCTGGACCCCTGTGAAGTCAGGCAGATGGGTGACATAGGCTGACTGGAGTGAGAGCTACTTGTCTCACTGATTTTCATCCATTTGTGTTTAAGTTATTCATTGTTTAAAATGCTGTTATGAGTATGTATACTTTAACTGATTAGTTGGATGACTGTTCTGTAATTAGCCAACCTATGTGCCTTCAGAATTTAAATACCATCTCGTACCTGATGTTTCAGGTCAGACTTAGCTAAGCCTAAATCATTTTTTCTGCACACTATAATCTTTTAAAATGTTCAATTCAACACCAAATGTTTCTTCATTATCAGATGGTCCTGGTTATCCGGAGAAGGCAGAGGTGCAAAACATCCATATTTGAAGCTTATAAGAGAACTTCAAAGGCAGATGAATGAGTCTGTGTAACCTTTTTTAATTCAATAATGTCATTCAATCTGGAAAAACAAAACAAAAAGGGTCTAAGTCGTACAGAAACCACTATTGTTACCCTATTTTTCATTTCCAGATTGAATTAAATAATCAAATGAACGGATGATGCACAGATGTAAATGGAATTTCTAAAACACATTGGTCTGGGACTGAAAAGATTAATGATAGAGTGTATTGAACCAAGCACCAGCTTCTGACTTTTTGTCTTGTTTAGAGCAGAGCCTTTACTTCTGATTGCATAACACGCAAATGATGCAGGGCTGGTGCCACCACTCTGTGGGAAAGAAGACATATAGTACATAACGTACACAAAGGCACACATGAGAGGCCCTGTTTCACATCACTCGGAAATTGTATTTTGGATTATAGCAGAATATAAACATAGCTTGTGCTCCTCTCCACAGAGCACCTTTATAATCCAGATGACAGAGGCAGAGTCAGCCTGATGCATAAGCAAAGTCGAACAGGGAACCAGGACCTGAGCTGATGCTTGCTATATACATGAAACCGATAATCTCAAGTTTATATAATTGATGCCTGAAATGATGACAAGGCAGGGGGAGCAGTATAGCTGCTGTTCCTAGCTGAATGAGCACAGTGAATACATTACTATAATAAAATGAGGCCTGCAGATAAAAAGGCTGATTTTCCACAGAAATATACAATCCTCATGATCAGTGTTGGTTAATGTGGCTTCTATGGATTTGGATTAACCTTTGAGGTCTGATAAAACAAAGATAAATGAGAATTTAACATTACAACACCATGCACACATCATTCAAGGATACAGCTCATTGAACAAAATAATGTATTCTGTGATGATGTGTAGCCTTGATGCGTCTGCTCACAGAGGTATATGATATGATATGATTTTGGTGACCGCTAGAAGATTTGCGTAAATCTGCTGTAACAAACATCCCCTGCTGTCTCTCCTCCTCCACGCTGCACTGCCATTGCTCTTTATGAATTCAAAATGTCAACAAATGTCAACATGTAGCAAACTGCATTGATTACAATGATTAAAACCAGATTGCATTTTGATGTGACAGATGAATATTGAATATGTCAGGGTGATGTATTAGGCCGCTGGATTTGCATGATGTGATTTTCAGTTCTTCTACATAGGAGTGATGATTTCTTACATGTGTTCATGGTGGGGGGGGGGCACTGACATTTACTGTGAAGATACTGCATATTACGGTGTCTGGGATGCAGTGTGTATAAGGTAGACAGGTTCAGGTTGCTTGAAAAGAATGCGCGGTTTGATGATTTGATCAATACTTAATCTGAAGTTTACTGTTGCCTTAAATGCATTTAGCCTCCATATGGAAATAAACTAAGATATAGCCTGATGGCCAAAGCTTACTTGTTTTTCAGAAAATAAATAAATGTGTGCCATAAAGTCATTGATTTGTAGTATGTCAGAGTCACACAGAAAGCTCAGGTCATACTGGACTTCAGCATCATTTATGGATTCATTTGCTTCCATCAGGGTGGAGGTTTTAACTCCCATAGATGACACACATAGATACATTTTGTTCCATCAGCTAGTGGCTTTTTAAATAAAATGCTGGGGATGCTGTGTCACCCAGTTATATTATAGGCGGTATACCATCATCATTGACCTGTTCTGTGATTTTGAAAAAAACAACAAAAAAAACAATACACTTTGCCAGTTTTTCTATCAGTTATGAAAACATTTAGTCACCAAAGTAAGTGCAAAGATCTGGGAACACAAAAAAACATTGTTACAAAGTCCAGCATGGCCAGACAATCAGACAGGTTGTACACCAGCGAAAAAGTTTGTTCAGATTGTCTAAAGAGCTTTTTAGAGGTAAAATTGAACGGGAGCACACAAAAAATATTACTGTATCAAGTGGGTGAAAGTTGAACCATGAAGCCTTTCTATGGGGAGACTCTTTGTAGGGCACTGAGATGATCACAGGGTCATTTTGCAAAAACTTAAGAGGCTGTTTATACTGTAAGGGATGCATTTTCCCTCAAATCCTTTCAACTGTCCTTCTGGAGGAATATCAGATAATGAAGTGCGTATAGTGCAATACTTTGAAGATGAGAATAAAGGGCTGCTGACAAAGGACTAACAATTTCTTTATTAATCAAATAATTGTCTTATCAAAGAATTATCAAAAACTAAATATAGTGTCCATTATAATTACCCAACATAACAAGGTGATCTATTAATATGTTTCTTATTCAAACCCAGAGACATTCAGTTTACTATTAAGCTGAGTATGACAGGAGTATCAAATCCTCATATTTGACAATGACCATAACAGTAATAAATGACAGAAATAGTTGAAGTTGATACAAGTTTAGTTGATTACCTAATAGCATCAGCCCAACAACAAATTTAATTTTAATTACTCTAGCCAAGGAGGTTATGTTTTCCCCTGTCTCCATTGGTTTGAGGATGGGTCTCAGCCCAGATAATACTATTATCATCATTATTATTATTACCTCAACTTTTGGTACCTATCCCGATTAAGGCACGAATCCAGGAATTATTCCTGTTTTTCTTTAAGTTGTGATAAGAATATTTTCATTACATTTTTAGTCTTATGTCTCAGTGAATAATACATGGACTTCCAATAAAAAATAATAAATCTAGCATATTTAAATAGGTTTAATTTGATATTGCATTGATCATTTAAAGGTGACTATGAGGAGGTATGCACTCTACTGAGATTTCTACTTCCTATTGCTATATATCCATTTTCCCATCCCATTACCCATAGACAGAGCAGTTTATGACAGAATGGACTGACCATTCAAAGCACTTTACAACATTTGTCATATTCATCTGTGTGAACAGATGAATTTGACAAATGTTGTAATGTGGGGTTCAGTATCTTGCTCCAAAATACGTGCAATCAGGGGATCCAGGTATCTCACCACTGGCCTTTTGATTAGTGGACAACCCATTCTACCTCCTGAGCCACAACCAACCCTAAATGTGACCTCATACATGAAATACTGGTCAACCAGTAGTTGTGCCTATCCCCAAGTAGTCTTGTTTGGGTGATCATTTTACCATTTGCCCTTCTTTTCTGGCAAACCATATGACCATATGAATATCACTTCATGTTTTTTGACTTAGCTTGAGGGATATCGTCTTACCAGAGACTCAAATACAACTACAACTATAAGACCACAAGTGCAAAAAAGTGTAATTATCCTTTAATGTGTATAAGAGCTGTTGGCATGGCAGGTCTGCTGCTAGACATGCAGGATAAGAAATAAATGCAGATATATAATATGCCAGCTTTGCTCTTTATCCCATGTGTCTTGAAGAAAACTAGGGAGAGGAGAACAGGCTGGTGTGTTGACCCACACAGTAGCTGTAATTACCATCCACTTGTTACTCTTTATTCCACTGTTGATGTCTGCTCATATCCTCTCCCTCACTCTCTCTTGTTACCCATCATGCTCTCTGCCTCTTTCGCAAACCACATTGCCATGGTAACCAGGGTACATGAGAGATGGAACCCTGAGGTGGAATGACAGGGAGAGGGGGGAGGGTGGGAACATGCCTGTGTGAGTGTGCATGACTGCATGTTGGCATTCTGGTGGAGGGCTTTGACTTGTGCAGACCAGATCCATACAGAATAATAAGCTTTAATGTTGTGTGCGCTTTGTCAGGGGAAATAAAGGCCAATGAGATGTGACAGAAGAACGAGAGACAGCGGCTGATATGAAGACAGAGAGCTGAGCGCCCAGCGTACCCAGACACATTTAACTCTGCTGATTTACATCGCATAACGCAGCCATGTTGCCATGACGTCTCGCTACACGTTCTGCCTGTGTTTTATTGTTTTGGGCATCATCTATGCAGACATGGAGTTGTGTGTATGTGTGTGTGTGCTTGTTGCCCAAAGCTTTCTCTCCTCCATTTGGATACCTCTGTCCGCAGCCCTGGAGAGACATGTGGTAGCCATGTGGCTCAGACTAATGGACGATTAATGGGCTTGCAAACAGCTCAGCCAGTGCCTAAGTGCCTGCAGATAAAGCAGTTTATCACACTCAGCGTGTACACACATACACACAGAAATACATATGCAAACACGTAAGAATACAGTACACACCAACCCATCTCGTGTACACACACACACACACACACTCACACACACACACACACACACACACACACACACACACACACACACACACACACACACACACACACACACACACACACACACACACACACACACACACACACACACACACACACACAGAAACAGTCCTGAGGCTTATCACAGTGTGTACACAGATCGCTCAGCTTTAGTAAACACTCAACTGACCAGAGATTGTGTCTGCAGGTGATGGAGTGAATCTGTAGCTGTGTGTTTCACATGGAGATAATGACCTGTGAGACGGTGTGTCATCTCAATTGCAACGAGTCTCTGAAATTCCGGACTGACTTGTCCAGCTTTTTCATAGCTGGAGATGCATTTTTAGAATATGAATCAGCATTAGTGATTTAGAGTTACTTTCTACAGTTGCTTTTGTAACATTGAGGAAACAGCGAGAATAACAATAAAAAATGTCATAGCCATAGCGAGTGCGTGGCTGAGTGTGTGAGAGAGAAAACGAGCGGCAGAGAGTGATGAAAAGTTGTCAGTTTTGCTGTAAATGATAATTTTAAGGTCATGCTGTTACCATGGGTACGGCTTCCTGATTACAGACACATACTGTGGATATTACAGTGAAATGGCATTATTCTATGCTCATGAATACAATAAATAAAGAATATATACATACATATATTTTCTATGACGTGACTGAACACAACCCCAAGCGAGGACATCATCTCTAAATGTTTGTCCAAACCCGAACCCATTAGGTCCTGACAGGTATCCACGCTATGTTTCAAGCGTTTTTCTTTACACCTGTTCTTTCCCTGCTACATAATGTCTGCTGTGAAAAAGTGTTTTACCTTAAATTAAAACTAGTTATTGTAATAATGGCCCAAAAATAAATTTGACCCTTTTCTTTAATGGAATAAATGCTATGATTTCAAAATACGCGAGTACACCCATTATATGTCAGGCGATTTTAGTGCTCTTCCAAATCAGAATTAGACAGGAGTGGTAAACCCCGTCCGTCTGACCAAACTATTTCAACTGCTCTTAATAAAATTCTGGACACTCAGATGTGTGGAGATTAATAAATCCAAATGATAGGAGTTACACTTTTCATTAAAATCCAAACAAATCCACACAAGGACGTAGATCAGCTAAAAGAGGAACTGTGAATGCAAACTTTCCTAGAGACGATTTGCATGGATGCATGGCTGCCAAAAATCTTTCTGAAGTTAACAATGAAGAACAACAGATGTGGAAGGTCATAATAGAGATTGTTCGTTGAGTACCCTGAATTCTGAGACATACTGCTGATGACACATAAGCAGCCCATGTTAGACAGCTCAGACGGCATTCAGGTTTATCCTTATGTGCTCATTTCATTATGCAACAAATAATCCCTTATCTTTCCTCTTTAATTTGTATTCTGTTTTTGATTTTCATTCTGTCATTTTGATTTATATTGTTTATTGCTTTTTTGCATCTTGTACAGATGTTTCTTTAGATATGCAAGTATGTATCAGTATAATCAGCTGTTTCTTTTCTATGTTCTTTGGAAAACTAATACAAATTTAAGTTAAAAAAAAAACCAAACCCTTCAATAAAAATGTCAGGGTGTTTCTGTTATTCTGTCTACTCAAACACAGCTGCCTCTGATGGTACATTTATTGTAGCTGATGTTAATAAGTCAACGTTCTGGTGCATCATTAAAGTTACAGAGTCTTATTATCCTCTATCACAAAGTGGGCTGTAATGGAGAAGAGTGCCTCTTTCTCTTTAAGACGGCAGAGCAACTCAATTTCACAAACTAAAGTCTGATAGTGGTGTATGGTCCGCTGGGAGAACATTCTGAAACACTTAAACCTAATGTGAAATCAAAACTGTTTCTTAAACAATATCTAGCTAATGAATGCTCACTCACTGTTAAATAGGCACAGTTAGTGAGAAAGTAAAAACTTAGTGAGAGGGGAAGAACTCCAACCTCGTGAGATCCGCCTGCTGCTGGAGCTGCTCTTGCACTTTGCGGCAAACATCGGCGGCTGTGTCATAGACCTTGCCGACTTTGGTGAAGAGGGCTGCGATCTTGTCACTGCGGAGAAAACCAGCTGCCCGTCTCTTCAGCAGGTGACTCAGGCAGGCCTCGATGGCAGCTGGAGAGAGAGATGAGGACAAGAGTCAGGAATGATACTACATACAACAGAAGAAAGGTGGGAAGAGACATGGAAAGAAATGCCCAACATGAGGAAGGCAGCCTGAATGACAGTTTGTTAGCAAAATAAAGATGGAGGACAGTAGAATCAAATACATAATACATAAGTCCGTAACATTCACTGTGCTCATCCGCAAAGGAATTGTGAGAAGGGAATCTTCAGTTTACCGTGGTGGGCATGGTTTAGGTGTGAAGGCCAGTGAGAGAAGCAGCTGTTTTTTTAGAAAACAACAATGGCAAGGTTAGCAATGAGGTTAGCAGATGCTGCTATAACATCAACTAAATGTATATGCGAGCATATTTAATTGAAAGAAGAGCACAGAATGGCACTGAAAGCTTTTCTTAATAGAAAAGATGCTTTCCCTCCTGACTGAGACTTCAGTGAACTTTCCCCCAGTAAACAGCCTCCCTCCCCGCGAGTGAGAGTCAGACAGCGTCCTGTTTACTGATGGTGATTATGTAATTTAGAGCAAAAAGCATAACTTTGTCACTTTCCCAAGTTCCCACGATGCATAGTGGGTCAGAATCTCAATCTCAACGCATTGTAACAGCATCCATATGATTATAAACAGTCTGCAGATACATGTTTAGAGCGGTGGACACCGGGGAAACATGTAACACATGGGTTTTACGTTGTGTACCATCACACCTCTTTTGGTTTCGCAGTGCCACATGCTGTATGATATGACACAAAGGCAAGCCTCCGTTGCAGCGATAATGTGGAGTCTCTGTGTGAAAAGGCCTTGTGATAGACAGATGGTTCAATCACCTGCCACATATGTTTTGAAAGTACTTGCCATTTTTTTGCCAGTTTCTAGCAACCAACTTCCAAGACGGTTCTGTGTAACAAACCATCTGGTACGTCAGGTCAACACAACAGAAAAGGCAAGGATTAGCAGATAAAAAGGGCCTATATGAAGTACTAACCCTGCAAGGCTGAATGGCTTGGCTGATACAGCTCTTCAAGGAACTCCTTGAGTAAGGTGTCTTTTTGGGGAAGTGTGTGACACATGATCCTGCGGCACAAAGTGTGGCCTCACAGCCCACAACTGTTCCTTGGGACATGGTTTATACCTTCTTTGGAGTGTAAGCGCATAGGCTGAGGACAGTGATATATTGTGTGTGATCAATAGATGCCCAGACCATCTAATAGTCTTCATGGCTTGTTGGGGGAGGTTCCCACTCGAACACTCCAAAGTCCCAATGCAACTCAGTGTGCTTGATACATTCTATGATATTTTTGGTCAAAACTCAACATTATTACAAGAGTGACTCTAAAAGGTTGGCACTCTGTTGAGAATGAACATGCTCCAAAAATGTCACGGAAACCTGCACTTCAGATTTTGCCTGTAGATTTTGTGTGCAGTTGGTCGAGCTACAATATCTTCTCCTGCACTTCTCTGCAAATGAGCTGACCATAACAATAATAATGTGTCATTATTTGTCATTTTCAGAAGTGAGACACCATACCTTTAAATATTGAGAGGGTTGGAGGAAGTAACCTGTGTGTAGCTGCTCCCTGAGTGTGCCCTTTACACTGTGGGCACTTGTGTTGTCCATTCATTACTGAAAACAATAGGATCATGTACATTTTAATGATCGCTATGAGGTTAATTGGCAGTAATTGCGAAAAAAAAACGCTGGGTTGTAAAAGTAGCAACAGAATGTAATGGCGAGGCTAAGAAAGTGCTCTAAGAGGACATCTGCATTATATGAGTGACAAGAACAAAACATAACATAGATAAATTATCTTTCTAAAAGGAAGAAAAAACAAACTTTACTTACATCTATACATTGTGCATGTGCACAAGACAAAGGAACCACAATTCGGAGCTATTTTTAAGTCTTCCGGATCAAGTCCAAGATGCTATGCGAACTGCTACAGCCCTATGGCCAAACTCAAAAACGACTTCTTATCAAATAGAAACAGTGCAATGCACATTGTCAAATGTATCGTATTTTTTCTGATGATCATCCTTATTGGCTGAATCGACACACACAGGCTATATAGGCATGTATTGCATTATGACCGAGGATGATGTGAACCACACAGTCCCAGTGGTTTGTACAGTATGTAGACACGTAACACTATGCTCAAGAAAAAGGTAGCCCAAGGAGTTTCAATGATCTCTGCAGCAACTAAGATGGTGTATCATTGAACTGTGGGAGCGTTTACAGAATAGATATTCTTGTCACAGATTCCTTGGACAGTAGCTGAGCAGGGTCTGTGGTAAATGTTGATCATGGTAAGAGTGGGGATTACAACCACTTCAATGAAAGCCAGGCTCTGTTTTGTCAGTCCTGGGCTACTGTAGAAACATGGCAGTGCCAAATGATGGAGTCCATGGTAGAGGACTCGCTCCCTCTGTAGATGTGAAAGGTTACAAAAACTCAATGACTCTTAGTTACAGGTGAGTATACACTCATTAAAATGTCATGATCATTATTATAAATGTGACTCAGTTTCTGAATAGATCCCCTTAATCCTACACAATGGGCCTTTCATTAAAAAAAGGTAGCCAGCATGAAAAATTATTTACTACAGACATTACACACTACATTTACTTTAACTACATTTTTACAATATGTTTGAGTGAGTAATAAAAGAGCAATAAACAATGGCTGCAATATGGCACAGCTAAGGCAATGACAGCTCACATTAGATGGCTGTCATGGTAACACATTTTTTGGCTTGTGAAGCTCCAAGATTCACAGAATGAATGGTTTATGAAAGACTAAATGTAGTATTTTTCTGTGGTTCCACGCAGCAACAGAACCTAAAATTTCGGTATTCTTTGGGGTAAATATATATGCCTATATTCATTCAGTTATATGCCCGTATACACAGAAAACGCAGAAGCACAAATGTACTGTTGTATACCAATGGGACATTTAGATGCAGCAGATGCCAGATTGACTCATATGCAGAACATTAGGAGAAATGGAGGAAAAGACTCTCTTTCTAGCTGTGACCCATCCATTAGCCATCTCCTCCCCCCTGTAACTGCTGCATCAATGCTTGTCCATAATGAGCATTTAAGGGCTGATGGTAAAACCAGCACTCTCATGCAATCATTCAATCCAACACAAACCAAGACTTTTCATCATACTCATTTCAATGTATGTGTCTCTTGATTTAAGCCTTAATAATGTGCTTGCTTACTGGTAAACAAAAATTGAATAAAAGGTTTTCAGAAGAAAAAAAAAGTCATGCAAATGGATCCTTACGACACACCACAGTGAATAACTTCCTTCATTTTAGCGGAAAAAACATCCATCCGCTGTACGAATTTATATCAGGGCTGAGCTTTTGAGGCTGTCTGCTTGTGAGGGAAATCTAGTAGATATTACGGTGGAACATAATGACAACAACAACAACAACAACAACAACACAACAACATAACTCTGCAATGCTGGGAAAAACTAGTGCTTTATGGGCGTAATAGTCTGCTTTTATTGCTGCTTAGAGGAAGCACTGAGAGGCTTGAGGTTTTTAGCTCAGCTGTCTGTGTAAAGTATATTCACAGCAGCTTTATTCTGACAGATTAACATGTTAATGTGTCAACCTATGGAGAAGCATTGTTGCAATCCAATAACACTGCAGGGATAGTAAAGATTAGCAGCTGTTAAATTTAAGCATGTAATAGTCTTGGAGGGAGCATTAATGAACGGTTGTTTCTGTGGAAACACAAAAATTGAGCAGAGGATGCAAGCAGCTCCCCCTTGGGAGAGACTGCACCCAGCTCCTCTCCCTCTACTGCCTTCTTCACTGCTAATTCATGTTTTGGGTGTCTGCAGCTCTGATGAATCATCAAATCCTTTCTATTATAAGCGTAATTACTTCAAATTAGGATTAAGGGGGAAAAAAACATGCATGAATGAACGTTTTAATTTAGACACACCCGGGGCCACAAGACTAGAGGGACAAAATGTATTCATCTTTGCAGACAGTCGCTCATCTGTGTCCCTATAGTTCCTGCTACACCCATCATCAATTCATCCACTAACCAGTAACTAATGATATATTGTACACTTATGCTTGGGCAGCATTGGTTTTGCATATCATTATACTAATAATCTGAACCATTGAGCATTTAATGTACATTCTATGACCAACTACAACAATAATTTGTTTGGATACGATGTCGATGGAGCTATATCTGCTTTCTACACAGTAACAGTGCTGTGAAAAGTTTTACACGTTCTTAAAGTCACAGTTGCATTCAGTGATTTTTGGCCACTAGCGGACAGGAGATCATCAAACACCGCTGCCATATAATGATTGATTAACGATCGATTATTTTTTCATTTTTGTGTCATGCACAAACGATAGAGTGCCCAACCTTCATGAGTTTACAAAACACCATAAGTTCAGTTTTTGTGGTCAACCAATTTCACTACATTGCATTTAGTTATGAAAATATAAATTGTCCTGCAGCTCTGTCAACATTTTAGTAAAATGTACATCCCTAAAATTGGACAGCAAACCAAGAAATGAATTCTCAATTCTCAATGCAACCCCCTCTGGAGTCCCACTGAACCTGCCTGTCTCCAAGGCTAATAGTAATGTTCCTGAGCGTTAAGTGCAGATAGGGATCTTTGCCTGTGGTTTAAATAATATTTCACATAGGGTTCTACAGTATAACTGCCCTTTATGAAACAATAGGTTTGTAACTTTTGCTTTTGCTTAATGTTGATGTTGAACAACTATTGCCTATTAACACATCCAGCAGACACAGAGTAGCATTAACATTAATTTGACATCCCACTGATGAATGGAAGTCTAATATTCACTCTCTTTTAGCTCTGTCTCCACCAGCTCCTGTGAAAAATATCTCCTGCTAAACACAACTGCCTAAGGGGGTTGATAAGAATGACAACTATGGTTTAATAGCATATCAGAAGAATCCCTTTTATATTGCACTGAAACATTTCATTCACTGTTAGTATCAACAATGTTGATCTATTCAGGTGTAATCCTGTGATATTAGCAGTGAAGACAGTGATCTGTTTACACAATGTGTCCTTTCAACCAACCCGTTAATTAAAATGATATCTCATAGACTCATACACGTTGTGAACAAATTGTATACGCACTCACACTCATCCTCATTAAAATTCAATACAAATGATCTTGTGTTTTGTATGTTTGGTTTATTTTCTTTGTCAGCACAAATGTTTTTGATGCAGAATCATCCAAATTAGTCAAAGTGTCTTAGAGGTGGTGGCAGGTGCATCTGGAGTTGTCTCCACTGAGATCATTAGCTGATCTAATGAAGACAAAGATAATTAGGCAGCACCGCTTGTCTCCCTTCCTGTCTACATCTGTCGGTCTGACAAACTCAGACCGTCACACCTCTTTTAACATTTCCTGTCTCAGACTTGTGTTGACTACAAAGTCTCTATTCTTTGTCACTAAACGGACGAAATGTCTAGCATAAAGACGGTAAGCCGCCGTCCGTCTACTTCCAGCTCACGGCCCCGGGGAAAAATCTCGCGCCTGCGCAGAACACAAAATCCGATCCGATCCGCTGGAACTTATACATGCAGGAGTAATGCGACTATCAATCGAATAAACTGGGTGCTTTAATTCAACTATGAGAAATCCGATCAGGTCCGATTATAGTCAGACTAAGGTGTATACATGCATTTTTAAAGATCTGATCATAGTCGGACTAACACAGTAATTCGGTTTTCTTGAGTGTCATGTAAATGCACTGCATGTCCAACAGAAATTGCTCACCAAAGAACTTGGTTGAATTGGAAATCTCACTGCTCAACAAGCAGGGGGAATTTTGACTATACTAGAAGTGGCAAGATGCCGAACATTTTTAATTCAACCTCAATACAATCCACTGTGTCACCCTGAGTGGACTACTTCCCCATACACACCATATACTCTTAACCTCCAAATGTTTTGTTAGAAGCCCAGTTATG
>CAEMYA010000041.1:1471183-1487078 GCA_903131615.1 Diplodus sargus
GAAATGAAATGCACCAGTACCTTGAATTACATGAAAAAAATATATAACAAAGGTAGAGTCTTTTTCAGACATTTTTATGCAGACATATCACATATTATATCTTTAAGCAGGGGGCAATTCCAATTTGTTGATTTTTTGTTGCAGTCAAGAAAACCGGATATTATAAGCCTGTTGAGGAGACTATTTTTTTGCACATTCAAGGCCTGAAGATGTTTTTATATGATGCATCCACTCTAAATAAGAATTGTCGTGGTGGACATCAAAATACAACAAAGTATAGCCAAAGTATATAAGTTAAATAATGTTTGAATTATCAGGTGATAATTTGTTTCTTTACAGACAAAAAAAGCCTTGTATCATAGGTGTACATGATTACACATAATAACATATCGAAAAATGTTTGTAATACAGCAGCCTAGTCTTTAAATTTCCATTACCATTCCATTCCTCGTTGTTATGTTATGTGACATGCAGGCCATCGTTATCAGAAAAACGACCTCATATAGTGAAAGCAGTGTATTATTGCGCATATTTACATTTCTTGTTGGGCACAAACCTTAGTGGCTGTGGTCATTTTTACTGCAGCAAAGGAGGAAATCAGAGGTGAAGTAGTATAAAACCAACAAGGGAGGAGGTTGGGGTGGATGGTTGGGTCAAACAAGCACAGGAACTTCACCCAGGGGACCTCTGTTTGTGTCTGGTGTGACAGCAATAGAAAACGGTGAGTCCTGTTAACTCACTAAATTAGCAAAGTAATGTCAACCAAATTACATCAGTGAAGTAAAGTATGTAACATAAGTACAATTGTTTCTGTAGCTACATAAGTAAAGCAGTTATTTTCAGCCAAATCACAAGTTTTCTTACTTAAAGTAGTTTTCGTGCCTAAACCTAACCAAACTGCTAGTCTAAGACAAGGCTCTGCTGCAAAGTTACAGGTAATCCAAATATCTAGCAGTTTGGTATGATTGGGGGGAGGTATAGTGTGAATTTAGCCACTACTGGTGTTGACTTTACATTCAAACTTAAAATCAGAATTTCAGTCTGCTGTTGTAACAGGCTGCGCGCTATTAAAACTGATTATTACAGTGGCATGGACGCATTTCACTTCTTTTGACTCTGTGAGCAGACAAAATTCTCAGATACATCATCTGAGATCAACAAACAACTTCAGACAGAATCTCTCTACTGATTACAACATCAACACAACAATAATACAGAGCTACGCGAATGTGTGAGCTGTGATTGATGACTTTAATAATCCTGATAACGTCAGGCCCTCCAACCTGACAGTCACTCACTGTGGATGCCTGTATCTCTACAGTGTTTGTGACATGATTGGGCATTAATGTTTAAATGCATGTCAAAGGTTGTATGTGCATGTGTAGGTGTGTAGGTGATTGAAGTGGGTCTTTAAGGGTGTGTGTACATTTGTTTCTGTTATAAATGCAGCAATAACTGGTGGTGGACCGTCTCTCTCATATCTTCGAGCCTTAAAGAAAAAAATCGGCCCTGAAATCCATCAATACAATCAATAGGGATGAAAACCATTAGTAGTGATGTAGCTCATACTTCTGGAGAATGTTTTCTCGTTGTAAATCTGTTCAGTTCCCCTAGGTAACTGGTGAAATGTAGATTGTATGGGATCACATCAGCTGTACATCATGACAGGGAGGATTCTCTTGTAAGAGTCATCCTTTAATAGCCCATGTCATAATGTGCTGTACTCACCCCTACACTAGGCTCTGAGTAAAGACCTCAGAGTCACAGAGTGATCTTTTATAAATCCTTGAAGGAAATACTTCTAGAAGTGATTACTGCACTGAACCTCCCCACTGAACTGAGAGATCTCTCTGAGTTGTGACAGAGTTTGATATAGGCTTAAAGCAGCTGAAACTGGATAGCATTCATTTGCGGAGAGAGTTAAGGGCTGCCTCTCAGCCCGCACAGCTACATAATCTTATGCCAGCCAACATACTGACAATAGTTACATTTTTCTCAGTTCAACATCTGTCACAAACCACAAATGATGAAAATGATAGTGCAGTAAAATTATTTCAAATGAATTACATCTATATGGGCCAGCCATATATTTAGTCCTGGCAATTACATGCTTTCCCTCCAGCTCGATGTCTGATATCAATGCACTGGACTATTTTTATTCATTTCTGAGCATCTCTACCTGTCTGACTTTATGAGTCATGCTGCTGCTCCTGGACCAGGTGCAGACACAAATATAAAAAGAGACGGTGAGGGACACTGGTGGAACAACAGAGACAGATGGAAGAGACTGCAAGTGAAAAAATAACAAGGAGGAGACATGAAAAAACAGCAGAGATGATATTGATTTTAGCAGAGAAGATGGGAAACACTCAGTCCTTCCTCCCACTTTCTCCTCAAGCTGCCCAACTCCCACAAGGAAATCACAAAGTCTGCTGCCAAACAGGTGACAAAGCAGTGTTTATGCAGCAATTTCTACAGACATTCTGTTGCAGAAAGTGTTTGTGGCAGTTAAAACTTCAGCTTTCTCAGAAAAATGACTGATAGTCCTGAAGCTCTTGCAGGGGGCAAACAAAACTTGAATCTATTGGTATCCAGCTGTTGTTCAACTCTTCAAAAAGAATGTTGGGACTCTAGTGGCCCCTTAGGATTAAGTGAAATACAGTAAACTTTGTTTTAGTGCTGTGCCACCAGACTACAGAGAAGCTTCTTTCCTCAGGCTGTGAGACTCATCAATACATTCTCAGCACTCCACCATTGAGAATAGCTGGAAACTATTTGACTTATCCAACCTGGATGTGTCAGAATCTGAACTGTTAAAGCTGTTAAGGCATTAAGAATAACTGTGATACCTATACAGAAATAGCCATTTATCCTCCTGAGGGTCTCATTTGCTTATGTAGCTTATAAAGAGGCATCTGTATTAAACTGAGACTGTTTCATAAACAGCTAAAGGCTCCTTGTAATACGTTTAAAGCAACAACAATAAAGCACACCCTTGTTCAATTCAATACACACAGAGATTTCTCTGCTACGCCTTTACTCAGTGTGGTATGGCCATTAGCTAAATAAGGGCTAATATTAGCTAATGTTAGCAAACTCAAGATAGATATGACATTACAGCGTTGGTTCGCTGACTTCAAGACTGCACTCTGCTAGAGCTTTGACTACTCAAAATTTCAAATAAAACTATGCCTGGGTCAAGACCATTCAGTCCATCCATGGCAGTGGTTTGACTGCTTCATCTGACATGGGAGGAATACTGATAAGCCAATCAGGTCCACTGACAGGCCAAGTTTGATGAGCTCCTCTTTGAAAAACGTATATGTTGGCATTGCTAGGTATTAGTGTCTACTTGAACTGACATTAATATAATTCAAATGTATTCATTTTGTATCTGCATTAAGTAAATAAAATGTATCAAAAATATCAAACCAAACAAGTCAACCAAGGTAAATACAAAAACCATTTGTGATCCCCCCAGAGATGCTGAATTATGACTTGTGAAAGACTGTAAGATTATCTCTTTCCAAGTTCTGTTTTGTGTAATACTTTTCTCGTCGTTTGTATATCAGTGGCTCCAAGCTCCAGTGAGAAAAAATATGATTTTTTTTAACCAGAAATCCTTCAGAGTGAAATCCATCAGCCATAGAGAGCAGACTCATATTTATCAGCCTGGCTGTGAGGCAGTACAGGAAAAGGATCTAGCTCTCTGGACAGCAGCCTAGCTCAGTGGCAGACTATAATTCTATCTATTTCTCTGTGCACAGATTCCCCACGAGTGATCACCCCTGACACATTAAGTCCATTTAAGCAAACAAGCTAAATTTCAGCATGTCAGTTATGGGGGTTGGGTTGCTCTTTACTGTTGCAGCTCCCTCCTTGTGATTTCTTCCATAAATATCCAGCACAGCTTTAGTTAACAGTCTTACCTGAGTCATAAAATGTGTCAGTGATTCCTCTTAATAACAGCTTTGAAGGAGGACAGCAGTTTGTCAAAAAGGAACAAGGATGATAGCTTAAAATCCCTCTGGTGTGAGGTTGGTGTGGCACTGAGCTGAAGGAAATGCACAACCAGCTAAGAGAGCATGGGTGGGATGATGTATAAAAATGTTACACAGTGATATTTTTTGTGAAGATCAGAGTGTTTCAGCAAGACAAAGAAATCAACAGGAGTTTTCAGAGTGGCAGAGAGAGCCAGTACCTGCTTCATGCAAGTGTGTGTGCGTGTGCGTGTGCGTGTGTGCGTGTGCATGTGTGTGTGTGTAAACCTGTGAGGAGGATCAGGGTCTTGTCAATCGGCTCAGCTAGATTTAGTGTAAATTGACGCTCTCTCTCTTGCCTCTCACCCCTTTTTCTGCTGTCTTGCTTGGGATGGGAAGATGTTGGAAGGAAAAAGGAAGGAGAAAGGGAGCAGCGATGGTCAAGGGGTCAGCCAGGTTGGCATGGCGACGATCTGCGTCTGCTTTTGGTTGCCACTGGAAATTAGCTGTTGTGGCTTTGTGCAGAGTTTCAACCATAGAAGGAACAGTTTCTCTGCACCTTGCAGAGTTTCAACCTTGGCTGTTTCAGTAGGAGCTTTTCAGAGCGAGAGATGATGCACCTGCTACGACTAAGACTGCAGTCTTCGAGCCCTGATCGCATGATACAGCGGATATAGAAGGGATTTGTGTGTACAGGGCAGAGCTTAGTAAAATGTAATTATAACAAGGATGACTCAGACTACAAATAAAGGTGCAGGGAACAGAGGCAAAGAAAAAAGTCAAGCAGGGTGTAAAATGGAGGAAATGGGAGGGAGCTGTGCAGAGAGTGGGTGTAGAGAAACCTGTGCTGATTCCCAGGATTTGCAGGATTTACCAAGTTCAGGGCCAGTGTGTTCGCTGAGTCTAATAACTCATTTGTAACAGTCTAGTCAGACACAGGCTGATAAAGTCATTATCATCCTATCTCTTACACATGTGACAAACCCAATTCCTCTTCCACTCTTCCAGACACTTTCATAAACACATGCGTGCCACACACACACACACACACACACACACACACACACACACACACACACACACACACACACACACACACAGTTGTGTTTTTAATGGATATCCTCTGTTTCCACAAGAGACATGTACACTCATCTCATCTTCAAGCCTTTAATCTGACACACAGACGCACTCCAGTACGTGTGTGTGTGTTTTTACATTATCGCCTTGTGATTCACACCTTATCTTTACACCTCTTCCTCCTCTCTCTCACGCTTCCTCTCTTCACCTTGTGACTTCCAACACCTCCTCTCTCTGTCCATGCTTTTTCTTTTCTTGTTTTCACACAGTGCGTTTCAATTATTTCTGTTTATTACTGAAACACAGTCAACAAGTCCAGGCTGTGAAGTGATTAACAATGTAAGTGGTGTTTATGTTCTATAAGTGGAAAGATGAGACGTGAACAGCAGGCTTTAATGCTGCATTTGGCCAGAGTTGCTTCCACTTTTTAAAAAGGTCCCTTTTATAATGGGATTATACGCCATGTCTGCACTAATACTTTTGTATTTCAGTAAATATGTGATACAATACCAATGTTCCCTTTTCTTTTTGAATGCAGCTGCTCAAAACAACCATGACAGACATGTGTAGATTTGATGGATTCATTTAGGAAAACTTTATGATTTTTCCCACTTACAATTGTATGTGCCTGGCTCATTAGGTGCTATCTCAAGGCAAGATCAGGAGTCGGCAATGGAATTCTGGTTAGCTCACTTCTTTGTATCTCCAAACCACCAGGTTGTTTTCGTTGCATAACTTGTAGTCTTCAGCCACAACCAATGCTGACTCAATTGACATCCCTTGATGACATTTAATAGATAAAACTCCCTCTAAAAGACTTTACAGGCCAACAAACAGTCACTCCTGGGTAAACAACTGGCAGTTGATTGGCATTGTGGAGATACAAGAAATAATCAACTGTGATGATTTCTGTTGTCAACACAGTAGTCCGACTCATCGGACATTTCTACTGTGTGCACTCTTTGTCCTCTGTTGTAAATGTTGTAACGTACGTCCCTTATGTTACATGAGTGACATACTTTCAGAACGTGCTTTCGTAACGTACTTTTGTAACTTGAGTCACAAGACTGAATGTAGTTGTTTTAAGCCTGGTGTGATTTTTTTCTAAACACTTCGAGTGCACACTAGCACGAGAGGGGTAGGCAGAGCATCATAGTTTGAAGCTTAAAGCCACTGAGCAAGCTGCCATATTTGACGAGTTGGGAGTGAGAGTGTGTAGAATCATACTGTTATAAGTAAGTCCTCAACAATCAGCTGGAAACTCAAACAATTCTCCGATATGCCTATCTGTAAGAGTATGCGTCTGAAAGCCTGCGCCAGGCACCATTTCTGGCAAGCCCTTAATGTGCAAACTGGATAAAAGTGGACAGAGCCCTGACGAGTTCCTGCTTTTGCTCCCAACGCTTTTTCTATTATTACTTTTTAAATGATTACATGTTGTAAATGATCCTCAGGGTTTCTCTGATGTTTCAACCCAAACCAGTGTAAAATAAGTGATCGGTGAGGTTTAGAATACGCAAAAAAAGAATCACTAAAATACTGAAACTTAGCTTTGAGGGTCATATTTAAAAAAAATGCATCACTTGTAAAGTATCTGGAGTACAGCTGTGGGATTTAAATTCCCATGAATTTAAAAGAACTTTCAAAGGAAATTTGTTTTTAGAAAATCCATGACATGAACTGGAAAAAAGTTCTTAATTTTGAGGGAGTTGGCATGGAAAGACCCCTATACTTATTCCATCAATATTTACTTCATAATGGTGCGTTGAAGCACAGAACTCGTCTGCTGCCAGTTTAACAATGACATTATTTCACAATTGTTTCATGTTTAAAGTGTAGTGCCCCATCATCCCTTTACTGAGGCATCATCATTTACATTACAAAGTTATACAATTTACTGTCATGTGTGAATTTATGTCATTAAGTGTAACTAAGATTAAATATATAAAGCTGCCTCCTCTGCTGTAATCATTCAGTTGTCATATGACTCTCAACTTTTCATCCACTGTGAATGTTCCAGTGGTAGCACAGCAAAAGAAGGATGGCATTTTTCAGAGCATTCCTTCCATTAAATGGCATCACGTCACATTACAGAGAATCAATGCTTTCCCTGCCAGAAGACAGATGTGCTCATTATGACTGAGTGGGGCACTAATCATGGTGATTGTCAGGGAGAGATTTGGCTGATTCTGCTCTTGAGTTGTAGGGAGGCTGCTGTGTCTGTTTGCATGTGTCTTCACAGCGGGGAGTACAGTGTAACAAAAACACCCAACAGTACATGAATATCAAGATTCTTCTGTGGACACTTGATATTCAACTGGAGCTGCTCACACTGCATCCTGAACAGAGTGTTTGTGGTGTTTAAAATCTGATAGTGGGGACTGTTTGACGTCACACTGAAGTTCATGGAGGCAGCTGTGTGCAGAGGTATAATTGCTCAGGGTATCTCAATGGGATCATTTTCACATCAGTTCTTCAAGAAAATGCCCAAATGTTGCTAAATTGTGTCTACTCTCAACAGCTGCTACATGAAAAATGAGCTGGACTTCATGGCCAATTTAGAATACTTCACAGAGAACCATGGATTTACACATTTCTAAAAAAATAAATAAATAAAGAACAAACCTTTGGTCACAGGCTACAGTCTAGTAACCGTGTTTTGTTTTCAGAGGAAATCAGGTACTTCTGCAGCCTTGTTCGAGACTTCTGAAACACCAACTTCACCTTCAGTTTGTTCAGTGTTCAATTAGGTCTAGTATTGAGGATGAATTGATGAGAAAAAAAGCTGCTCTGTAGTCGGGTAGTACATCACTAAAAGAAAGTTTTCTTTGTTTCACCATTGTAGCATTACAGTTATAAATCCTACATAAACAGATACGTTACATCATTGCTGTGCATCCTGCAAACATTTGTGTTGAAAAAAAAAAAAAAAGTTTCTTTCTTTCCCTCTTTCAAAACATATGTACATGATAGCCCGATCAATTTCTTTATATTGCCTGCAAATGAAAGGACCAAGTAGACACATCAAGATTTGTCTTTGATTGTTATGACCATCCATCAAGCTAACTGCTCCTTGCAACTACTACCACAGCTTCTGCATCAAATGAAAATAATGTTTGCTAGATGGATTGGTTAAGGCAAAACAAAATACCATAAACCCCTCCTTCCAAAAATAAATAAGCCAAGATGAACTTGATGTCTGTCTGAATTAATGAAGTGAAATAAGATGGGGATTTAGTCTGATTATCAAGCTACTAATTATTTCACCTAAAAATATATAAAATCTAAGAAAATTCTGTGAGATTGTCAAGTACTCTATTAGAGATGTGAATCTTCAGTGATTCGAATGGAAAAAACGACTCTCGATGCATTTCATTTTATGGCATCCTCAATGATTTATATTACTGCACGTGGCTACTTTTCATCATTTCCCCTTTCAGAAATTCCTTTCAATAATCAGACGACAGCTGCCTACAAAATAAAAGCTGCATCTATTCAAAACATAAACATTACATAAACAAAACATTTATCCATCTGCAGTGCCTTGCCCATTTCTTGTAATCTACAATAATATTGTTTTCAGATAGCAGCTTTAAGATAAGGCATTTATTGATGCTGCTGCACACACCTCTGTCAGAGTCGGATGGCAAAGTTGACAGGGCCTCCTCAGATTGTGGCTAGTTAGCCCAGCTAACAAAATGGCTAACGTGATTAGGAATTGTTGGGCAGAAGTCACGCTGAGTGTGGGTATCGTCCAGTTACTTGCTTCCAAGCAAGCACAAAATCAGACTTGTGGCCTGAGATGTCCATTTTCAAAAATACTAGGTGAGGTTTCTTTTTGTATCCCTCGCATATAATCTCTGCCTCCCTCCTACATATTCCTACATACAGTAAGTAACGTTAGCCTAATGTCCACCCACAGGTCGCAGCATGGGAGCAACAACGCAACTTAACTTTATTGTCCAGCTGAGGCCGTACAATCAACGTAAGCTGCAGACTCTCCATTATGCTCTGTGTCTGCATTGATGCACAATCTTCCAGCACAGCATAGTGATGCATCTTATAACAAGTTTCCACACCTCTATACTATACTCTCAGTTATGGTTGGGACATTGGTTAAATGCCAACCCCACCTTCATTTCTCACCATGTCTTGTCTGTATTTATACTGTCACCTCTCAAATAAATGCAAAAATGCCCCCCCAAAAAACAGAAAGAAAATGTGCCTGAAACATGTGGTATTCTGGAGTAATGATCCGACAGAGATGTGAGTGGGATTGAATGTGTCAGTGGTCATGGGTTAACTGTGAGTGCAGGGGTGCATTGCTACCGATGATATTGCATTCTTTAATAATGAATGTGAAGGCGGTGTGTGCCGGCAACAAATAAGGGAAATTCCCTCATATATATATTGAACAACTGCCCCTCCATAGAAGCTGGCTTACTTCTTAACTGACAAGCCTTTATTTTCTATGGAACCCTCCCACTACCTGGTCTATTTTCATGGATACTACTTCCCTTTTCACTGTCAATAATCATTAATAGTGCTGCAAGACTACAGCAAAGCTCAGAGTAAATGATGGTAGAGACACTGTTACACTGACTCGTACATAACCATTAAAAACCCCACCTTGGAATATGAGCCTCTGACAGCAGGTTGTGCTACTGTGTGCACTGCATCTTATAGCTATATTCATGGGCTTTCTGAATGTCTACCCTGCCATAAATACCAGCTCCATAAAGCTGAGGAAGACTGATTTGTTGAGCATCTGTCAATCTGTGGCAACCAGTTCTGCGTTTTGCAGTCTGTCTCCGTTTGACATATGCTGTGAGGATTTCTGAAACTGTGACTCAGTCACCTATAATTCACCACCAATGACACTTTGTAGAAAGCTGTTGCTTCATGTTACTTTTAGCAGCCATTGTGTATACATTTGGTTTTAAATCTCTTTCCAACACTTAGATACCCAATCTGAATTCAGTGTCTTTTAATTGCTTCAGCACTTAATTCTTTCTCATGCGGTGTTTCCCTTACTGTGTCCACCCACTGTAGGTATAAAGTCCATGTTGTTTGTGTGGGAGTGAGAGAGGTTGCAACCAGCTGCCAGCAGTGAAAAAGAAAAGAGGAGAAGGGGATTGAGGGATTATAACCAGGGAGGGAAAGGTGAAATGGGTATCGGTTCTCACAACCCCTCCCTCTCTCTGGGCCTTCAGGCATCCTCCCTGATGCCTGCCGTGTCTCACCAGGCGGTCAGTACTCCTGGTGCCAGTCTGCCTAGCACCAAGGCTCTAAATGGGCCTGAGTCTTAGCTGCTGTACAGAAATAAGAGGGAAACAAGACTGGGTTGAAATGTATTATATGGCTGGGCCATATATGGTCAATGTGCTGTACTGTGGCTACATTGTTACACGAATGAGTAGTGGTAGCAGTAGTTGGGTGGGACTTGGTGAGGGGTGCTAACTGATACCTTTAGTATGGATGTGTGGAATTCTCTGATTTGAACATTGTTGGGAACATGTCACCTGTCCTAACACATGAAGGGAACTGCCTTTCATTCACAATATGAGGTGTTCAGTGTATTATATGTCATCTGTGCTCTGTTCCTGAAAATACTGTCTGCACTCAATTAGTGCTTTGCTGGGCAGAGAGCGTGACTGAACAGTGGTGAGATGAGAGAGGAGACTGAATGGAACAGACTATTTTCTCAACAGTACAGAAACACTGGACAGAACACTCAATTTAAATGATCATTTTCTTTGACTGCACCTGAACCTTTACCTACAGTTAGTTGCGGTCACGTTTAGATCAGTCTTCAGTTCCAATGATTTCTCCAACTCTCAGTTTTCTGTGATGGAATGTAACACATGCTACTTTGTCACAAAAACCATTCACAAAGTTTGATTCGGTAATTAATTTATTATAGGTCTTCTGAAAGTGGAACAAAATCTTCTGGCTCATAAAGAGCAACATTAATTCTAATAATTGAATAATTGTCTTTGGGCCATTTTCACCGCATAAGATGCTATTATATACATCCACAAGCCTCTAGTAGTTCTCTGGCTGACTTTTGATAGAATTGGAGAATTTCAACTAAACTTGTTGGCTTCCTGATTTGGTTCTTCAGCACAGTACACATGTTTCTCGAAGGGGTTCAAGTCAGGACTTTGGGAAGGCCCTGTCAAAACCTCAATTCTAGCCTGATTTAGCCATTCCTTTACCACTTCTGATGTGGAACAATTCCAATTGTAGTGTTTGTGGCCGAGTCTAGTGGGTGTATCAAACACCAGCTGTTATCAATCAGAATAACTGAAGTTAAGAGGCCATGCTACAAAGAAAATCTGATTCACACAACTTTCTATAATCACCTAAATGTATCATTCAAGTTACTGTATGTATATTTATGATCCAGCAGTTTTGATCACATTTCCAGAAGACCTGTAATAAATATTTTACTGAACCAAACTTCATGAATGTTTTTTGTGACAAAGTAGCATGTGTTCCACTCATTCCATCAAAGAAAAATGAGAACTCAAGATTGCCAAGACATACATGGTCTTTACAAATGGCTGTAAACCTTTGACCATGACTGTATATTCTGCATTTGATGTGATTGTGATTCTGATGGAAACTGATGTCAAGACATGTGGTGGACATGTTTTACCACAACATATTCAGTACTGTGGCTAAAACACTATCTACTCTTCGAATTTTCCTTTAATGGTCTGTTTGTCACCCTAGAGCAAATGAACCTCCTCATATGTTCGACAAATTTGAACTTTGTGCTGTCATGGGTGTTAACTTGCATGTGTGATGTGTGTGTATGATTTGCTTATGTGTCTGACTCTGTGACAGTGAGATAAAGTTTTCCTGTACATGATCTACAGTGCTTAGCCATGGACTTCCTTTGGTAAAGGGCTAGGGTTGGGTGGTTGTATCAGCCCAGTGAAAGGAAATTAACCTCAGCATTGTTTTTGTTTTTTTCCTCAACAAATATATGTTATGAACATTGAAGAGGTGATGGGTGGACGGATCAATATTTAATCACCTGTGTGCAGTGCTGACCTGAGACCAGAGACAGTGGACATTAGGAGGAGAGGACCATAAGTGGGCAGGGTGAGTTAGGAGAAGTAAGATACACTGTTGTTGTGTTCTGTTGCGCTTCAGACTGAAAAATGTTATTAAAATATTAAAACACTCAGACAGCTGCTTTAGTTGATTGTGTCTGGTGCTGGAACAAAGCCCTTAAACCATAATTACACTACAACACATGCACCTGATTAAACCTGCTTTAAAGCCCACAAATCAATAAAATGCAAGCGAGCAGTGATATTGTTAGAAGTGTTCTTCATTAAGACCATGATAGATATGAGCCTTACAATTACCTGTGGCACAGAGCTAATAACAAACTAGTTAAAATCTAAGAGCATAAACGCTAGTTCTACTTCCGTTTGTTACTTCAAGTCTTTTTTTAATACATCTTGAAGCTATTACAATAGAGAGTGGGAGGCTTGTTACCTTTCAGTAGAATCAGGCACTGCACCAATGCGTTTTAATGCACATTGTTCTATTACACATGGAGGCGATATTAAAAACACTATAAGGGAATATATACACCACTATTCGCCTGTTCATTTATTTGTATTATGAAACCCGTGAACATATCTTACTGTGGTTTAAAACCTCCTACAGGTTAAAGCTGGACTAGAAATGTTTTATTTTCTCAAGAAAAAAAAACTTTTCATGCTGAAAAAAAGAGCCTTGAATACATTTACTACAGTTGAGCATCCAGTACATATAATGATATGTTGGTATCATCTGAACAAAATGGGCCATCGTGTTACTTGGGATGAAGGAATATACTCATTGGGTAGCTTACTGAAGTTAATTTATTTAAGTTTGTAAAAAAACTTTTTCTGTAAATAATTATCTTGCTCTTACGTTCAAAAACATATTATGGTAAAGAGTAAAGTACGAGTACAGACCATTTAGTTGGTTGAACAGACACAGATACAGATAATGGTGTACCTGGAACATTTACTTAGATACACATTTGTCTGTTATGTATGTATGTATATTATATAGAATAAATGTTTGTTTCTGCAAAACTGCTAATATGTTGAAACTTTAAAATGTCTTGATGTTCAGTTTTTAATTGTACATTCCAATAGTGCGGTGCTTATGATTAGGTTGGTTAAAAGATCTGGTATTGGTTTAAAATACCTGTTATGGTAACCACAAACATGGCTAGAGGGAAAGAAATAAAAACGATCGAAAAGAGCTGCTGAAACGCTGCCTAACTATTCCAGACAGGCCTTGATGCCTGTAATTCCTCCGCCATTCCCCCACCTACAGACATGAAAGTTAGGTCATAAACATGTTATGTGAATGTGACCTACCAATGCAAACAAATGTCGACAAATCAGTGGTTTGCAGGAACGTGAAGTGCCAAAAAAGGTGTCCTGGGCCGACAACAGTACAGCCAAAATATTCGCATTAAAAAAAATCTTTTGTAGACCACAAATCATGTTGATGTTTTGAAATCATGTTTTGACATGTGGCGCCACCCACCAGCGTCTACAAATCATTGCAGTCAGTAGAGTCTCAGCTGCCAAGCAACCATAGGTTAAGCAACCATAGGTTGACAGTTACGACTGAGCTACAATGGCGGAGGCAACAAAATCTAAAAGACCTCGTTATGAATCACAAAAACGCCAAGATAAAATTCAAGGCAAAGCGAGGGTCTATATAGGAGATGCACTTGAACAGTGGAGACAGTTGAAAGCTGAGAGGAATTTGAAACGGATGCAGAATTGGCTACTCTTCTCCTAGACAGGTAAGTTAAGCTTGGCTAACTAAGTTAGCATCATAGCTTGACGGGGATGGACATTTCGAATACTCTGAACTGTCGAGTAATAATGTTATTCATTTCGATCATAGAAACGAACGTTAGCAGCACAGCTAACGTTAGCAGCATTAGCACTGTCCTGGCACGGGCATCCGGTCTCCAGCGTGCTGCTGTCCAGTCGATGGACAATACGAAATCTTAGATTTGATACTTAGCCAAATTCGAGTCCTCTTTAGGTTTTTGCATGTATATTGCCATAAACCATATAAAGTTATAAAAGGGGAGGCAAAAATGAGGGACAGTTCTGTCAAATATCATGCATAACGTTATTCCATCTGATATGTCCATCCCAAGTCAACAGCTAACATTACCATAAATAATAATACATCTTGATCTTTGCTGAGAGAACAGAATTGTGTGACCGCTCTGGCAACCTCGAGTCTGGAGGGGAGGAGGTGGAAGGGGAGGCAGATACGACTCGCCGCAGTATTTTGAGTTCGAGTGTAGTAACTGTTTTTGGCCACATTCTTACATATGGCGTCTTTAAAATGTTCTTTTTTTTAATTAATTACATTTTTCAATTAATATCAATATTTGTCAAATTCATGATTTGCTACTGGGGATTGATTTTTATTTACTGGGGCATTATAATTCATTAAAAGGAGAGGGTCATGGCAAGGATCTTTTTTTGGACTCGGTCACACTCACTTCACGGTCTCCTATGGTCGGGACCACAGAGTTTGCCTCCACTAGTTTTTGAAATAAACAATGACTCCATAAATTTCCCGTTGCAATTCAACCCACTTGTCCACGAGTCATGACGTGCTTCGTTGTGTCAGTAACGCTTATCTGTTTGTTATCTTAGCAAGGTAAAGTTAGGCTGAATGAGCTTAACATTCGTGCAGGCCAGAGGGGAGAGGAGGAGGAGGGGGCAATCGTTTTTGTAGTTAATCTGTCTGCTCTACCTAACAAACCCAGAGACACTGCAGCTGCATTTTTTTGGCGTATATGCTGGGTCAGTCACATCATTTGAATTACTGGCCGCCATCTTGGAACATGGTATCCAGTTCTCATAAGACATTTAGGTTTGGGTCTCACTCATGGACCCACTCAAACCTAACTGAAAAGTCTTAGAGGCAATATCAGTTTGTTACTGTCACTGAAGATGGCAATGTCAATTAACTGTTAATTATTTTAATTATTCAGGTCCCACTTTAAAATTGCAGAAACCAATTACATAAATCAGGGTCTCACTGGCAGAAAGAAAGAATCTGTAATTTTCACACACTGGGGATGTTGTGTGTTTGCTCTGCTTAGTCACGGCTCTAAATATCAAGTTGTTAATGCTGCAAGTAAATTATGCTGTGGTTCACGGCACAGCTGCTCAACTGTGAGCTACGTTTGCTGACAATGACACAGATTTATCTTTAAAAAAGCAGACAAATCAAAGCATTCAGATCAAAGAACATATTTTACAAATTTAATTCAACCCGTACATTTTATAGTTGGGCTTTACAGCCACTGCTTAATCGGCTCTATGATGTGATGGTGTTAAAGAAGCCCTGTGGTGTTTAGTTTCATAAATAACTGATTGTGTAGTGTCTACAAGCCATTTTCATGTCGATTTTTGCCGTGAATTGCACGTGTGTTGTGGTAGAAATAGGTGAGTCTCTGATGCTCTATGCATGTGAGAAGGAAGTATGCATCATGCATCAGTGTCTAACCTTTTACAGTTTTTCCTGATTGTTTACACACATTTTCTGAAAGCATACCTCTTACTCTCAGAACTCTACACACAAATCAAAAAACACACACACAATGGGCAAAACCCCTCAATTCTCCTGCAAAATGAAACTTTACATTCAAAACAATGTAATTTCTTTTCAAAATGGTATTTTCTTTTCAAATGACACACTAAATCCATCATATGAAAAGACATTTATAAGAACCAATTGAACACTGATGTGCTCAATGTAAAACACTATGATGAATG
>CAEMYA010000041.1:1487249-1500529 GCA_903131615.1 Diplodus sargus
TGTGTTGTGCAGGGTGTCCAGGTGTTTGTCCATATGATGAGCCAGTATGCATAGTAGGACAATTAACTTTAGAATTTTGAATGACAGTGTGTTCCTTGTGAAAACAAGAGATTTTCTTTATGAAAAGTGTGCCAAATGCAGAGAATTGTGTGTAGTGTTTTGAAAAAAGTGTGTTTCAAAACTGCAATTTGAGTGTAAAGCAGGAATTGTGCTTGTAGTTTCGCAGAATTGGTTCAGGGGGTTGGTGCATGAGTTACATGTTGTGGTCATTGTGTCTCAAGTACCAATTTTTGTGTGTAAACAATCAAGAAAAACTGTAACATAGACGCCGAAATGAAAAGCAAGCGGTAACTTCACGCAGCATTGCTGCACACACATCCAGTGTGTCCAGTCTGTTACTCGTGGATGGAGCGAGTGAGAGAAATTGAAGTGATAGTGCTCAGAAAATAAACTAACTCTGACCTGTTGTGTGTATTATCTTCAGGTATGTGACATATTCTACACATACAAACATGGCATGATGTCCATGTGTCTCATGCATCCAGTGTGAACGGCCTAACCTGTTAACACGGATGCCAAAACAAAAAGCGAGAGGTAACGCTGTTGTTACTCGCTCTGTTACTCATGGAGAATCGACTTACATGAGTAATAACAAAGTAATAACCTGGATAGTATTGTGATAAAAGACAATCTTTAAAAGTCTACAAATAGTATCCCTTCAGGCTATAAATGCATGTGTACAGCTAATGTTCTACAGTGCACTGTGAGTTATATCACAGCCCTATGCGCCTGTTTGACAGAGCTACAGAAGATGAAAAAGTTTCAAACTTCATATAAGATACAGTGAGTGAGTGTGTATATGTGTCTAAATGTGGCCATATTTCTTTGAGTCATTTTCACCTGAAAACACCTGTCACTTCACAACAGTTCTGACTCTTGTGACTTCCGATTCCTGTCATTCTCAATTAACTATGTGTGATGGAGAGAACTGAACAGATGGAAATAGTTGTCTCCAAGCATCATTCAGGTCTAGCACTTTGGATTATTGAAACAAAACATTTCTGAAACACACTAATGTATTTGCACTATAAAAGACGAGCCTTCCAACTTCAGTATTTGAATCATCGTTCAAAGTCATTGAGAACATTTTGACTGTGCATCCATGAGGACACTGCAAACAGAACCTACCAATAGCCAAACTGGCATTCTTATGATGACCAAAGATGTAAACAAATATTCACAACAGGGCTCAAGTTGTAGATTTCTCAGATGTGTCATAGGGAGGGCCATGGCGTCAGACCTTTAAAACATCTCATTTAGACTTCAAAAACATCTCATCCTTTGGCGAAAGTGCAGAGGGAAAGCCAACGTGTTTGCCCTGCAATGATTGCACCTTACTTTGCAAAGGATTGCAACCCGCAAAGTCATTTAAAAACAAAACACCCCAGCTCTGAAGAAGTTGATCCGGCAGATTCGGAAGGTCGCCTGAGGAAAATCCAAACTCTGATGGTGCATTCAGACCAAATGACCAAAACCACCAAAATGTGGCCCATTGGACAATATAGTTGAATAGCCCTGGTCTGATGTACTAAAGTCAATCCACATCTGCTTGTGAGCTCAACAGTTTCATGAATGAGGACTTCTACGCAAGGGGTTTATTTACTTTGTCACATAGTGGGCATATGGGTGACCTGCAGAGAATTGGATTACGCTGCATGAGTACTTTGAGAAGTTTCATAGCCATTTTGATGCATTTCTTCCACAGTGAAAACCTAGGCTCTGTTGTCTGAGGTGAAAACTAAAAAAAAGTTTAGCCTTTCAAGTCTGCAGGGGGTGAGCGATAGCTACTGGCTGAAGTAATGCTGTGAGACTAATACATTTGAAGCTGGGTAATGGATCTTCTCAGGTTTTTGCCTCTCCATTTCTTTTTCTGTTTTTATTCTCACTTATACAATCCAGAAATACTTTGTTCTAGTAAACTACATTTATCTGCATTACCATGCAATCATTTGAATTTAGATTACATCCTGCTAATAGTATTATAACACATACATTATGTACTTATAATCTATTTTCTTTCCTCACAGAGGAGTTTTAATGTATGTCACAAATGATATGCTGCTCTGGACCCGTCTGTGTTGCACTCATAGCCTGGAAAATTCTTGGTTAATAGAGCAACTGTCATGACACCAGTTAATCAGGGTCGTGGCCAAGCCCACAATCACGAGTCTGACAGGGTGAAAGGTAGTCTACACTTTGTGTGTATGTGTGTGTATGCACACCTTCAATGTGCTGTCGGTAAAGCTGCAGTAGCTGCATTATGATGTGAGTGAAGCTAAAAGCAGTGTGCAGAGGTTTCTCCAGTCACGACTCTGCTGTAGCTCTGATGTCCTCGTGCCCTTTTGTTTTTCAGTTCGGCATAGAATTCAGGTTTCTCACTTCACTGTTGTTTCCTTTGTTTTCTCTCTTTAGGTCATGGTTTTATATTCACTCGGCCTCAAAATGCACATGGTGTCAGAAATTTGCCATTATGGCTGCCTACTATTTGCATAATCAACAACCCTACATTTTCCTGGACCGCCTGATCTCCTCACAAAATCATAAAATCAAAAAACAGACAGCAGTCCTTTGGTGGTTTGACAGACTTAGTGTGGCAAAAACATCAATACAAAATGTTGTTATTGAGCTTTTAAATGCTCTACAGACACAGAAATAACTAATGTATCAGTGCCAATAAACATATTAGTTACTATTACTATTACTATGTATTAATTATTTAATTCATTCTTTATTCATTCTGGTCTCTCTATTACTGTCATCTGCTATCTCTTTCCTACTTTTCCTTTCTATTCTTGTCTGTTCATCTGTCTGTAGTGCGTGGAGGCCAAGATGTCCATTCTGTGGCAGGTCATTACATGACCACGAGTTTCCTAATGAGCCCATTAGTCGCTTCAGGCCATTGCTTCCTTTCATATGCACCAGTCTTTCCTTTTCTTCTGCTGTACTCCTCCATACTTTCCAAGTTAATCAAATCACGTCCTTCTTCTAAACTCAAATCGCTAAGATCAATTATCACTTCTTTTTTTTTTCCATCTCCTGATGTCTCTCATTCCTGGTATCTAGAAATTCAGGGTTTTATCCAGATGATTTAACAGCTATAGTGACTCCGATCTGTCATTTAGGCCAAAGTCACACAGGCTTAAATGCCAATTTTCTTTTTTTCTTTTTCATTTCCCACACATGACCATAGTTCTCATAAAAATACTTAATTGGTGCCAACTATTGGATTGTGTACATGAACAAGAAATAAACACATTTTTCAAAATTGTAAACAGGAACATAAGCGCCAATGCAACACTCACAGAAAATTCATTCAGAGCTAAGACACATTGATGCCAGTAAATCTGAAAGTCACATTTATGCTCTGAATGTTTTCCATCCACTTTAGTATTGTCTCTTTCTCCTCCACAAAACTGCATTAATGTTATCTGCTGGTTGAGGGTGTGTTTGAATTTGTTATGGTTAGTCACTTAAATTTATTTTCTTTGTGCTTTTTTCAGTTGGCAATATGTCAACAGTGACTAAAATGTATGTTCATGGTTGTATTGCAACATTTCATTTCACTGTCTTTGTGTTTTTGGACGTCTTGGATGTCTACCTACCAATTCATACACTAATGGATTACATATCATTATATACTACTTGACTTGTTTGTGTTGAGATGTTTGACAGGTTAGATGTTTAAGCATCCTATCATCAAAGAGCCAACCTATTGATAACAGTGTAGGACCTACACTTCTGATTGATCTGGAGATTGTTGATGATTCCCACCTTTCTCCTTTTCATTGCACAATTTTTGTCTGTCATTAACAATAATTGATATAAATAGGATACAAGCTGAATTTTAGTTACGTAAAGATCAGCACAATAGAGTTGGCAGCAGTGCAACACTTTTGTTTTCTTTTGTACCTAACACAACACAGGAAATGTATGGACACATATTCCACATTATCATACTGGTAACAAAACCCAGAAGAGAACCCCGACCCTCCAAAAATCCATAGTCACACTCAAAATCTACCTCAAATTCATGCTTCATCATGTTGCATCTGCCAAGTGTTAGAAGCAGTCGGTATGTAGCAGACAAAAATCCCACCTCTGTTCTTCTAGTTTGACATATTAAATGATTGTAACTGGCTGACTGAGTTTAAAAATGTTGACAGAACTGCTAGATAATTTTCTGTTTCTTGAAAACAGATTATGCAGCCGATTTCCCTTTGTTCCATATATTCCCTCCTTTATGGATCTCTATCAAGGTACAACCTTCTGATTGTTATGATGGAGGCTTGTAAAGTTGTAAAAGGAACACCAGACTTTCTCATCAGCCAACTCTTAAGATATGACCAAATGACAAATTAATAGGCTTTAGCATCATCTATAATTGCCTATTAGTCTTTTAATTACAGACACTACAGTTAATTGAAGACTGTATAATTTAAGGGCAGCGTTTCTCTGCAGAAAGGTGTGGGTGTAATGAAGTGACGAATTCAACAGGATGACTACCTGAATATTTGAGTGTTTCTGTTTCCAGCATGAAAAGTCGAACACTGAAGGGAAAACTGGAGCCAGCGATGGCAGCTCTTTAATGGCAGTATTTTTGGTTGCTCTATTAATAACACATGCACAGCATTCTTTGCAGGCTGTGTATCCTTTGGAACGCTGTTTTAAACACCAAGATTTTCTTTTAATCACACCAAGTTGATATGCGTGACGCCATAACGACTAACACACAAAAGAGAAATCACACATTACACAACTTGATTCCCCCATCTGTGAGGCTAATGAGGGTGAGTTATGTGATCAGTTTAAATGTTGTGGAGAAGTTTTGGACTCCTACACATAGACACAGTTACACAACAGTTAACTCTGTCCACACAGAGAGACTGGCCAACCAACATGCCGCGGGTTCCTATCTATAACTGCAATAAATACCACAGGTGCCAGCAGCTCCCACTTAAATCTTCTGTGCCATCCGAGTTAACTGGTGTGTTTTAATTAATGGAAAGACAGGAAGAAAATATAGCCTGGTAGAGAAAAACTGGACATGTTCAGGAAATGATGTGTGGAACTAGCTTTTATAGGGTCTCTCTGTGATAATGGCACCTGGATGGACAATTAAGTTATGGTGCATTTTTCCTCCTGTCAAATATAAAGCAACAGGGGGAAAGAAGCTTTCAACACATACAGTCAGGACAGGGGATTTTATTTATTGGATTCCTGATGAGTTCAACAACTGGATGTTCTGTATAGTTGAGGGAGTGTAAGAGCCTGTGGAGACTATAAAAATTGTATTCTGTAGGACTGGGCAATCGATATTTGATCATGATGAGACTATATATGGTGCTAGAGTTTTGCTATTTTGGCTGTTTTCCCTTGTTCTGCTGGGACAGTTTGCCCCCACTAACTCCCCCAATTTAAATTTTATACATGTACCCTCTCTACCTTATTTGGTCACTCACTTACTTAGAATCTTCTTCTTAATTTTTTTTTCTCTAGAAATGCTTTCCTGGTTGTTACATAATTTCAAATGTTCTATCAACGAAATTCATACAGTGTTCATTTTCCTCTGGCATCACATTCAGAGTGAGAAGCTTATGTTGTTCTGCTACGTTTCAGGCTGAGTCATAAATGTTGGGGATCTCAAAAATCATCATAATTTGACAATGGATAATGACAATCCCGAGGGACACCTGGCCACATTTCAAGGCAAAAAACTACAAATTTGATAACCAATTACTTACCATTAGACAGCAGCTAACATAAGCATACAAACACTTCCATAACATGATAACATTACTTTCATTACGTTTCAGAGCAACACGATATAATAGGACAGTTGTAAATTTATTCAGAAATATTAGTGCACAATACGTGCACAAAATGGTTGAACGCTAATGTTAGCTGCAGTATATCAATAGGTAATGGATTATCAAAAAGCCTATGGTGTTTTACCTTGACATATGGCTAGATGTCCCTCTGCATCTTCACCTTTGTCTTTTTAGCTGCTGACCAATCAGGAAGCAGTCAAATAATATTAATCTGCCAGATTCTAGAAGTGTGGAAACAGGGTTTCAAGAGTTTGCAGCCTATGTTGATTGTTGAATAAACGAAACGAAATACAATTTTTGGAGATAGCGCTCTGTTCATTTCCATCAAAGCTGCTCAGTGGCACATAAAGCCAAACAAGCTCGACTTCCTGGCTTTAAAATTACCCGGATTTTTGCTGTGTGTCGCCCATATATATCGTGCAGACCAAAGACTTCCGCTGACCAACTGGGCTAACTCCCGGTTAAGTGCCTGGCTAACCTGTGTTACGGCCCCGTCCTATCTAGGTATGTGTATCTGTGTTGTGCAGCTGTGTCATGCTAAGCAGGATGTGTGATCCCTTGTCGAGGATTTCCTGGTGCGAGACCTGCCTACTTCCTGGTTCTGCCAGTGATCTGATTGGTATGGCGTCTGGCCATCTCCTCCAACCATCTACCGCCTTCCAGACCATCCCTCTGCTTAAATAGCTGCCCTCAGCGTGATCTGGGCCTTTTTGATCAACTGGCCTTGTTTGTGTTGTGCTCTTTGTGTTTCCGGTGTTTTCTTTACCTGTAAACTGTGGTAAGGAAACTGGGCAAGGATTTTAGTGGGGGTTAACTGACACCAGCCAGAGACCTGTAGGTTCATGTTGTTAGACACACTAGGTTTACAGGGTATGGCTTATTTTTGTATTTTTGATTATTGATGAAATTGATTCGTTTTTGAAGTAGCAGGTGGCTAGCTCTCATTTTGGAGAGACCTCTGTAAGTTATACTCATTTCTTTGAGTTAAGCAGCATCCAACAGCCCTTTTTCCCATTCCTTTTGCAAATCCTGTAAATAAATAACTTGCAATTTTACCAAAAACATTCTGGTTCATGTTGCTTCCCTTTTCCCCACGAGCTGGGTCGTAACACCTGAATAGAGATAAAATGATTTCATCATGAAGTCCTCGAGACTTTTCAATCTTTCTGGGCCCCAGTGCATCACGTGACATAATTACACAGTGTGGCCATTATGAAGGTTGGTTTTAAAGCCTGCCACACTTACTGGGGGCTTAGTCTGCGCCCATGAAGAATAATTGTTGTAGCATGCCCACCTAATCAAGCATGAATTGAGGAGGCGCCTTCAACTTTTCCATATAACTCTGCCACAGAGTCATGTTTGCGATTGTGCCACTTGAAAAGGCTGTTTTGCAGATTACAGTGCACTTATAATGCACTACAGCTGATTTATGGTTTGTTCTGTAATGTTTATGGACTGAGGTGGGTCACACCATCTTAAAGCACTGCAAAACTAAAAGAGGCGTGATGGTTCACATCATTACATTGACATCCGTGTGTTTTGTTTTTTTTTTACTTGCTTCTCCCAGACATGTGAGTTTCACTTTTTTGGTCTGAATCAATCACATGAATGCAATTTTTGTAATAATTGCATCGAATGGAATTTTATCATCTTTGTTGTTTCAAACATTTCACTGAAGCACTCCTGTGCTAATGTGCACAAGAACATGGGAAGAAAATAATCTTTGCATCAAAACTTTTTTTCTCGCTACATACACAAAGCCTAAATTTGAATGTTGAATAAATTACTTTAATCAATTAATTAAGTTGGTTCCATCCTTAAGACAAACTGGAAAAGCGTACACTGGGTATATCTACTGGCTAATGAAACATTGGAAATCATTTGGCCTTCATTAGCAGATGTAGCACAATAACCAGGTATTAGGGGGAGCACTCAGGAAGAGCAGGCTAGCAGTGACTCATTCCTGCTCTGACATCATTGTTTATCATTAGCATCTGACCTTTTACCTTGTACCTTTCCCAAGAGTGACCCAGCTCAAGAGGCCGGTGATTAGCCTGCATCACAGTGATGTCATAGTCGGGTTAGCCTACAGGCTCTGAGAGCAGGGCCGAAGAGAAGGAGCCACATTTACATTAAGATGGTCAACTAAACTCTGTGTGGAGGATATCTTGATCAAAATTCTCAATAAGATAGGATGATAACACTACACATGATGAATGGCACTTAAAAATATATAAGATAATATGGTATAATATACAGTATATTGTATAAAATATACCCTTTCTAGGTTATTTAAAATCTTTCCCCTTCTGAAAGAGTTGAGAGTAGGGCTGCATGATATATCGTTTGAGCATCGTCATCACAACGTACATGTGTGCAATAGTCACATTGCAGGGCCTGCGATGAAGGAGGCAAATGAACTTATCTAATTTTAAGGGTACCTGACATCCACCAATAACATTAGTACTAAATCAGTGTGCCGAAGCAGACCACGCCCCTGCACATGGAGTGAGTCGCTGGTAACAACGTTGAAAAATGAGCAACAACAAGAGAAATTTGCTAAAAAAGGAAGACTTGGTGCCAAAAAGAAAAGCAACATCAGTTATCTGGAATTATTTCAGCTACAAGAAGGATGATATTGACCAAACACGTGTTCTGTGTCGACAGTGTCTTGCATCTGTTGCCACAACGAGAGGTAACACAACCAATTTGTTTGACCATTTATGTCGGTACCACACAGCTCAGTACGACAAAAAGAGGCAAGATCAGTGCAGGTTAACTGTCCACAAGATAGCAGCAGTGCAGCATAACATAAAGTGCTATTCAGTTCTGATGAAAATTCCTGCATTTTTTCATATCGCAATATATATCGCAGGTTTAAAAACAATCGCAATGTCAGTTTTTTCCAATATCGTGCAGCCCTGTATTTGGCTATGGTGCACTGGCTGTATCCCAATTCATTCCTTTGCGGCCTTCAAAGGTGATTCCTAGAAAGCCTTAAGATGATAATAAAAGTTGTTTTTCTGGAGCCTCTGCAACATTGTCTTAACTGAATAACTAGCGCAAACAGTGCCAACTTGTCTGTAGTTGGTTGTTCCCACCAGCCAGCTCCACTTCTTCATATTCTCCTGCGGGAAACTAGAGGCTACAGTGACTCACTATCGCCCCCTGGCCAGGAGGATTTATACGAGAATGTATTATGAGAAGAGACTGCCCGTACCCGTCTGCTTGGCAGTGGAGATCTCTGCAATACAGTGCATAGGCATCTTTGACATGATGCCAGATCTGTTACTTCTTCACACTCTGTTAATAGGGTAAGTTCATTTTTCTAATGTTTTAAACTATAATTATGTCTAGCTTTTATGGAATACACCTTTAAACCTTGCATAATTTCATGCATTCATTTGTAATGGTGATTTTTTACAGACATATAATTTTTCTTTCATTAATTCTTTCATTCTTCTTTTTCTTTTTATAAAGTCCAGGTAAAAAATTGCCTGGCCCTTAACATTTCAAAACTGGGTTGGAGATTTGCTTAAAACATCACGTTGATGCTTCACTCCAATTGATCTCACTGCATACATCATCAGCATACAGAACAGCACAACTGTGTCTGCAGACTGAAATGATCAATGAAGAACTACTCTGCATCTGCAAAAATAGACTATAGATGCAACTGTAGTGTGTAATGAGCACCTGTGCTTAACTGAAAAAAAGGCCTGATACAGTACATTCCTGATTATAAAATAGAGAGGACTTTGTTGCATTTGATGTGTGTTTGCACTACATTAAAATGTATGACAACATAATACTGGTCAAGAGTTGATCAGTTTAATGTAATAATATGCCAGTATTATAACAGATATACTGGTATCAGTGTATATGGTACAGTGGCCACAAAAATAACAAACAAAATAACAACCTTGGCAGCTTCACATTAAAAATCAGTCGAGACATCAGGAGAGGCTGTGAGCCAAGCTGCCGCTAGCGTTAGCTCAGCTTGTTTGTAGGTACTCAGGTCATTTTACATAATTAATTGAAATATTATCTAAATCACAGTATGGCCAAGTGCAATATCCAAAGTACAGAAGCGGCAGTTTTTTGTTAAAAGTGATGAATGACGAGAGAGCACTAGAATGAAGTACTGTAGTGCTGCAGATAAGCCCTTGCCATCAAATCTTGTTGTCCAGATGTAAGAAGACATGTAAAAAACCCAACAAAAGTCACATAATTATGATTTCAAAAGTTTTTTTGAGTGTAAATGAAAAAATGTGGTACAAAAGTGATCGTTCCCACTAATCATGGATCACATCGCCATCACAGTATCAGGCAGCCCTATTTTTAGGTTCTTTCAGTGTTCATCATGAAGTGCTAAATTATCAATAGACAGCCGGTGTTTAAGGAAAACTCTGAAGTATGTTTGAAGCAATATCTTGGTCAAAATTCTTAGTGATTATGTCCATGCAGTGCCAATTGTCCTTTCTTTTGAGCTGACACCGTGATTTGCTAGCTGCTAAATTTAACCACCAAAACGGAGTCTGTTCATCTTCTGAGTGTTAACAGGAAATTATTTTCCAGATATGTAAACTGTTTCTGGTCAATCTTTTGCAAATCGGAGGATGATGACACAGCAGGTACACACACTCTCCCTCTCTCATCTCTCTTTCGTTCTCACTCTCTCACAAACACAAACACACACACGCACACACGCACACACGCACACGCGCGCGTCTTATAACAGTCTTATTTGCAAACTTGCGCAAAGCATACAATACAGGTTCAAGAGGGCCTCGTTGTAGTTTCCTTGAGGGGGTCTTGTGGGTATCCAGCAGGATTTGATGACTCACACCTATTTGTCTCAATACAGTTACTTAATACAAACATGAGAAAGGAAACTGAAATGTCCCCTTTTATTGCTATAATTAGAAAACAGCTTCAGAGTGTGGGGGTGTGGAATCTAGTGGAGTCACTTGACCGAGTGCAGAGAGAAGATATTTTAATAGGGATGTATTGATTTTTGATATAAAAATAGGTAAAAGGCTTTAAATAGTGTATAGCAGCATTTAATTTGATTCTCAGTAATTCAAGTTGAGTACTATGTGTAAAGATGTGTTATAATATTTTGTGTTATTATCTGAGATTGTCATTTGATTGTGTTACCCTCAGACACTAAAAACTGCACTCCTGAACTCCTGAACACACAGAGCAGCACAGCCCTAGAGGGACCACAGGGAATATCGTTTATACCATACGGAACAGAGGAAGCCAAAAATATATAATAAAATACATGAAGGAATTTCCTTTAGCCTGCTATTTCACATATCCTGAAAACCACATTCTCAGATATCATCAAACCATCTATTTAAGCAGTAGTATTCTGTAGATCTGGAGTTAGATCCCCCTGTACTTTCTACGATATCAATCATTAATACAGCACTGAGAAGAGGATTTATGAGACTTATCTAACATTTCTGTCAGTATGGAACACATTACTCTGGGCTTTCTCTCCAACATTTGTGAATTTCATTCAATTGTTTGATTTTATTTTTGGTTATATTAATAGGAATGCTGCTATTTCACTCTAAACCACGGTTTCAAATTTCAGTCAGTTTCAGTTATACCGAGGGTTTGTGTTCTTACTCTCAAAGACAGCAGATGAGAGATGTTCTTACTGTCTTAAATGTTCTTCCTTGGGTTACAAAATACAAGACAGCCTCTAAAAAGAACTGTGTTTTTCTACATCCGTAGTGTTGTGAAAGAAATCGATGCATTACAACCGTGAAACTGCAAAACCATGATTTTTTTCTCTGACTATAATCATACATTTACATCTTTTATTGGTGCATTCCCTTTACATGCATTGTTTTCTCATCGCTCTGTACTGTCCCCACATGTAGCACAGAATGCATACTGTACATTATAGACGCACCTTAACAGGCTTTGACAGGTCTTTAAAGATACATACAGTGAGATGAGGTGCCTCAGGATGTGTCTGATTCGGCTTAGCAGCTGATTGATTGACCAATCCTATGTGCGTCTGCTTCTTAGTTACTAAACAGCGCAGCAGATCACAATGTTGGGGTGTAAGGATTTGTTACAGCAAACAGATACAGGCGTGTCAGTCAGTCAGATGTCTTTTCTAACAGCTGTAATTACAACAAAGGCAGACAATTTCATTTTCACACTGCCCTGTTCCCAGGTCAGCCATTAGGATGGCACCTTTGCACTTCTTGGACGGAGACGTTTGTGGATGTTCTGGAGAGAGATGTTTGCTCTACCGATGATGATGGATAATGAACTCTGCTCTCACAGCAGCTACTCTTTTACTGCATTGAATCACAGTGGCCAACAGGTCAATTCAATTTGCATGGTCCTGTCTGTTCATGAGGAACAAAGAGCTGGCTATTATTATCTCTGAATTTCTGCATATCTTGGGAAAACGAAGCAGCTCAAGTAGTTTTTTCACCCGTACAAAAACTGCTAAACTATCTTGACCTTGATGCAAAGGCGAGAAGGGATCATCCAGGATTAATATTATGTGGGGACATCATGTAGCTAATAACTGATTTAGCCTCCAACCTCTGCAGACTGTGAAACACCTTCTTACAGAGAAACAGAATTTACTGATGATCAACTAAGATCAACTAATCTAAAGGTCACAAAACTCTCAGAAAATCAATTCACAACCTCATACTTGCCAAATTTTAGACTTCAAAATGGAGATGATATCAAAATCAAAGTGGGAATCTCCTTGCGAAACTCTCAGTTTCAGAGTCTTTGTTTCCTGCATTCTGGTGACTTTTAAAGAGCCGACTGCAACAGCACTTTTACTTAAATACTAAGTAATTAATTCACTTGTAATTCTTGGAAAGAATGCAAAGAATGGTGTAAACTTTAGTGGATGTCTGAGAATAAACCATTTTTGTCCCTTGTCCCTGAGAGAGTCTGTGAATGCAACTGCACTGTTCTATGTTAGTCAGTCTCTCAGATTGATGATTGATGTGGCAGATTTTACATACAACTCTCCATTAGAAACAGGAATTTCCCCAAGATTTCCAAGATATCCAACACTACTAGCCAAGCTTAGACGGGGCTCATTTCCAATGCACTCTTCAAAACCACTGCTGCACCCCAGTCAATAGTAATCATGTGTAAACAGGGCTTAGTGCTGACTAATTATAATCTCTGGAAGGGGGAGAAGAAAAGAAAAAAAAAGAAAAAAAAAATCAGTATTGCCAAGGTGACCACAGGCTCAGCAACAGATACGTGGAGACGGTTAGACTTTATCTTAGACATTTGTCTGTGATTCATAATACTGAATATAGTAACATAATTTAAGGTGATGAGTCGTCCTTGTTTCAGCTGAGAAATGATGATGCTTTTTAAATTTTT
>CAEMYA010000041.1:1507137-1520842 GCA_903131615.1 Diplodus sargus
CGGCTGTCCAGTTGCTCATCTAGCAGGTGAGGCGTATCCTCCGAGGCGCCAAATCGGCGGACCAAAACAGACCCCCAATTTGCCGCCCTCTGTCGAACGACTCTGCTGTGCGGCGGGTGTATTTCTGTAGTAGAGAGAGTGGCTGAGGTCTTTGCAAAATGGATGGCAAGTTAACAACGCCTTCGCAATTTAAAGTTGACATTTGGAAGCACTTTGGCTTCAAAGTTAATAGAGATAGCAAGAACAACGAGCTATTTTTTACTGCCCGGAAATTTCATGGGAATTAATAAAATGGAGAGGCTGTTTTGAATTAAATAGTTTTGACTCAATATGTCCTCTGATCAATATCATCTGATGTACATATACAGGTACTTGTTTTCACCTTTATTTATATCGCAATATTGTGATATTGTGATACGTATCGTATCTTGACCAAAGTATCGTGATATGTATCGTATCGTGAGATACTTGCCAATACACACCCCTAAGCCCTACTTGTCTGCATATCAAAGTGTCCTTGGGCAAGATACTAAACCCCAAACTGCTCCTGATGAGCCCTAAATTCAACTGTAATAAAAAAAAATTTAAAAAATGCCCTCAAAATCAGAGAGGTTCGAATAAGCATGGATGTGCTGATGTTTCATGTGAGAGACACTTTCGGAATGCAAAACCGCCTATTACATATTGAGTATTATTTGTGTATAAAAGGTCATCTTTCAGAAAGCATGAATATTCACAGTACATTCATAGAAGACTGGCAATTATATTTCTAAATACCAGATCATAGTAGCAAAGAGTTAGTCACAGAGAATGGCTATAGTGCTGGACAGACTTAATGGGATGTTGTTGATTTTTTATCATTTCAAAATATTAATATGGAAAAACAGGAGTTTTATCAATAAACAAGAATTTAAACTAAGAACTAAAAACATCTTCATAAAATGTATTTGCTAGTCTTTCTGTAAGTATTATTAATACTTTATTCCTCATATAAATACACTACACTACACACTTCAGGCAAAAAAAAAATGTAGACAACCAGTCAGTTTGGTGACATTTATTGTACCTACTTGTAAGTTTGATATGCTGCTTAATGTGGCTTTATGGCAGTAAAAAAAAGCAGCATCTTTATAATTACTGACCTCACTTTTTGACTGTGTGCAGCAGTGACATGTTATTAAGGGGGTTACAGGCACAACAGCATTGTTGTTGGATGTTTACTGCAACTCAGTACTCAGTACTATTCATAAATGGAGCCCCCATCGAGCAGCTTTGATGAAGCAAACTGCAGATTACAGATTTTGCATTTTGCTCCAAATCTGGTGCCTATATTATCCACAATGCCTCTCAACTGTAGTCAGTTCAGTCTGAGATCCAGTTGTGTTGCACTAGAAGTGGGTAATGTAGCCTGGAGCTGCTAGCCTGCGGATGAGAAGTAGACTCCACCACCCCAACTGATGCAGAGTAGAGACACAAAATGCTTTATCCTACAAAACCTCTTCACAAATGCAGTGGTACTCCCCATCAAACAAAAACACCTGTGTTTGGCGGTGTCTTTGTTTCAGCACATACAACACTCATACAGGTGAACCTACTAAATAAAGTGAAGAACAATTGTCTGTATTCAGCCTAAACCAAGTCCTCTTTGGTCCCCCCCCTCTTGTGCCAAGACCACAGCTTCATAGACTGGACTGATCTCCAACTGATTTCTAACTCAGACATCACAGCATCTATTCCTGTTGATTACAATAAGAATGCCACTTGCATTAACCTCTGCAGCCGTCATATCCATAACAGCTTCACTTGGACCTTTTGGTCATAATTTTGCTCAGTCTTCATTGAGAAAATGTGTGAATTAATCACCCGCAAATGTAGATGTATCTAATTCAGAATGCACAGCTGACAATGCTTACAATGCAATCTGTTTGTCCTTGATCCTCAGTGTGGAACCTTCTACAGTAGTTCTGATTGCTATATCGTAGCAGCCAGGACAGCACACATTTGTACATTGGGGAGATAAAACAACCCCTCTGTAAACAAATGAGAGATCTTCAAGAAACTGCAACAGGTCCCAGGGTTTCCCCCAGTGTTTCCCCCAGTGTATTATAATGCTGCCCGCCAGGCTTAAATTTCCCATCGCCAGGCGAAGCATTGTTTATATATTTAAATGGCGACATCTTATGGTCAAAACGCAAACACATTGCGGGTCTGAGGTCAGGTGTTCAGGGTTTTCATCACCTAGCGCCCACAAACCACTGTTACTGTCACTACACACTAACTAGGCTACTTTTGATTGAACATAACAGGATGTCACAAAGAAAAAGCCAAAAACGCTTTTTCTTCCAAAGTCGGACGAACAAAGGCGGTGACTTTGAACCCGCTGGTTCACCTGTTGACCAGGTGTGCAGCGGCTCGACGTTGGCTAGGCCATGGGTCGATGAGGCAGCTAGCATGGATGTAGCATGGATGTTAGCTCTTCGTCCGCTGCAGTGACAGAGCAGCCATCTCCGTGCCGCGATTGGGAACATAGAGCCAGCGGATTTAATCAAAATTTGTTTGTACAGTGGGTGACTGTACCTGACAAATTATGGTAAGTTTTATAATACGTGAAAACATTAATAATAATAAATGCGCTAATTTCACAGTGGTTTAGTAGTAAAACGCCGCTATTAAATTCAGCGTTAGATAAGCTCTGACGGTAGCTGTTTTAATAAGCCTTTTCTTCTTCTTCTTCTTCTTCTTCTTCTTCTTGGTTTTTTACGGCAGCCAGCATGCAAAAGTTGCATTGCTGCCATCTATGGGACTACCACCTAAGTGCACTGTATCCTGCTATATAGACTGGTGTCTTTTAAGAATTTCAAAAAACTACGTTTTCCCCTCCTGCTTGACCCTACTTCTAAAATACTTTTCAGATTTCATTTTCTTGCAATTCTCTGAGTAGATCTTGGCATAGTTCATACAAGATATCAAAGCATGTTAGCTGTCTCAGGTTCCTGACATGAACACAAGCCACATAGCTTTTATTGAAGCTACTTGCACTACTTATAGGCAAGATGTACTAAACGCTCATGTTGGGTCCACCATCACACTAGCATCAATGTGGCAGCAAGCAGAAGCAAATGTAATCAATGCCACATTGTTTCAAATTGAAATCTTTGTCGCTGATTATAAGGAAATATTTATTACGAAATATCCAATAGTTAGCTTGCACTGTTTTCATGTTGTAGGCTTGTCGATCGCTGGAGCATTCAAGCCAGTGATTAATATGAAGCATGAAGCCATAATAATAATTGGTGGGGTTAAATGCCTTTACTGGCTCCTAAAGCACGTAAATGCCTGACAATTAACTTTTAACATTGATTAAATGCAAGGCAGTATTGAACCACCTTAAACTCTACTACGTCATGAATCTGTTACCTACTGCCATCAGTCAGTTGCTGGCCTGTGTCAGGCCCCTGTCACAAAAAATATGCTTCGCCGCCGGTGGGCCGCCCTTCCAACCTACCACCGGGCTAAGCAAGTTTTCTGGGGGAAACCCTGAGGTCCAGTTGCCTACCATACAGCACTTAGAATTACCATGACCTGGATGACTGAGGTCCTTTATCACCTTCTGCTATGGCATGTTATGACAACATAAAACTCTTCCTAACATTGTGACAGTTACTAATAACAACTCTGACAGTCTCGCCCAAACATCCGCAACACTGACTTCCAATTAATATCATGGCATCCCAGAAACATTCAAATGAGTCTTCCTGCTGCTATCTGTTGTGTCTCTGGGGAGGAGAGCCTGACTGAGTTCAACAACACTGACTCAGTCTGATGTTCGCTTGTCTAAGTTCGCTCTCTCTATAGAATTAATTGTCGTCAGTAATTAGTTTGGGACCTGTCTGACACCTCTGCCTTGTGTGGGTCGAATTGCTAAACAGGACAAATTTAATTGCTTGGTTGTGTGATAACGAAGCTCTAAGTACAGAATCACTTTTTCCCTGTATTATGGAGGTGTGGGAGGTGGAAGAACTGTCAGGCCTATGACAGAAGGATAAAGCTTCATCATCCTTATATCCGATATATCCTTATTTTTCCGATAAAGACAAGGTCTCACATAACTAACATATAGAATTCATTCAGATTGGGATGCCACAGTGGCTCAGTCGGTGTGCCCCATGTACAGAGGTTGCGTCCTCACTGCAGCAGTCCAGGGTTCGAGTCCAACCGGTGGCGATTTGTTGCATATCATCCCCCTTCAATCTCATACGGTTTCCTGTTATCTCTCAGCTGTCCTGTCAAATAATGCCACGAAAGGCCAAAAAGATACTTAGGTAATGCGTAGGTTAATCATGCTATACAATATGATTGTTGTTTTACATTTGATTTTAAGATGTATATGATACGGTAGCTTTGACAAGAAAACTGTAAAGCTGTCCTTGAGCAAGGCTCTGAAACGCTATCATTTCCATGGGTGCTGTTTCCCTGAATATCTGACCATGACCTCTGACCTGCCTGCAGAGTAGAGGATTCACCTCAATAGGGAGAGTTATTATAAAGATAATCGAATTGAAGTGGCTTGGCATTTAATATCCCTCACTAACTCTATTTAAGCGTTGTGTAATTATTCAAGTGATGCTACACACCTGGCGACAACAATTCTCGCTCCACAGTGTGTCAACTGCAACTTGAATTTCGCAATCAGAAAAACTGTAAATTGATGATGACAAGTGTGAAAAACCCCTCACCTTAAAACATCAGCTACAGAATGATTGAAGTGTTGATAAGAGAAGTCAAATGGTCCTCTGTGGTCAATCTGTAATTCACAACTTGCAGGAGCACCCAATAAAACAATAGCACTGCTGTATTTATTATAATTATGTATAGGACAATAGTCATATCCAAAGAACCAGGACAATGAAAATTACATTATCAATATCCTACTTCACACAACTGCTTGAAAATGGAAGCCACTTCACCTTGTTGTCCAGTTGGACGAGTGCCATTAGCCCATAGATCTGGTCAAACTGGATTTTTATCATTCCTGTCTAAATGCTACGCATTAGTGTGTTACCCTAACCCCCCCTCTAACACACACACACACACACACACACACACACACACACACACACACACACACACACACACACACACACACACACACACACACACACACACACACACACACACACACACACACACACACACAACAAATCAACTATTCCTTTGACCAAATGACCCAGACAAACAATCACACACTAGAGGTGCACAGTATATAGTTTCATTATCAACATTGCGATTTGAGCATGTGCAATAATGGCAGGATGCAAAATGTTAAGTAAGGCACGTAAACACAAAAGATCATACTACAACCTTTTCACCGCTTGGTAAAAAAAAAAGGACACATTTCTACTGTTCTATGACAAATCTGCAATAAAAGTCTGTCTGATATAACATAACTCCAATTTAGGGATCTTGGGAGGCATACAGTTTAAAGAGCTCTCACTTCATCAACCATCATCATCATTATCATCAAACAATATGGAAAAAGACCTAGTCCCCAGCTGCTAAAAGGTTGACTTAATGGATGATGTACATGTATTAATAAATAGGTCGCAATCCTATACTAAACATCTGCTGAACAAGCAGACATCACTCTCAGGTCAGAGCAAACCCTCTGGAGAACCAACTGTTTTTCATCCTGTCTTTTAATTCTCTCCTACAGAGCATCTGACTGACCACATCCTCTGCAGAGATGTGCAAATAGATCCATATATTCACTGATGGCTATAACTCTATGCAATGAATTAGAACAAAATGATACCCAGCAGTCAGGCAGCGGGATCGATACCTTCACCTGGGTGCGAGTGACTGAGAAACTGAATTGATTGTGTCTAGGAACGAACCAGTTTAATTAGAACTGGCTGTCAAGGATTATATTATGACTGAGATTAGCATGCTATTCAAAGCTTGATTAAGTATATTAAGAGTACTTCACTTTAATTTATACTATAATCATCTGGATGTGTTGTTACAAGGATAATTAAAAGACCATGGTTTGAAATGGTCAGAGCATCTTTAGGAGGTTTAACTCGCCTGGAGGGGAAAATCTAGTAAATCTCAGTGGACAGAAACAAAGTCCAACAGTTTCTGGGAACAACTGCATACTAAGAGGACCCAAATGCTTTACTGACAGTGCATAATTAGAGACGGTTAAGTTAAGCATTAAATGCTTGTGACAGATGGGTAGATTTAGGCATGATTGGCTGGTTGTGTGAGGTTCAGTTCAGGTTAGAATAAGAAATTGAAAAACAGTCTCGAAGGTTTCAGCTACAGTTGTGTGTAATGACTTTCAGCCTATTTGTCTCAGTAATTTCCCCCAGGTAACATAGCCACCACGTCTCCCACATTCTTAAATTTGCTACAGCAATTTAATTTTAGAAGAAACAAATATTGTTTTTCAGTTATATATCTGTAAAGTTATGAAATGTTGATAACAAACATACATGTGATACGAGATGTTGTTTTCAACATTTAACCAAAAACCAAAATATTATAATAAGTGTGTTTGTAGCCTGAACATAGGGCATGAACATGAACATGTTTGTAAGGCTGTCATGACCTCTCTCTCTGAATTCATTATTCCACTTGATTTTCACAACCATTTTTTTATCTTTTTTTTTAATTATTATTATTATTAGCATTAAACACACTGACTGCTATGACATTGTTAGACTATTTCATTTAAATGTGTAAAGATCAACAGATCATTGTTTTTATGCCCTTACAACTGACAAATTCTCCTTAGGTAGGCTGATTTTACAACAACAGCTTGACTTTATCCCAGTGGCTTTTTGCAGGTTAGGTTAAGGCAAGTTCAAATAATGTTCACCAAAAATTCAACAATAAAATACAACCTTCAACCTTTACATTTTGATGTTGTCAGACAGGGTTACTGAATTAAAAAAATTACCATTGGGCAGAGCAAATCAGAACTATAATTATGTGCATAAATAAAGAGACAGATGCGGGGTGGGTGGGAATGGAACAAAAGGGAAGTCAGAAATGCATCATTGGAATCACTCCCATTCTTGACTCATACGGCTCAGAAAAAACATAAGATTATTAATGAATGGATCAGGGGAACGATGAAAATATGGCCAGTAGCACGAAATAATTTAAAATGGTCAAATTCCATTTGTAGGAACACTAAAATAGCAATAAACAGATTTTTCATCATCTATTATGGACTTTAAAAATAGGCAACCAGAGGGTTAATAGAAATTGCACAAGTATCCCAAGGGCAAATCACATCTTCTTCACATCAAATCTTTCGAACAACTTAAGCAGGCTTTCAAGTACCAGCCAATGACTTCTATACATTTCTACAACAAAGACATTACCTCCAGAATAATGAGGAATGGTAAAATATGTGTAAGACACCATCCAAACTAGAGGAACTGCTAATGTCTCATAAAGAAGAAAGCACTACAACATAAGACTTTAGAAAACAGTATGGATGTGAAAAAAAAATAAGGGCTGGAAAAAAATATCATAGAAATGGATGAGAAATGGAATGAAACCTTTAAAGCAGGACACAAACTAACAAACAGTCCGACATGGAGAGAATTTAATCGGAAAGTGAAAATGCTGAATTTCAACACTCCTACTATTGCCAAATACAGCAATACATCTGAACTATGTTGGAAGGGGTGTGGACAAGTAGGGGAGCTCATGCATATATATTGGGACTGCCCAAAGCTCCAGGACTTCTGGAAGAAAGTCCAAACGGAGACTAATCAGGCTATGGGCATTAAACTTGACCCAGCACTTTTTATACTGGGTATACTGCCTGACAATATGACAGAAAAACTCAGATTCACATGCACATACATGTACTGTGCAGGTACCTATACGCTATGACGATTCTCATTAACGATGAGGAAGAATCATATCATAACACGGTCAGATTAGTTACAGAATGTTGAAACAGGTGTGACTGTATGCATCTCCTTCATGTTGTATGTTTTTTGTGTTATGTGTTGAATAAAAAACAAGTTAACTAAACAAAAAGGTTCAGTCCACAGTCTGTCTGAATTAGCTATGTTAGCTAATTAGCTAAACTGACATTCGCGATATAACCAACACAACACTATAACTATGTTAGTCAGCAAAGTTTTCAAGGGGCTTAGTGCTACCACAATGAATTAATGCAAATAAGAAATTAAAGTCATTTATATTTATTACATTTTAACTAGAATTTCTTATTTTCCTCTTCGGCTGCTGCCATTGAGATTTAACTTGACTTGTAGGATTAATTGAGTCCCAGAGGATCACTAAAACTCCAACCTGCTACTAAACAAATGTTTGCAGAATAGATGTGTGTTGCTATGTACGTTAGTAAGTGCATTATTCTTAGTTATTTCTTCACACAGTGACATGCACTCATTGGCAGAGGAAAACAACATGATGGTAGCCACACACATACAAACATTTGTTTACTGTTACTGAACAAGGACTTCAATTAATTATTTATCCAGCAGCACATCAAACATCCAGTTCCTGGGATGACACTAAAATAAGATATAGTTGGTATATGTCAAACGGATGAGTGGAGCTGGCCAACTTTGAAACACTTCTGAGAATCCTGAAGCTAATGGTTTCTGGGAGGAACAGAGGAAGAGCTCTTTAGCCAACTCTCAGTTACATAAGGACACATTTGTTTTCTCTTCATCTCATGGGGCAAACAACAGAACGTCAACAGTGTGTTCCTCGGGGTCACAAAGGAGGACAGTTTTCCTGATGCTAATAAGATGTACAATCTCCCCAAGAACAATGAAACAGCAAATATGGCAAATACATGAAATGTGCACAGACTGACAGACAGACTGCTCACTAAATCAGACTGATGTTGTCTAGGCCAGTGGTCACAATGAAAGATTATGGGAGATTACCATAAGGGCAGAAAGTCGGGCTTGCCTTGAATGAGTGATATAATCTGAGCAGGTTCAGAGAAAAGGGCACGAGCCTGTTTGGTTGAGATAAATGAAAGTGGATGTAAAAATATAATAAAATAAAAAAAATAGTGGACAAACAACGTAAAGCCCCCATTATCATTTTTTTCTTATTCTGTGCTGTAAGTGCTCAAAGAATACTAATACAATCATTATCAGTTTTGCCACGGTGTAAGGTGCAGCCTGTAACTTGCTATCTGAAGATTTACATTTCATTGGCATCAGTTGTGATATTTTGTATGTCCTGGCATTGTTTTTAAAGCATGGTGCCTATGCTATTTAATCAGATAGTTAAAGCCCCTGTATGGAGTTTTTAACTGGATATGCAAAAGTCTCTGGTTTCTGCTGATGTGTCTCTGTTACCTACAACAGCAAATGAGCCCATCAGTGTGAAGATACGCTATTTCTAAGTAGTCTAATTCTATACCTCTGAAAGGCGGACCACTGACGAAACGATTTACGGCAGTCAGACTGGAACTGACGACACTCAGGACCATAGATATGGGAAGATACGGCATAGCTGTTTTGTTTTTACGCTAGCCAGTGCTAACCGAGCTAAAACTTTGGTCATGGCTGATAATGAGACAAAGAGGAGAAAAAGAATTGAACCGAAGACCAACGAAAGGCCAAGAGGGAATCCGATCGAGCTCGGGCTAAAACATGGATAAACATTGGCGATTCCTTACAGAGATGGAGAGAGTTGTGGGGCCTGAGGGGATTCAAGTCGGATCCAGAATTTGCCCGATTCCTCCTAGACAGGTATGTCAATTTTATTTCATTTATGAAATGTAATGCGGGACGTAGTTTACAGCAATACATGAATGTATGTTGTTACAACAAAGCTGGCTAACGTTAACACTAGATTAGCTCTCGACACTACACTTGTAAAAACAACAACAAACGTCTTAGATCACGCATCCATTTCAGCTGTGTGAGTTTGCATGGAACCATCCTTAAATCACCTGTGTGGGTTTAATATCATCATTACCTGCTGATAGCTGGCACCAAACATTTTTTTAAAGGATCAGACGATTGTTTGCAAGCACCTGCCTATATTTCTGAACTGCTCCATCCCTATCTCCATAATAGGTCACATAGGTCCTCTGACCAGGGCTTACCAGTTGAACCTGCTGCCACCCAACACTGTGGAAGGCTCTTCCTCGAGCCTTCACTATGCAGTCTCTTTTGAGGCTTTTAAAAAGTAACTGAAGACTTATTTATCAAAACTGGCTTTTGACTCACCAGCTGCCAGCTAGTGTTGTAATCTGTATACTTTTATCTATCTACTTATTTTTTTTCCTCCCGTTTGCTGTTTTTTGTGTATTGGTTGTTATCGTACTTGTTGAACGTTGTGACTGTGCTCTGTGAAAAGTGCTATATTAAATAAACGTAACTTTTTATTGTGCCCCTGTCTCTGTGTGGGGTGGTGCCCTCCTTCCTTTTGTTCTGAGAAGCTGAGATATAAAAAGATTCCTTCCTGATCAGCTTTTGTTAGACCACAACAGACACAGCCATTAATGAGGTAATCATTCATACCCTAGTAGCGTTGGAGGTGGGGTGGGGGGGTGGGGGGGCAGCAAGGGTGCTGTGATAACAGCGGACTCTTGGCATGGTCTCATTACAACAAGCTGCAGGGATTTGTGTTTCCACCACAACTGGGCTACCTTCTTGAACGTTTGTCTTTAACTAACAACTTGCTTGTGTAGATTCCAGCAGTACTATCAAAGAGTCACAGCTAAAAATGTGGCACCACTTATTCGGTACAGTAAGGCAGTTTGGTCCTACGCCAGAGCAGGTCCATCTCGGGCGCTGCTCAGAGCAGCTCGGTTTGACTCGGCACAGCCAAACAAGCTGTTGGAATAATCTGAGGGATGTCTTAATGGAATCTTGCCCTGTACACATTTGTAGAACAGCTGCAGCATTCACACAACAATGGAGCTCCTAACATTTACAGATACTGAAAACCCTGCAATCATTTTGCAGGGTTTGGTAACCCTACAAAATGGGTATGGCAGATATGGCAATCTTCTTAAAACTGCCATATCCTGTGTTGAATCAATTTCTCCATGTTTCCCATTGCGATAATGGAGCAGAAATTACCATTGAACCTCAAGAGTAGAAAATATCAAGTGGATATCAATGCAGTTGGCTCATGGAGCAGCAGTCATAAAATAAGACTGTGGCAGGAAGAAATGATTCCGTCCTGAGGGAGTTGTCAGTCTGAGGGAGCGGTTACCCAACACTGCTGCATAATGACAGAATATTTCTTCAGGGAAGAGGCAACTTAATGCTGTTTAGCTGCGAGTTGCAATATGGCAACTAAGGCAGCCCACTGTAGTAAACAAAGGAAACAGTATTAAAAAAATAGAAGCCTATGGCAGTGGCTCCCTGCACCCTGCTCAAAGTATTGATGTTGAGTGGAGCAGAATAGATTTACTGAGATTCAACTCTACTTTCTATTCCTCAGACTAGCTCTAAAAAGGTTACCATAGGTGTCTAACGAAAGGTAAGGCTATATACTTTGATATAAATTGAGAGCCAAAGAATTTGGGTAGAATAGAACCAATTATGCATCAATATACATTCTACTGATCCATTCTTTGTCGTATTGTCCATCAGTAGCCCTTTTCACACAGAGTCGCTGCATTATTGCCGCAGCAGCACCAATTTTCCACCACTGTTTGTTCACAAAGAACCAAGCAACGCTGGCATAAAGACAAACCAGTGTGTGTTTCACACAGCAAGCCAGCGCTGTGGATCCAAACGAGGCGTGACTGTATACGTCATGATGATGACGTCTGGTCTGTGTGTTTTCAAGTTGTTTCCCCCAGTGTCCTCCTGTTAATCTAAACATGTACCCGCTGGCTGTTTATAATCATATGGGTGCTGTTATAATGTGCTGTGATCAGGATCCTGACCCCCCCCCCAAAACATCCTGGAAAGTGACAAAGTTATGATCAAAATGACATAATTACATTATCACCATCAGTGCATGTAGCTGTCGACTGTCACTCGCCAGGAGGGAGGTTGTTTTCTAGGGGAAAGTTCGAAGATCGTCGCAGTGATTGTTTTCAACACAAACACTTGGTGAGTTCAAGCAATTTGCTGGGGATTGAATTTAGTTTTTTGGGCAGAAGAGTCGGTAGTAGAGTCAGAATGACAGACAGGATGACAGACAGGATAACAGACACTTCTCCATGAATAACTCAGGTACATTTTCCTCATGTAAGTTGCCAAAGACAGTTATAATTACTACGTTACTTTTGTCTGGTCATGTAACGTAGCTTTGTGGGTTAAGAATAATCGGTGATCGAATGTAACCAATTACAATTTATGCAAAAACTGTACTTTTTGTGTGTACAATTTTGAGGTACTATATTTCAGTATTTTCAATTTCCTTTGTTTATTTGATTACTTGCTCAGCCAGACCAATTATCAATCTACCCTCACTTTGACCAAATAGCAAAAGTCATGATAATCCCACCAGCCTCAGCTTTATTTTGTGTTTAGTGACAATTAGCAAATGTTCACACACTTACAGGCTAAACTAAGATGTGGAAAAAAATTGTGGTTTTCTTCACAGTGAACATTGCAGCAACACATATACATCTCCCATTTTTACATATATATATATATATATATATATATATATATATATACACATCTGTCTGAGTCAAACCACAGAGAGATACAAGTCAAAACCAAGTGCAGTAAACACAACTTTCACAACATCTTCACATCATGCTCTTCATCCACCCTCACTTGCTTCCACCTTTGTCTTTACCACTATTCTAAATAAATGGGAGAGTGAATTTCAGGTATAATGCATCCTGTCATTTGAACTCCGTCCTGTCAGTTTAACAAAATGTGGCTCAGACAACAGGATCACAGTTGTCCCTGAGCTCACTCAATCATCTGTCATTACCACATTTGTCACAGAGCTTTGGGCGTATGACAGCGCATTCTCAAAAATACTGTACTTCTGCAGAAAAAAAGGTGCTTTCCTTTACACCTTGTTGCAAATGACTGATGACTCAATAGTAGTGGATTCATTAAAAATGACTGAGAAAGGCAGAGAAGGCAGGGAAGTTGCAATAAAGAAAATATATAATAAAAGACAGCACTTGCTGGAGACACTGTGTGAATGGCGACCATACTTCTCTTTAGGGAAATAAACTGATTGTGAGGATTCTCAGTACATAAGAATGGGACATCTTTATTGGTTACATTAATTAAAACACCTGTAAACAGCTGGTTCACCTCCAGTGCTTTTTTATAAACATTTAAATAAACCTTTAATCTTTTCACAGATTGCTGCTTTAACCGTCTTCTACAAACAACACCTCTGTATGTACCAGGCATACAAGGATCCTGATGGAAAGCAGGTGAAAATAGAAAGGCACTTTGTGTTTCGGTACAAGAGACTGCCTGACAGGGCTGCCACACAGCTGTGATATTAATCGCCAACTGATGCAATTTAACTTCTTTGGGAGCTGCTAAAGCTTTCAGTTGCCAAGCAATACTGAGATAGCAGAGTGCCGCTTAAAGAGACAGGGAGCTTTCAAGCAGAAGCTAGTGGGCTTTGTTCAAACCACTGTCTCACAGCCCAGTTTGTTACGCTTTAAAATGTCAGAAGGCATTGACTAGCATCTCACTGATGAACTATGGCCAATCGTGCCATTGATTTTTATATTGGATGCACA
>CAEMYA010000041.1:1521982-1537418 GCA_903131615.1 Diplodus sargus
AATGTGACGCTTCGCATCTCACATAGCACGGAGAGCGCTGATTATGATTTTTTTTTTAAAAGAGTATTTTTTTTTCCTGTCTTGATATTTTTAGCTTGACCTTTCCTCTCCGCTACAGTGGCAGAGAGTACATGCTCACACCAACACTCAGTCAGACTGAGGTGTAGTCAGTGAGCCACACCTTGCCACATTCAGTCTCACAATCACCTGCCTTTGATTTACACTGACACCTCAGCGCAGGGAAATCTTTCCAGTTGTGACTCTGGGTGAAGGCAGCATGAGGGGTTACAATGGGGAGAGATGTGAGACATTCATCACGTGAACAAAAAGCCTGTGGCAGGGTTGGAGCTGTGGATGTCGGTGCTGCCGGTGGAGACAGGCAGCAGGACAACCTGTAGTGAAAAGATGTCCTGCAGAGGGTTTCAGGGTTTCTGCCTGCAGGTCTGGATTATTAATGGTTGCTCGGATCTTAGGGAAAATGGCAGTTCTAATGTAAATGAATTTGGTATATTATGTCAAAGCCGACATGGAGATGAGAAGATGCAAAATAGACCTTAGGTGAGGTTTGATCAATTTAAACTTCCGTATTGTGTTGTTGGAATATTATGAAGGTATTATAGCAATATCATAGCAGTGTCCAAGTCCAACCCTAACCCTGTAGCATTGTTTTTACCTGCACCAACAGGGAAGTGTTAGCTAAATGCTAAATATTTTAAATCTGGATAATGGAAACAGGTTGACGTAACACACACTGGAAGCCCGTAACTACAGTTTACCTAGGTCCATCTATTCATCACCAGTTTGGTAAAGTTGTCTTCTAAAACTGAAGAGAATTCAGCCCAACACAGCTCGGAGATATTCAATAAAACCGTCGGAACATGCTAAATATGAGCGCAACACTTCCAAGCCTCGTGTCGTGGTGTGGACGGGAATAAAGACACAAAACAACACAGTCAATATTAGAGATGTGAAGCTCGACGAGCCGTCAGACAGCAGCGCCTACCTCCCGTTTGACGTTCCATAATAATTTCTCTTTGTAGTCTTCTTCCGTGGAGCCCTCCATGTCTTTCTGTCCGTCCGTCCCTCTTGGCCGTCTGTCTGTCTGTCCGCGGTGTGCACGACTCAGGTCTGCCTCAGTGCCACGGCCCGTCCGCTCTCCCCGGCCTTTCTGGACCTCTTTCCTTTTTATTCCTTGTTTCCTTCTTCCTTCGCTCAGCTGGATTCTGACGCAGCCGAGCAGGTTGACGTCGACGTCAGAGGATCCGCCTTCCCCACTACACTGATCAATGGAGGAGGAAAGAAATCAGTGGCGCTCACAGAGCCTCCCAGCATCCAGCCCCGCCCCAACCTAACCTGCAGCCTGGAGCCTGCAGCCTGGAGCCTGGAGCCTGGAGCCTGCAGCCTGGAGCCTGCAGCCTGGAGCCTGCAGCCTGGAGCCTGGAGCCTGCAGCCTGCAGCCTGCAGCCTGGAGCCTGGACCCTCCCAGCATCCAACACACCAACCTGTAGAGCCTGCCAGTTATTTTTAGAAGCTTCTCTGCCTCTCCCGGGCAGCAGAGAGTTACAGCTGGGAGGCTGCTCTCTTGAGAAAAGGTGTGAAATGTTGGCAAAATTGCTTTGGGTTTGTCATTATCTGTTGGTCGCTCACTCAGGTTTATACCTCGAGCAGACAGCTCTTCTGTGTGCAGATCTGACACTCCAATGGATAAAAACATGTGATGCATTTGATGAGCTCATTAAAACGCAGCTTATTTAATGACTTCATTCACAAGCTGAGCACCAACAGACACACACACACACACACACAGACACAGACACACACACACACACACACACACACACACACACACACACACAAAGACACTGCAGCCGATCCAAACGGATTCTAAAAATAGTGCTTTCTGAAGCACATGTTGACCATTCTCAGAGCATATGCCAGGTTGGCCTGCTGCAAAATAAATGACGTCAGGGCAACGTGATATAGAAAACCCCCCTCTGTTGGAGTCCCTGTCATTGAACCTCTACTTGTGCCTCCATGTGGGCTGAAGGTGCACCTACATCCACCAGCAGCCATGTTATCATCAGCAAACCCTTTCCTTACAACTCTGCATTTTACTTACTTTTACTTTTGCAGGAAACACTACGTTCATGTGGGAACCATCACTCATAGTCGAGAAAATATGTTTTTAGGGCTTCGATATGAAGGGAGGGATAAAAAAAATGCAGAAAAAGAACTGCTGCATGAAATTCTGATTATTTTTGAGAGGCTGCCCTAATCTTTTTTTGTGACTTGCTGTACATTTGACCTCAATGGCCTGGTATGCAACCAGTGAAGAGGAGTTTCAAGTCATGAGTCAAAAGGCTCAATACCACTTGTAGTAATTGCTCATTTGAGTTTATCTTCCACATACACTGTTTTACCTTTCAATTGCTGAACCTAAATGAGCAATTCTGGTCAATTCTGTCAGGTACAGGGGCTAACACTAGAGAGCTCAAATGTCGCACTTTCTGCGACGTCACCCACTGGTTTGTGGTCTACTGCTTTGAAGCCTTGAGTTTAGCCTTATGGCTGTAGCCATCTTGGATCTTTGGAGCCAGGAGTGACCGTACATGGATGAGTGGGTGTAGTTGTGGAGTATATCCTGATAGGATATGACTGAGAACCCAAGTCCACACTGTGGTATGACTTGTCAATCACAAGGTAGCCATGCCCTTAAGAATATGCTTTATTTTACTCTAAATGGGACCATAATGTACTAAATGAACATCACCCTGCATCAAAGAATGCTTGAAACTAGCAACAGAGACCATAAACTCATTAGGAAGCTGTTTACTGGGGAACACACGTGAGAATTAGTAGGGTAATTTTCACTTAGAATTAACATGACTTTTTGACACAAGTGAAGTCGTCCCCTGCTGGCCTTTAAAAAGAATAAAGGTTAGTCAATGAGTTCACCTCAGTCATGCCTATGAACAAATCACCTGTAACATCGATAGATCCAGTTGTATTTAATATTATCTTCAAAGCCTAAAAAGATTTATAGAAAAGAAAAGACTGATATAATTATCATCTTGTAGGACAGATTACTGTAATTGTCCAGTAAGTTGATTGGTTGGTTGGCGGGCAGTTTATACACTAATCCTGCTCTGCACAGAGACATACTGTGGGTAAATATGGTGATCTACCCTGTTTAAAGGGATATCAAAATGCCCAAAGAAAGACATGTCTCAGGCCAGGTTACTGTAGAAAGCAAACAACACCCAGATAAATAAGAGCATGTAAATGCAGTGTATATATCTGGTTTCTCCTTGTCCCTTACCGGTGATGAAAAGAAACAGGTTCCTCCTTTACAATATATCTCAGAAAGCAAATAACTGCTGCAAGCCAAATGTATTACATGAATGTAAACCCAGTTAAAGTCTACAGAGGTAAGGCAACACATGTGACACAGATTATTGTGGCATAAGTAAACAGGTCCAGCAGGAAATCTGAAAACACATTTACATGCAGCCGGTTAGTGATCACATTTCTGCCCTGCTACATTCTTTGACCAAGGTTGGCACAGCTTATCTCTGGAATCTTTCTGACAGAGAGGAAAGGCTCTATAACACAGAGTCCTTCCTTGTAGGGTTGCAAATAACGACTTATAATTGTTTATAATTGTAGTAACCTTTTCATTTCATCATTACTCGAGTACTTTAGTTGTTTGTGTCACTTTGACACATTGACACTTGATTGTTATTCAAATGGTCATCTAATTGATTCAACTTCAGTCTATTGTTCAGCTTTGTAAACCACCTTTGTTATAATTAATTTTTATAGTTTCATTCTGACTTTGGATAGAATGTGGGAGATTGTCTTTCTTTTCTTAGGGACAGTCACCTAGAGATTTCCTCATGTTCCCTTGTCCTTTCTCTGTCTTCACCCTCAAGCGAAAGACTACAGGCTGACAGTTCCAGAGCCTGTTCCTTGGTCTGCAGCAGTGTTAAGGTGGGTGGAATGTGTCAGATTAAAGTAAAGGCATTTTATGCTTGCTTTGATCTCCTCCTCAGAGACTCTGTGACGCTGTAAAGTCTACTCTGCCTCCAGAGGACCGGCCACAATCAGTAAGCACAACGGATGGGAGAAAACTCCTGCTAATAGTGACGAGCTTGTCCAGATAACATACCTGGCCCTGTACTAAAAACAATTAGCTATCTGATGTTATTAATGTCACTCTCAAAGGAGAGAAAAGGTGACAGTTCCTGCCTGCTTTAAGACAGCCATCATCTTTCCTGTAATTAAAAAGTCTGCTGTGTCTTGTCTTGTCTTGTCTGAATGACTACCACCATGCAGCTCTCACGCCCATCCTGATGACATGCTTTAAGAGACTAGTTCTCTTGCACATCAGACATCCCTGCCAGCCTAGACCTTCACCAGTATACCTCACCAGGACCAACAGAGGATGCCGTATCTGCCCTCTACCCAGTCTTCACACAGCTAGAGAATAAGAACAGCTACATCAGGATGTTGGATGTTGACTTCAGGTCAGCATTCAACACAATTCCAGCCAAGAAGCTGACTGGAAAACTGAACACTCTGGGCTTTTATATTGGACATCTTCACAAACAGAACCCAGAGAGTTCAGACCGGCAGTCACACCTCCTCTATGTTAGTGCTCAACACTGGAGCCCCCCAGGGCTGTGTGCTCAGCCCCCTCCTGTTTATACTGTTCACTGTTCAATCCCTCTATTGTGAATTGCAAGGACGACACCACCATCATCAGCTGCATTATAAACAACAAGTTCATATCAGGAGGAAATCAACAATCCTGCAGAGTGGTGCCCAGAGAACAATCTACTGCTCAATGTCAGCAAAACCAAGGAGCTGATTGTTGATTTCAGAAAGAAGGAAGCAAAGACACACCTTCCTGTTTTCATCAGTGGAGCTGAGATCGAGCAGGTGAAAAGTTTTAGGTTCCTGGGAATCAACATCACAGATAACTTGTCATGGTGACTGACTGCACATCATTTATTAAAAGTAGAGGAAAGGCTCTACCCCGTACATCCAAAACTCAGCTGCCAGGGTTCTCGACCACACCCAGGCCTGGCAGCACATCACTCCAACTCTCCTCCACCTTCACTGGCTCCAATTAAGTTCTGAATCCATTACAAAAACAAACCTACTCACCTACAAATCCCTTCATGCCATTGCCCCTCAGTACATCTCCAACCTACACCCATACACACCACCTGTTCACTACAGCCTATGACCTCTTTTAGCTCTGCTTCCCCAGCAGACACTACATTTTCTATATGTTTGTTTTTCTGTTACTAATGTGTAATGCGTCCTTTGTGATAGGCACTATATAAATTCCAGTTGTCGTCGTCGTCTAATCCTGTTCTGCACAGGAACATACTGAGGTTTAAGGCTAAATTTGGAGTCAGAGTCTGGTAAACTTCTACAGAGAAGCAATAGAAAGCATCCTGACTGGAAACATCACAAACTGGCATCGTTCATCACACCCAGGACAGGAAGGCACTACAGAGGGTGAAAATCACTGGTACCATCTGCAGAGCATCTGTGTTTTTACTTTCATGTAGCATAAAGGGACTTACACTCTTTATTTTACAACCCTGGTGTTTTTGAACTTTACCATTAACCGACAAGAATGCCAGGATCCAACGTAGAACATTATGTTGTAACAAAATGATCAATGTTATTCATTTCACCTGTGAGTGATTTTAATGCTGTGGCTCATATTCTCCATTCGTTTTTGGAGAACCTGACATTCCTATTCAAGATTTTAAAAACACCATTGTAATACTTTTATGATCAGTATTTTAAAGTATTTGTCATTTTAATTATTTAAATTGTGTAGTTATTATATAGTTTGTATTGTCAGTGTCCACCACTCCCACACTGCATCCAAGTTGTCCTCCGATGCACAAAGGATACGGAGGAAATTATAACTTATCTCACTGATAACAACCTCACTGTTCACTCTCCTTACATATGTGTACATATGTATGTTTTGGCTTTAGGAGACCTCACATTTCCTGCTACTTTGAATTAAAAACATCGATTTGAAAACATGGGCTGGCTTTTATTGCGAAGAAGCCACAGCAAATGCAATGTAACAATGTTTAATGCTCACGTTCATCAAAAACGCTGTCTCACCTGCCATCTTTCATCAGTATGTCACTTATAAATATTGCAGGGAGAAAGGGAACAACTCAGGAATCACGGCAAGCTGTTAGATGAAGACTTAGAGGCCATAAGTTACACAAGCCCTCCTCAAGGTAACATACTTTTACTGTGCCATGCATGTGCAACATGGATTTATGGGGAAAAAAAACAAAACAAAAAACATTTTCCCCTTTAAACACGGCTGCTTGCAGATGCAGAAAATGAGGTAACTTATTTACTTAGGGCTACGTAAGATTAATAACTGTAACATGATGATGGTGAAACAAAATAATTTTTTTTCAGTGCTGTACTAACAGACTACAGAGCAGCGTTTTTTCTCAGGTAGTGAGGTTCAATCCCACAGTCTCCCCTAAAGTCCTGAGCACTCAGGGGCTTTGCTGACATGTTTAAGTGAGAGAGTCCTTAAGGGGCCAGAACATTATAATAGTTATGGGACAGCACTTTGTGACATTTCACTGGTTTTGGACTTTTTATTTAACATTTAAAATCTTGAGTCTAATAAACGAAAATCTCATTCAGTGGTTTCAAGCATAATGTTTCAGAAGCGCATTCGATTTTCGTTGTTTAATGTACTGAGGGAATTAAGTGGAGAATCAGTGAAAAGATTAACCGTCAGATGTAAAGGTAGTGATTTAAAAACATTCAGTTTGTGAATGAAAAATGTTGCATAAAGAATACTGAAAGAAGCCAATGTTTTCCAGAGGTCCCCCCAGTAACCCATGGTAACCCCGTGTTTAGTGTTACAATGCACTGAAGTGTGGGTAATTCCCCCACATGAAGTCTGCAGAAATGCAGACTTGTGGAAAGTGGCCAGAGAGGGATCAAAACGCCCTCGCGCCCTTGACAACTTGACAGCAGAGAGCCCTTAACCCTCAGACTTAACATGACCGCGCCTCAAAGTCTGTGAGTCTAAGTGTGGACACAGGGATTTGGTCTGACTATCCTCTATTCACCATCAGCACTCCACATCATTTTTATTTTTATGATCAAAACCGCAGAAGGCAGACCTGGTGACAGACATTCAGACTAATTATAAATATATAATAACTGTAAAGAAATAGCCATCTTCTTACTAAGGGTCTTGTTCGCTTGTGCAGGCCATAAAGAGGTCAGCACACGTCAGCATTATACTGAGACTGTTTTCATTACCAGTTAAGTGTTCCTTCCAACTAGAAAATAAACAAAGACAAAAATAGTTGAATATCAAGAAATTTTATCTTCACAACTGGAAAAAGGCATTATGGTAAACTGCATTAAAACATTTCAGAAGCACACTACTTCTGGCTCATCTTTGGTAATCAACAGGCTGTTGTAAATGTGGATATGAGAAATACAGTCTATAAATATGAAACATGCTCACTGCTGATTGGGAGTGTAAGTGCTATGATTGTAACAATATTTCTTCTAGAAATAGTGCATATTAGTGATTTTTTCCTCCATTAGAAATCTACTCATTTCATATAAAACCTACATTTTCTGGATATTTGAAGTAGTTGCTCTGAATCCTTTGATATATTAATAAATTATGATGTACAGAGCACACAACATCACAACTATATGCAGTAAATAGGCAGATGCAATTACACCAAGGCCACATTTTGGGCTTCTTAGATAGTGGTAACGAGTGAGATAGTAAAACAATTCAAAAGAGAAATGTGTTATCATCAACACATTTCATGTCTGAATGTTCATCATCAAAGTGAAAAGCTGAATTCTGTCCAGCTGTTTGTGGTTTCAGTCTCAGTGTCCCAGTTGCCGGTCGTCGTACGTGCTGTACCTCTTGACGTGGATTCGTCGAACACGCTCACGGAGCTCAGCTCCTCCGGGTCCCTCCTCCTCTTCACTGTGAGAGCCACAGTTAGTGTAGCTCCGGCGCGTGGCCTCCAGCAGGGAGTTGTCAGGCAGCGGCATTGTCTCATAAAGCAAGGCGTTCAGAGTCTCCTCATAGATTCGAGCTTCAGGAAACTCCACCTGAGGTAGGAAGAGACAGCAATTATTTCTATATAATACCAATGAATGTATCGTCAATACATCAGTTTGCATTTCAAGGTTTCATTCATGCCTGCAAGCCAATTAAAATAACTGTTATTTCTGTTCCTACAGCATGCAATTACTTTGTATGTGTTGTCTGTCACAACACTTCAGAGGTTTGGTCTCTCCAGGGCCCCTGTATGTGGGCAGATTTTTTGGTTGTTTAATGTACTAATGTACTTCAGATCACACAGTTTGCCATCATCCACTGACATGTGATGAAATATGCCAACACTGTTAGTTCCACATTATATACTTATATACTTCAAACTTTAATTCTGTAACCTCTGTTTTTTATGTTTTCCCTTCGCCCTGTTTTTTGCACATTTTTTCTCATTATATCTCTGCTGAAATCATGGTGCTAGGATGGGTTAGGTGCCTGAAACGTGGGACCCACTTCTGGGATATTTATCTTGAGACTCCTGATCCAGTCATCCACATGACTACATGACCACATAATGGAATTCTCATCACTTCAAGATGGCATCCTTTAATTTCATCCAAATAGTATAGTGCATTGGTATGTTTAAAAAAAAAAAAAAAGTGCAGAGGGCACTGGAGTGTAACACACCCAACACCTTCTCCAGCCACCTCACCCACACCTCTTCATCGCCTGCACTCTGACTGTGAAAACGACAAGCACCTGGAGGCTGCATTTTGGAGTTAAATACAGTGTTTACAGATAAATGCTCATGTAGGCATTAAACTTATAACATGGAAGGATGTAGTTTGATGTGTTGTTGCCCTCACATCCATCTCCATGTTTGGCCACTTAGTGCAAGAGACTGATTGCAGCTGTTATATGTACACAACAATTCCTGAAAGAACATTTGTTATACTGCTGCAGCTGCAAGAAAAACAATATGTATACTGACAACATGATGGTTTTGCATTAACCATGGATGGTTAGGTCAGACTTAGTAGAATGAGAGTACGAGGATGTGTTGCTACATGTAATGCGTCATGATGTGGACTTTTTTGGTGGCCTTTTTGTATTTTGCTTTGCTTGTGTGGTTTCACAGGTGCTCTGGTGAGGCTGGGCCTGGTTTTCAGGTGGGCCTGAGCTATCTGCCAATTTTGACTGCCTCTACCACAACAAATTCATTTATTTTAACTTTCCCCCTCCTGGGTCCAATATTAATAGAAACCTTTACGATCTTTAACTGTAATTAGCTTTTCTGCATCCTGCTTAATCAATAAATCCTTTCAATCCATACTCTAATGCTCTAGACAAGCTGAACACGTCCCAGCTGATCCTAACCTTGGTCTGCTTCTTCTCTGTTGCGTAGACAATGGAGGTGCAGCAGACCTCAGCCAGCTTGCGACCCTGACCATAGAAGGACCAGCAGCAAATCTCGTCTCCGATCACGTCTTTGATGAAGAGGACACGGCCATTGAAGCTGAGAGACAGCCTGTCAAACAGCTCGATGTTCTTCAACAGGTTGTCATCCGAGTTACTGTTGAGACAAAAGCATACTGATGTAGAGAAGAAGTGCGTCATCATTTAATCAATGTTGTGGCCTGTAGCTCATTACTTTAGCAGTTCGAAAAATTAGTGCCGTCCTTGCTGAGTGCTTTGAAGAAGAAATAAATCAGTTATCTTTGTAATAATGGAAGCACGAGGGCCTTTGGGAAAACTATCTTACCTGGTGTAGGAGTACTTGTTGTTGCTTCTGTTATATACCAGCTTGACCACGGGCTAACAGCAGGAAAGAGACTGATTAATTAACTGAATTTCATTGCTTTTATAACCGAAATGCACTAAATATGAATTCACTTTAGTAGGCGTGAACCATTTGGCAAGAATACCATGACAAGAGAGCAGAAAAGTCACATCAAGTTAAGTTTGAGGAAATGACTAATGTTATTTTATCTTTTAATTAACAACAACAAATCCCATAAAAGCCAGATCAAGCAAAAGATGATATTGATGCTGTTTTACTGATATCTTTCTGGTTGTAGCAAAGCACGGAGGCAGGATCTAACTTGTGGAGATGTTGTTGAAGAAAAACTAATTACATTTTCAGAAGCAGTGATTCTAGATCCATCATAAATAAATTCCAGCTGTGGAAGCTGTGTTTACCTTGGCAGAAGACTGGATGAGCCTCTCCTCTTCCTTTCTGGAGGTGACCACAGGTATAACACACAGGGGTTGCTCTTTATTACCCTGTCAATCACAAACCAACATACACTGGGCGTTACAGGTATCATGGGCAGGGGTGTAGTGCTATTGGTTTAGGTACTGGAGTGCACCTAAGATGTGCTCTTGCGTGCGTACATGTGCGCATGTGATGGGTGATGGGTGCTGGCGTGTACACTGCCTAGATATAAACTGAGCAGAGGCAGGTTGTGTGCTGTTCATTCATTCATCATCATGTCACTACTTGACATGATGATGAACGAATGACAGCTGGTGAGCTTAGATCTATGTCTTGCTGCCTCGAAGGCTGTCCCACTGGAAACAGAGAGATGTGTAAACTTTGGCAGTCCTGCCGAATTTCCTGTGAACCTGTCAGCGTGATGCATGCCCACTGACATTTGACTTCACAGATGGTGCTACTGCTGCTATAGGCTAGATGCATAAATATATACTATGATCCAGAGCTAATCTACTACTGCTGCAAACACACAGTCAGGCAAAGCGCTGAGAACCACAAACTGTCAACTGAGAGAAGGCTTAGATAAAGGCAAAAGAAATAAATACTAAAACTACGTAGGATGTATAAAATCCTCTATCATGGTATATGGTATTTTATTGTGATAAAGTGCATTTATGCTAGATCAACCAAGAAACAATTTATAGAAAAATCAAATAGCAGCAGCTGTGTGAGTTGGTGTGTGAACTTAGGCACAGCAATGCTTTGAGCTAAATGCCACCATTAGCATGCTAACCCGCTCACAATGACATTGCTTGTCACATCTTACTTTAGCAGGCTAGCATGTTAACATTAGCTAATTACACGCTGTACAACCACGACTGCACATCCAGACATCAGGAAATCTCCATTGTGAAGTATGCAGACGACACCACCATCATCGGCCACATTATAAACAACAATGAGAGTTCATATCGGGAGGAAATGAATAATCATGCAGAGTGGTGAACTGAGAACAATCTACTGCTCAATGTCAACAAAACCAAGGAGCTGATTTTAGAAAGAAGGAGGCAAAGACACACTCCCCTGTCTACATCAGTGAAGCTGAGGTGGAGCAGGTGGGCAGTTTTAGGTTCCTGGGAATAAACATCACTAAGAACCTATCTTGGTCATCGCACATCACCACCCTGGTTACATAAAGCACAGAAAAGGCTCTACTTTCTACAGAAACACATGAAGACTAAATTCTGAAGGCTAAGATTATGGTCAACTTCAACAGAGGAGTAACAGAGAGCATCCTGACTGGAAACCTAACATACTGGCATTGTTTGTACACAGTCCAAGACAGGAAGGCTCTACACGCGGTGATTAAAACCACCAGAACATCACTGGTACCATCTACAGAGCATCAGTGCCATCAGTGTAGCAATATGTCTGCACAGAGCCCTCAGCCCAGAGATACTAAAAGACAACACCCACCCAGCCACAGTGTGTTCAAAGAAGCTTTCAATAGAAACAATATATGTGTGTTCCTACCCTTCCATCACTATAGCTCAGATGGAGAAAGCACACATTGGTGGAAGTACACAACATCAGATGTTAAACCAGACAACAAAAATATATGTCAAATGTAAACACATAAGATGATTTTTCACTGTTTGGAGAGGGCTTCAACCATCTTCAGACAATTACACATCCTGTTTTCTCATCACTTCAAATAAGGTCAGTGTATATGTGACTGACCTGCAGGGTGTTTTGACAGAGTTCCACTAGGCCCTCGATGAGGTAATACTTTGCCTCAGCCAGCAGCTCCTGGACAGCCTGTCGACCTTTAGGTAAGATGACTGTGCTGTCACGCAGGTAGCACAGGATGCTTCCAAAGTGTTTCCCACTACGGTCGATCAGGATCCAACCTGAACCGAAACAACAGAGCATGTTGACAATATGTACATCTAAGCCACTGGGGCACAACAATGCTGTGGCAACAACAGAGTCTGCAGACTGTCACTGAAATGTAACAATGTGTTGTCAAAATAACAAGGGGCCCATTGTCTTTGAGGAAAAATGACACTGTAGCTCATTCATTCTTAGTCAGACCTGTTGTGATCATGATGAGCAACAGGCGTCGGTAGTGGAGAAGTCATTTGGGATCTAATTTCCTCAAATATGGAGTATATAAGTCATGTTTTCAGTAAAAGTATACCGATAGTCAGTCGTGACACTGTAATCACTCACTGTTTGTGTATATTTGTTGTAAAAAAAATAAATAAATAACAGCACAAAATGGATTTTAGTCAGTGAACTGGTGCCTGCAGTTCATAAATGGCTTACCTTCTTTATCTGTGAACACTTCCTTCTTTCCACTAAACATGGCTTTCAGCATGGAGTTCTGCCTCGTCAGCACTTGCAGCGTGGTGTAAAATAAGTTCCCGCCAACGTTGAGTCGGACATACTTGTTGCCAAGGCCCAGCGCTCCTCGATAACTGCAGGTCTTGGTCTTGGGACAGGCCAGAGGAGGAGGCGGGGAGTTGCAGTCGGACTGAGTGTGATGCTGGGGCAGGCAGCTGTCTCCGGACATGTCCCTCTGGAGGTAGATGACCACCCTGCAGACGGAGGTCCGAAGGTACCCCGCCGTGGTGACAGCTACTGATGAGGCCACCGCAACCTTTCACTGCTCCAGATCATTCCTGGCAAAAACACAAGAGCTCTTAACTGGAGCTGAACATTCTCTATGGAGCAATGCAGGAAAGGTCACTGTTGATAGAGCGTTAACAGGTAAAGCAGGACACCCAGTGGCTGAAGGTATGTATCACAATACTGAGGAGGCCACCTACCCCACTGTTATCTTTTCCTCAGCTCCCATTCCCATTAAATGGAATGTGGCTGGGCAGGAAACTCGAGGGGCAGCAAAGGGGCACATATCATTGAGTTAAAGAAGAAATTAGGACCAGCTCTACAGGGCAGGCAGCTCGTTTAACTTCACCAATGTGTTACAGTTTGGCAGTGGTTCCCCTTTAAGTGGAGCCATTTCAGTTCATTTTATGAGAATGTTGATGTGTACGGCATTCATAGCGTAATTGTTTTATTATGCAATGTACAGCGGTGCTATAGCTAATAAACATTAGGGTTTAACTTTAAATGGCTGCCCACTTGGACTTTTTTTTGCCTAGCTTGTTTAAGACTCGAAAATGCACCCAGAGTCTCTACGAAGTATCCAAAGAAAGAGACATGACTTGTGAAAAATAGCTTGCCCAACTCAACAAATTACCAACGGCAAGTGTACTCGCTCCTACATGGCTAACAGACGGCTGTCTTAGTTAATCAACTCGAAGTGAGCAAACAGCAGGCTGTGGTTTAACTCGGATGTCCTGCGTGCTGGTAATGTTACACAGATGTACACTGAACTCCATCTAAAAAATTGCCCGTTTTAACATTTTCTTGTTGGTGAGCAAAAGCCCCAGGACTGTATAACACAGCCTTGGTAAGTGAAATTAGCTATGGTCTTCTGGTCAGTTCGTCTTATCGATACTGCACCATTTAACGCTTTATTGTATCAAAACAGTATTGTAAACTATATTCGCTTTGCGTCACTCTCTCTAAGCGTTAACGCTAACGTTACTTCCTGTGTGGGTGTGTTTTGCTAATGTTAGCTAAAGTTGAATAGGGTGGGTAAACTTTCAGTAAGTATGCGTGACAAAACAAGACACACCGATTCCTAAACGTTCAACATGTATTGAAATCTGGGTGTTTTTTTTTTAAATGACCACACACTGAATAGGTTAGAACGTAAAATAAAACCCGGAAGATCAAAATTGTCAAGATGTGTAACGTTACGCTCTGCTAAACAAAATTTACATTAAACCGACAGATTTGTACAATGGAGTGTGTAACGTTAACGTTAACGATATCGTCCGTAGCTACATCCACTAACGTTAGTGAACAACACGTAACCTGACGAACAGTTTACGAGCTTTGGCGTTTACTCACCGACCTCTCCGTGCTGTCTTCATGTGCTGTCAGATAAACCCACTACCATCCAGCTAATCGGCCATGACCTTATCGCCGGGAGACAGATATCAAAAAGCGTATCAAAGATTTTGGTGGTAAAAAAAATAAACTATCTAAAGTTAAACTCGCTTCCCCTTCTTCTTCTTCGAAAGAGTTTACCACACGTTGTATGTTGGGAAGCATAATGCCGCCCTCTACAGGCAGTAACATGCACTGCGAGGGCTAATACATCTCCCTCGCATGAACTGCAGGAATTGCAAGTTCATACAGGTGAAGGTGATCATGAAAAACGTGGAAAAGTTACTTTCAACAAAGTTCTCTGAGAACAAATTTGACCATTTGAAGCCTTTTTTCCCCTAATTTTTGCATCTTAATAGTAGAATGAATATTTAGCTATCCCGAGGAGAACTGTAGGCACCTTGCACATCGAGCCATCCTCTTGCCCCTGTTCTTCCCCCCAGGGGCCTTTACTGGGAGGCTGTTGAGTTAGTACTTAGTAGTGCCTGCTGGTTCATGCTGGGCTACTGGAGCACCATACAAGTGGAGCAAAGCCATACTTTGGTTTGTTGAATGTGGTCAGGAAAGGACTGTCCCAAGAAGCAGTTTTAGTGAGTTAGCTGAATATTGTCGCAGATTTTGTCGGCTTGAGTAAAAAACGGAGACTTTCTCAAATCAAGAACATAGACCGGTGTGAGAAGACGAAGACATTTCAGGTCCAGTGTTACAATGAGGAAAATGAAATCCTTACAGTAAATAAAAATGAGGCAATATCAAGTCAATCAATAAACCAATCTCACTGATGTGAGAAAGTTTTTTAATTTTGACTTTAATAATTTATCATTTTGACTCCCTCTGTGTTATTTTTTATTTAGCTCCTAATCCATTGGGTCCCATCTTATAAATCATATAAATTGACAGAATGAACTGACAGACAAACATAAAATGTTTTTACAGGGCAAAGAGGTTATAGTTAATACTTTGATTTAATGAAGTCCACAACACAGCCCGGACATCATCTCTGAAGCTCCTACATTACGGTAAAAAAAAAAAAAATCTCATTTCCGATATACTTTCAAAATAAAACCCCATCGGCTCAAACTGATAAGACTTAA
>CAEMYA010000041.1:1579696-1647149 GCA_903131615.1 Diplodus sargus
AAAATGTTATTACAATATCAGTCAGGATATTTTATTTCATTATTGGTGAAGTTATTACATTATTGGATTTTGTTACATCTACATTTTACATTATTATTTCACATCGAGTTAAGTGCACATTTTATTACATTTTCAGGAAATTATGACATTATAGGGTGCTACAGGGATGTCCACACAACAGCCTGTATCCAAATAGTGATAACTGCTGTGTGTGGGATCAAACAGGAGAGTCTTGTGGTAGTTCAAGTGGAAATTTATTATTGTTACATGGTCCATACAGTTTGTTTAAAAACACAGAACTTGGGTTTTTTTAGTGACTTATAAGCCAGGAAATAATAAAGTAAGTGTACTTTTGGAGGTAATATTGATTGAATGGACAGTTGCTTCATCACCTGTGCCAATGAAATTTAGTCGTTGACATGATCTATCCATAGGACTGTAGCATATTGTTAGTCTGACTGACTGTCTGTACCAGGCTGTAAAGAAGTTTGTTTCTGCTGTAAAGTTAGGCATTTTAACATGGGCCCTTATGGGGATTGACCTCCTTGTTGGCCTCAGTTTTTTCACCCAGATGTTGCCGCTTGGTCAGTACTATATTCCAGTTGAAACAATAATTTCGAAAATGAAGAGGTAGATAAGAAGCATAAAATATGAATAAAAGGAAATGTGTTGTAGGCATAAACACATGCTCTAACTGAGGTCCAACGTTCCTGTGTCTGTGTGTGTGTTGTAGGACACAGTGGTGGCTCTTCAGGCTCTGGCTCTCTACGCGACTCTGGTGTTCAGTCCAGAGGGTTCAAGCACAGTGACAGTCCAGTCTTCCAGTGGCCAGCTGACATTTGATGTGAATCAGGACAACAAACTGCTCTACCAGGAGGAGGTGCTGAAAGACGTGACAGGAAAGTACAGCCTCGAGGTGAAGGGCACTGCATGTGCTTCAGTGCAGGTCAGTGGCTCAGGTCACTACATGTCAAATTCTGCTTTAATTCTCAAGTTTGATTGTCGTGAATATTACAGTCTTCTTGTTGCACTCTCCAGATTTCCCTTCACTACAACATCCCAACTCCTGCTGATGTGACGACTCTCGGTGTGGAGGTCAAACCAGTGGTGAACTGCAAATTGCAGAGACCTCAACTCACTCTGCAGCTGAGGTCCCTGTAAGTCATGTTCAGCAACTCGATCCAACTTGCAGCAACAATAGAAGAATACATCTATTCTGTCCTCTCTAGTTGTAGGTTATCACAAATAAAGTCTTGCTGTGTGCAAAAAAAATTTTTATGTTTCAATTACAGATATAGTGGGAAGCAGACCCGTACGAACATGGTGATCCTGGATATCAAAATGCTCTCTGGATTTGCCCCACACCCTCAGTCTTTGCAGGCGGTGAGCTATTCCAGTCACTTAACCTGAACATCATTTGTGTCGGTTGTTGACGTCATGGCGACGTGATAACCCAGCTGGATATCATCTCCTCACAGCTAAAAGGTGCCCTGCAGGTGGCTCGTATTGAACAGAAGACAGATCATGTTCTTGTGTACTTACAAGTGGTGAGAGGAATTCACAGTGAAAATAATAGATTATGCTCTCCACTTTTGTTTTCTGATTCTGTCATCTGTTTTTCCTCCATCAGTTACCAAAGGACATACCCATCAACCACAGCTTACAGCTTGTACAGGAGCACCCAGTGCAGAACCTGAAGCCAGCTGTGGTCAAGATCTATGACTACTATCAGCCAAGTAAACAGATACTCAGTCCAGCCATCTGTTCAACACGAACACACATAACAACTCAGTTTACTCAGATCTTCCATAGAAAACACAGGGCCGAGTCACCTTTTAATGAGTTAACCATTACTAAACGTAGGACAGTTTAGCCAGCGTACACTGTAAGTTGGCCAAGTTTTTGGTTCACCACTACAGCCCTGTGTGTAGGCTACTTTTTGTAGCTTGTGTGTTACAGTGTTCATGCTCTGATAAGATAATGACATTCAGATTTTAGCTAGTTGTTGCCAGTGCCACTAATACAGGCTCTGGCACATTAGTTTAGAACATCAAACAGACAGTTTTACTGGAACTCCTGGAGTAAGTCGGCGACTGTATGTCAGGATTTAGTTGACAGCGTGCACCTAATCAGAGTCAGAATCAAGTATTCACTCAGGCCATGGTATGATGGGATAGAAACCAGTGAACATGGATTGATGGACATAGGAAGCTGGCGTGGAAATGAAAGAGCTGTCATTGTTTTATTTGTTCAAACTCTGTTGTTCTAATTTGGCTTTTTCCTCTCAGGTGACCAGGCTGAGACGGAGTACATATTCTCTTGTGCTGCAGGTAACGATGTGTAAAAATATATATGATCAGTGACATTTGTTCAGATATTAACTGAATAGATGAAAACACATTTCCCCTTAACATAAAATAGCCTAGAGAAGCCTTACACCCTTATTGAGGATGGTAAAGTTCCTCGACATTACCATCCAGATTTTGAATACTTTTGAATTACTTTAGTACTGATCAATGCTATCCTTCAATATTTATATTAATTTCATATTGGAACATATTTATAGATCATTTTTGGAATCAATCAATAAGACATACAAGACATCATAACTGAATTAACTACCTATTAAAGTGAATGTGTTACTTCAGCAACCCAGTTGAACAAAAGAGATCTACTGGCAAATATAGACTGTGTGGTTTTGAGTGAAATTAATCAAGTTTTTTCTTACTTGATTATCAGCTTAAAGAGTGAAGAGTTGCCACCCTTTCAACCTCCAGCCTTCTACTGTTCCCTGTTTTTTTGGCACATTCGCGATGATAAATGTGACCCATAAGAACAACAAATAACAGAAAGCCTCTTGGCAATGTGAGAAGAGTTGTTGACCTATTCTTAATGGGTTTGCCCATGTTTTAAACACCAACATATACACACTAATTTTGGTTTTGAAGATGCTATTACAGAGACATCACATGGAGAGAGGTTTTTCTAGATAAATCTAGATAAAAATCACTAATTTTCATACAGCAACATTTAACAATGCTATATGAAAAGTATTGTTAAGGATTATGAAAGATCAGATATTTACAAAAATGACTGCTTGCTCTGATTTTTGAACAACAGCAGGCAGAAGCTTTGGAAGACATTTCATAAAAGACTGCTTGCATATTTTTCTACGTTACATACCTTCTAAAGTGAGTATAGCAACATTCCTGATTCATGTCGCCAGGGAGGATAATCTCTGTTGTCAATCCATGCTTGAAATGAGCTCGTTGGGAGCAATTGTAGCCTTTCTTGATGCAAGGTTTGGAAATCTTGGTCAAAAACATGTTTGATTTCTTTTTTTCCTACAGCTCAAATCATCAATGAGCATTTCATTGTACTGAAATAAAGAATGTTCTTCTAAACCTCCACTCAGTCATCTCTACATATGTTCTCATACTACTCCTACACATTTTCTACAATGTGTTGATTTGCAATGAAAGAGGAGAAAAAAAGAGAACTAAAAAGCTTGAACTAAATGGCTTATTCAGGCTAAATGCTTCCACAAGGCAGACCTGACATGATCAGGCTATTAAAAAATGTCACCTTGCCACTGATTGTTAGCAGTTTTCAGGGACAGAGTCTCTTAGATGTGGAGAGTCTATGGCATGGAAGCATCGGGATTAGATCCGTTTTGCTGATGATGGATTTCTGCTGGCTTCGTCAGACCGGACCTCCACTGGAGCAGTTTGTGCAGAATGTAAAGCACTAAGGATGAGAGGCAGCAATGGTAAACCCGTTGATCGCTCCCTTCAATTTGGAAGCGATTCACTGCCCTGAGAGATACAGTAAGAGGAAACGACAGGTGGTCCGATGCTGCATCAGCAATGCAGGCACCGTATGGACCCATAATTATGAAGATGGAGCTGAGCCTGAAGCTGTAGCTCCAGTTGATGTACCTTCTGACTCTCACCTGTTATGCTTTGCAGGTTTTTTAAACAATAGAATGGGATCATAGATAAAAGTGCAAATTCACAATAGCTGCCCCCAGACAACCATGTACACGCATGCATCCACGTGTTTCTGCATTCACATGCTCACAACCTCACAGACAGTTGACCTCTGTTGCAAATTTCAGCCTCATTGAGGAAAGTTGATGGTGCTGTGGGATGGACACAGCTCTCTGGACAGATGAAGGGATACATTTTTGTGGACTACTACTTATTGAATATAGGACTTGGGACTCTTGCACAAGATCTGAGTAGACGACCATATATCTGGTCTGGTTAGTGGGGCTGAATATTACCATCATTAAAATGTTCACATCAGTCTATATTGATGATCTCACAACAAATATTGGATACATATTTCTTCTTTACAGGCTCATTTTTATTGCTGAGCGAAGTTGAAGAAACAAGACATTTATTGATTGGCAAGTGAATTTAAAACATCATGGCTTCCCACACTTGAAAAGGGAAGGTGAAAAACCTTTAAACATACAAAAATAAAACAATGCAAATTAAGCTCAGTACTTTCCATTAAATACAACAAAGTACATTTCAATGGGCAAAAGGTAAGTATATTAAACATACATTAACCATTATTTAATCAAACAAGGCAGATAGGAAAATACTGTGTAAATTAGGCATTGAATAAACAGAAAACCAGTTCTACTTTTGGAACCATTTATTTGTAAATTAACCTGGTTTTACTTTATATTTTAACCTAGATCATCATATACAGATTGTACACATGACATTTTTTAATCATAATTTTAACCTAAATGAAATCAAGCATTCCAAACGATTTTACTGTAGATTAATTAGCATAATGCTTTCTGAAAAGACATTGTCTTAATCTTCTTATACACAAACTAAACATTACTCCTTGCATTTCAACAAGCAGAATTCGCCACTCTAATCAATACTTATAGGCTCAATCAATGTATGGGCCTTGTATGAATGAATGAATGAATGAATGCGTGTAGCGTCAACCAAAGTTTACCAAATAGTTTAAACAGCTCGATAACCAAACAAACTTTTAAGCCAGCTACCATGGCAGCCGCTAAGTTTACCAATTGCCAAGCAATGTTTTAACTTTATCAGTCTATCAGCAGGCAGCACATTTATATTGTAACGCCCCTTGTGGACTGTGGTACAAGGACTTGTGGGTATTTCATTATTGTCGTTGTTTATGGTTAATTATGGTTTATGAATGTGTTTTGTAATAAGAAGATGTGTAAGATGGGTGGGTTAATCCACACCGTTTGTTCTGTGGTTAAATTGTGATGAGTGAGAAAGATTATAAAAATGTTCACCCGTGAGCGAAAGGATGTTTGCTGGGAGAGACCCTCCGCCTGCTAAGTTGTTATTGTGTGTGTTAAATAAATGGCCAAACTCTATTAAGAGCCTGCCAAGCTGTACACTGCCTTCTCCTTGTTGCTGATCTATTATATTGATGTCAAAAGTTGGATCGACCATAGTGACATCCTGGAATGATATTGATACCTTGATTGCTCAGATGGAAGAGACGCGATCGTCGGTGATGTTTGCCGGCAGCCCAGCCTCAGCAAAGCCAGCATTGCTCCGCCCCCAGCAGAGACTACTTTTGCGGGCGTTACTGAAGCAGTCAGGCAGGCGGAGCAATTTGAGTCCCCAGCGGTCGCCACTGAAGCTGCTGCGCTACAATGGAGAAGAGCCGGCAGACACTCATCTGATCCAGGTTCAGCTGCACAGATTAACGCCTGGACAGCGGAAGAAGTTGCCGGTCATGTTGCTCTCTCCCTGGAGGGAAAGGCTTTACAGCTGCTCACTGACCTCAGACCAGAAGAGCTAGGAGACTGGATGGTGCTGAAGGCAGCAATTCAACGTCGATTTGGACGCAGCACCCAGGCCGACAATGCCAGAGATCTGCTCTCCAAGCGCAGGAGGGGGATTGGTGAAAGCCTGGGCGCCTATGCTGCAGACCTACGCACCTACGCTCGGCGGGGACACCCCAACTTTGGTGAGGCTGTGCAGGAGGAGCTTACCGTCCAGGCCTTCATCAGAGGTCTCCAGCCTGAACGTCTGAAGGAACATCTCCGACTGCATGCCCCCAGCACACTGGCAGCAGCTCTGGAAGAGGCAGAGCGAGTGGAGCACATCATATGCCCGAAGGACATCGACGCAGTGATGCCTTCAGAGTGAGCTAGGCCACCTGCAAGAACAGCGATGAGGAAGAAGTTGTGCGTCAAGTCACCACTACCCCACGACAACGCAGCCAGAGGAGGTTTGACGAAGGCTGCTACAGGTCCGTGGCTCCTGGCCACATTGCTCGAAACTGCCCAGCTCCAACACCAAGGAGCCAACTATCAGCGGGGTCTTCAAACTAGACCAGAGCAGCAGTGTGGGGGAACTGTTGCCCACCAGAGTTGTTTCTACCCCCAACTCCTTTTCACCACGAGTTGGCCGCCTGGGTCAGGCACATGGACTATATCTGGACTGTATCCTTGAGGGCATCACCTGCCGGGCCCTGGTGGATACCGGGTCTACTATCTCCCTGGTCCGCCCAGGGATCCTGCCGAACTCCAGCAGATCACTGCCCCAGGGGTGGAGCCCCACAACGCAGTGCATCACTACTGTCACCGGTGACCGTCCCAAGATGATAGGAACCAGATCGCTTCGAGTGATGGTGGGTGGCCAGCAGAGACAGCACCAGTTCTGGTTGGCTAACATTCAGGACCCCTGCATCGTCGGCCTCGACCTCCTGGGCAAGTGAGGGGCTGTTGTGGATGTGTCCAGAGCAACACTCTCCCTGGGCACTGAAACCATGGTCCTTCATGAATCCAGCAACTGTGACACCCCAACCCAAGCATCTGAGCCGCCAGTGAGGACCGCTTCAGCGGAGAGGACGACACCACCATAGCCTCCAGTGTCAGCAAACTCCCCTTTCACCACCCAGTCGCAGACCATGGAGGTCAAGGGGGCCATTGACGACCTCTTCGAAAGAAGTTGTCAGGATTTGAACAGAGAGCAGCAGCAGCAGCTTAAGGACTTACTACAGACCTTCAGTGATGTTTTTGCTGTCAGGGACGAGGACTGCACCCACACCAACCTGGTCCTTCACGATATAGACACGGGGGAAGCCCGCCCCATCCGCCTCTGCCCAGTGGGAGGCAGCCCAGCAAAAGGTCGAAGAGATGCTTCGGGCAGGTATCATCGAGCCCTCAAACAGCCCCTGGGCGGCCCCAGCAGTCCTGGTGCGTAAGAAAGATGGCACCTGGCGGTTTTGTGTGGACTACAGGTGCTTAAATGATGCCACACGCAAGGACTCTTATCCTCTCCCACGAATTGATGATGCCCTGGATTACATTGCTGGCTCTTCCTGGTTCAGCTCCCTCGACTTTCGCAGTGGGTATTGGCAAGTGGAGCTGACACCGGAGTCCCGCCCTAAGACAGCCTTCTCAATCGGCCAAGGGCTGTGGCAGTTTAAGGTGATGCCATTTGGACTGTGCAATGCCCCGGCAACCTTTGAACGCTTAATGGAGAGAGTCCTGGCCGACATACCCCGAAACCGCTGTGTGGTGTACCTCGATGACCTCCTCGCCCATGCTGCAGACTTTCCGGGGGCGCTCCAGAACCTCCATGATGTCCTCCAAGCCATCTGCCGAGCTAGACTTCGTCTCAACTCCAGGAAATGCCACTTATTCCGCCGAAAGGTCTCCTTATTGGGCCATGTCATCAGTGGGGAAGGCGTCTCCACTGACCCGGCCAAAGTGGCTGCAGTTCGAGAGTGGCCAGCTCCAAGTAACGTTGCCGAGCTTCGCAGTTTTCTGGGTCTAGCATCGTACTACAGGAGGTTCATCAAAGGTTTTGCCACCATCGCCGCCCCCCTGCATCAGCTGACTCAGAAGCGCCGGGATTTCCAGTGGAACAAAGACTGTGCTACGGCATTCTCCCAACTCCGCTTTGCCTTAATGGAATCTTCAGTGCTGGCCTTCCCAGACCCAGAGAGGATCTTTATTGTCGACACGGATGCCAGCAATGTGGGGGTGGGAGCTGTGCTGTCCCAGGAGGGAGAGCATGGTGAACAGGTCATCGCCTACTTTAGCCGCACACTCAGCAAACCAGAGAAGAACTACTGTGTCACTCGCTGAGAGCTGCTAGCTGTTGTCCTGGGCCTTCGCCACTTCCGACCATACCTTTATGGCCAGAGGTTCATCCTGCGGACTGATCACGCTTCACTCACCTGGCTGCTGAACTTCAAGGAGCCAGAGGGCCAGCTGGCCAGGTGGGTGGAGATGCTCCAGGACTACGACTTTGACATCCGGCACCGGGCTGGCAGACTCCACAACAACGCAGATGCTCTGTCCCGGCGGCCATGCGAGGGGGAGAGGTGTGGGTTCTGCCAGCGTGTGGAGGGTCGTCACCTACCAGGCCCCAGGGTGGCTGCTTCACAAGTTGTGGGGACATCTGACAACGGCAACTGTGAGACCATCGATCCCCAGCAGCTCCATAGGGACCAGCAGCGAGATCCTGTCCTCTCCAAGGTTCATGCCTGGATGGGGGCCGGGCAACGACCGGAGTGGGCAGCAGTATCAGCGCTAGACCCGGAGGCCAAGGCTCTGTATTCCCAGTGGCCCTGCATTGTAGCCCAGGACGGCCTCCTACACCGCTGGGAATATCCGGGAGGCCAACATGAGGTTCTGCAGCTTGTGGTTCCTCGCAGCCTGAGGAGCCACGTCCTCAAGCTGGTCCATGGTTCAGCAGGGGCAGGACATTTTGGTGTAGCCAAGACCCTACGCTGGCTGAGGGGGCAATTCTACTGGCCAAGCTGCCGTCATGATGTAGAGCAGTTTGTCCACCGCTGTGATGCCTGCACTGCAAAAAAGGGCCCCACGAGGCAGTCACATGCCCCCTTGCAGCGGTATCGGGTGGGGGCACCATTTGAGAGGGTGGGCGTGGACATCCTGGGCCCATTTCCGCTATGTCCTTGTGGCCATGGACTATTTTACAAAATGGCCAGAGGCATACGCGGTCCCTGACCAGAGTGCCATCACCACTGCAGAGAAGCTAGTCGACGAGATGTTCTGCCGGTTTGGAGTTCCTGAGGAGCTGCACAGTGACCAGGGGCGGAACTTTGAGGCCGGAGTCTTTCAGGAGGTGTGCCGTTGCCTGGGGGTGAGGAAGACTCGGACTACCCCCCTGCACCCCCAGAGTGATGGCTTGGTGGAACGATTCAACCGGACCCTGGTTACACAGCTTGATATTCTAACTGACTGCCATCAACGAGACTGGGACCGTCATCTGCCCCTGGTCCTGTGGTCATATCGGACAGCAGTGCAAGAATCAACCAAGTGCACCCCTGCAGCCTTGTTATTTGGGCGGGAACTGCGAACCCCAGTGAACCTGGTGTTTGGGCCCCCCCCGGAACAGGAGGTGAGGGGAGAACCAGGGCTGGACTATTACTACCACCTCTGTGAGCGACTGAGAGTGGTACATGAACTTACCAGGCAGTCATTGGCGGAGGCCGGGGTTCAGCAGAAACAAGCTTATGATCTCCGCACAAAGGGGGAGGACTTTGTAGCTGGTGCTCGAGTGTGGGTCTACAACCCAGTGCGGAAAAAGGGACGTTCCCCTAAGCTAGATAGTCACTGGGAGGGGCCCTGCACCGTCCTGAAGAAGCTGTCCGATGTTGTGTATCGGGTGCAGTTGCTGCGGAGGGGCCGGCTGGTGGTCCTTCACAGGGACCGCCTGGCACCCTACCAACCACTGGCCTCAGCCGAGGAGCATCCTGAGGAGGGAGAACGGCCAATCCCACCACCCAGTCCCCCACAGGCTACTGTGGGTGGCCCTCGACGTAGAACACGTCGGCAGTGCCGGCTTCCACGGCACCTTCAGGACTTTGTTGTTAATACATGGATTGCTGAGGACAGCTAATCCAGCTGGGTGGGGGCAGTGTAACGCCACTTGTGGACTGTGGCACAAGGACTTGTGGGTATTCCATTATTGTCGTTGTTTATGGTTAATTATGGTTTATGAATGTGTTTTGGAATAAGAAGATGTGTAAGACGGGTGGGTTAATCCACACCGTTTGTTCTGTGGTTAAATTGTGATGAGTGAGAAAGATTATAAAAATGTTCCCACCATGAGCGAAAGGATGTTTGCTGGGAGAGACCCTCTGCCTGTTAAGCTGTTGTTGTGTGTGTTAAATAAATGGCCAAACTCTATTAAGAGCCTGCCAAGCTGTACACTGCCTTCTCCTTGTTGCTGATCCATTACAATATTAACAGACATTTCCTTTGTTCAGACACAGACTACTACGCAGCCAGCGATCACATTTCAGTCCAGTAAAGAGACGTGAGCTTACCGGTGGTCTTTTTGATCTTTTCCATTTCCTATGCGTTTTAATTCCGTGATACTTTAGCGATTTCTCTTTTCCTCTGCTGCCGTTAGCTGCGTTACAAACCCACTGAACAAACTTGCGTTGCTTCTATTGTTCTGGGGTTTCTGGTGTTTGCTGCTATTTAGTCCAGCTGCGTTCACCTGTTGAGTTGCGCTGCGGCGCTGTACGCTCGCTGTTACGCGCATGCAGTGGGAAGGCCGTCGTCACGTACGTGTACCCACTCACAGGCAAACCTCCCGGCACATCGCCGCAACATTTATTATGGCTTTAAAATAGCATATATTGTCAGAACACGAGAAACACTTGCTGAGCATAACATTTGTTAACTTTGAGGTAGAATGCATGTGAGCAAGTTAAACATACCCACGGTTTATCTTTCTAACTGGTGTCATCTCGGGTTTAAGGTGCATTAGTGCCCCCTCTTGTGGTGTAGGCTCCGTAGGTGGTTAACAGTAACTATATCAGACATTTATCAACATTTGTTATATTTCTGTCAAGGAAAAATAACATTGTAATAATCATTTCTAATCACCCTACCTCCAAATGTCAGCCTCCTATAGGGTGATAAAATGTGGTTGCCCAAGCGTGGGAAAATGTTTGTGGGCTAACCGACCAACAGAGAGTTACAGCTGCTGGTTGCAGCTAAAAAGAGCAGTCTACCCATGGTAGCTGGCTTAAGAAAGGATGATGATTTTATATGGAAGTAGAGTAAAACCACAGGTCTGTCATGTCAAAAAGATCCAGTTGAGATTGTTTGGGGATCAGCTTCCTCCTGAACACCGCTGTGAGGAGGAATGTTGTCATTAACTACGATAACTAGAATGGCCCAATGCCAAGGCCCAACAGTCCCCTTTTGTACCAGCCTCCTAAATACACCTGATTTTTGTGCGAGATCCATGAGAAATTCACAAAAATCGTGAAAAACATCTCAATATGTTAAAGAGAGAAAGAAAACATTTCTGGATCTACACCAAAATGTAATGGGGTCTGTTCTGGGCCGAGACCCATCCTCCATTCTCGTTTCATGGAAATATGTTCAGTAGTGTTTGTGTAATCCTGCTGACAAACCAACCAACCAAGAAACAGACACGGCTGAAAAACATAACCTCCTTGGTGGGGGTAATAAATGACACATTTAAATGAATCAGTGTTTAATGGAATATCAAGTAGCTGTACAGTACAGTTCAGCGAGAAGTTCTCCAAAATATATGTTTCAAACAACAATAAAACCACAACAGAAAGATACACTGAAAATAAAATGTGAACTTGTAATGCTTGTAATGTGCAATCCAGATGCTTTTTTTTATGTCATTCAAATAAAAACTGATAGCACCAAACATGACTGCATGAGCATGTTGTTTCCGCGTGACATTACTGGCTGTAGTGTGGACACAAAAGAATAACGATACAGTAATTAATCTATTTTGTTTAAATACACTTATATAATTGCATATGTATACTAAAGATAATACAGTACAGTAGGAAAAGATTAAGGCTTAATAATTATATTTTAACTATGATTTTGAAAATTTGAGATTATATTGTGGAAGTACCAAAAATACCAAATTTCGGTAGGCAATCATGACAAAGCTTAATTTACAACTATCAAAATGTAAAAAAAAACTATTTAGCTCAAACAACGATTGATTTCATTCACAGGAAGTACAGTAAATGTTTGGGGATTTCAATCTGTCAGTTCTGTTCGGTTTATAATTCTATTATAGGACAATAAAAACACACTCAAACTGACTTCATCCAGCTCACAATACATCACACTCCTCCTCCCGTGCAACCAATGGTCCTCAGGTTTACTTTTTCACTAATAGAGTAGCGTTAACACTCTGTTTCTTCGGGGCAGTTTTGTGGACCAAAGTCCAAACCACATGGAGAAAATGGCAGCACACGGTGTAGAATAAACAGGCGTATCCACCTTGTTCCCAAAACATTTCTGTCTTGCAGGAATTTGAAACATAGAGTATTTGCTGCTGAACGTGGCTGAGTCTCTGTGTCTTCCTCCTCCTGGCTCCTGTGTCCTGGCTTTGTGTGTCTGAGGTAAACAGGTATAAGCTGATTTATAAGATGGCTGTTCACTGCTCTGCATCGTCAGTCACTGCCCCTCACAGCTGTTGGCAGTAGAACAGATCAGAATGCATGATCTGTCCTTTTAGCAGCAATGCAACAAATGAAATGAAATTCCCACATGATATAGGCTGTGTTCTGTGCACAGAAAGAGACCCGGTCTGCATTGACATTATGGAGGACCTTGAGATCTGCAAGATGAGCCGAGCAAGACCTATCGCTCAGACTTGATCTTGTAGCGGAGGACAACGTAGGTGGCCAGCCGCAGGATGATGAAGAAAATGCCCAGAACAATGAAATCTATGTAGAGCTTTGCGTCTTCCACGTCCAGTAACTGCAGGACCTCTTCGGGCTGTTGGAACTTACACACCTTTCCAGGACACTCCAGCTCTGAGCGGTTCATACCGTAGATGGACAGGATCACTCCTTCAAAGCCATACCTGTGGGAGGGATACAAAACACTGACACTGCTCGCAATAGCTAGGAAAATCTTTTGATTCATTCTCAAAATGATCAGAAATCAGTTAGTAGTTCAGAAATAAAAAGTTTATAGTGTGTGTGATGTTCAAGAGGAATCACCCCACATGAAAATTAAGAGTAAAGATTAATGTCGATAAAGTCAGTGAAATCCGTCGGATCAATCCTCTTGAGAGCAGAACAAGCTACTTATTTTGTAGCTTTGGGTGTTATTTCATGAAGAAAATTGCCAAGGCTGTCATTTTGCTTTGTGTCTCTGATGATTATGAGTTCAGACAGCTGGAGCACTTCTACAGCTGCAAAGTGAAAGGCTGCAACAAGCCAACACTAGAACCAAAGGATCTAAAGTGGTAACCTCAGATAAAAGTCGAAAATCAGCCTCATATAAAACGAATGAGTGGTATATGAACGGGACATTCATCATCCTGAAATGAGTAATTCATGTTTATCTAGATGCTGAAATTGACCTTGATCAAACCTCAAAGAAAGAGGTAAGAGATATATTAGGATAAGGACATGGAAATGATTGTGCACGAGGCCCAATATTTATTTTGGTGTAATCATGTCCTAAAACTGAGAACTGCCTGTCTGTAGGAGTCCACTGTGGCACAGGAAGACTGTGTTCAAGCAGAGCTACGATACACATGGTAGGTTAAACAGTATTTAAATGTGATTGGCTGTTTACAAATGATAGTTCACGTTTTTTTTCACTCCCCTTGTTTTCTCCAATATAAACTTTGAAAGGCTAACCTGGGAGTCTAATGAGCTACTCAATCAAGTTTGAAAATACGTTTTAAGTCATAAATAGGATTTCTTTGTATAAAGTATATATTTTCTGTCCATTTTCATGGCTTTATTGAAAGCACAGAAGAGGATTGTCAGCAAATGGGATGAGAAAGGGGGGATGACATGCAGTGAAGAGTCCCAGGTCAGACTCAAACCCTGGGCTGCTTTAGCGAGGACACAGCCTCTGTACATGGGGCCTGAGCTGTAACAACGGAGCTACTGGTTCCCAGAGGATATTTTACTCCAGACAGACAGACTTACCAACCAACACCATCACTCTGATGCGCTACTGCCAATGTATCAAAAAACACTCTGGCACACACCTGACGTAGGACACATAGGAGCTCCACTGCAGATACTTGGGGATTGTGTCAAAGTTCACAAAGAATCCAGAGAAAAGCAGCACTGGAATAGCTGTGACGGGTCCAACAAATGTGGCAACCTGTATATGGACATAGAGGACAGATTAATCTTATAGGTGTAGTGTGAGCTGAGAAACAAACTACATTTAAACATGCAAACCTGCAGTACCTGTAGTGAGGTGGAGGCAGCCCCAACCAGCAAGCCTAGGGACTGGGCTACTAGGGCAGTGCAGGTGGACAGGGCTATGAAGAGTAGGTAGCGGCTGGCCTCCGGAGGTTGCTCAGTCATCCAGTACACTATGCTGCAGTACATGATGGGGCAGATCACCTAAAATAACAGCCTTTATTTAGTGGAGGAACAGGTCACAGGCCAAAATCAAATGTTGTTAATCTAATGTTCACTGATGTCAGTGGAGGCTGTACTGAAGTTAGTGCTCTAATCTACACAAATAACACACACAACACACACACATACAATTGAACAGGGGTACTCAAATACAAGTCTTAAATGGTCACAAAGATTGTCATTTCCATTTTGACAAATTAAAGTAGTTGAATAAAAACAAAGTTTTTAAGTCTCTGAGTGAGCACTCTGTTGCTTTTTGTTGTTGCCATAGACAGGGGCGCCGCCAGGGATTTTGGGCCCAATGAAAAAAAATCTAGTTGGGCCCTTGTATAGGTTGCTCATGTCTCAAAGGGCCCCCTGTCAGTGCCGGGCCCTTGGAATCGTCCTAACCTTTCCCCCCCTGGCGGCGTAGATGTGACAAGAATCCTGCTTCCAGCTTGATGTGACGATTTCAGTGCATTATTTTTGTTGTTCTTACCTCTGCATTTTGAGAAAATGTCTCTTCAAAATTCCTGTGCTTCGTCTCATAATGCCGTTTCAAATTGGAAATCTTGATCACAGCTATAGTCTCCTGGCATATTAAGCACATGGGTCGTGTGCTGGTTGGAGGGAGAATGAACGTACATTTTTCAGTCCATTCTTCTTTGAATTGCCAATTTTCACTGTCCACTTTTCTTTAAACAGTGAACTTGGAACACGCAATCTAGGCTCCTACAGCTGGCAAAATGTCAATATGCGACAAAATCACATAGTTATTCAATGGTCAGGGATTTTCAAGTAAAAAGTATTGGTATCAGTATCGGCAATACTGGCCCTGTAATTACTTGGTATCGGATCGATACCGAAATCGCCCACCTCTACCGAACTGCTCCAAAACGAAAGTGAAAGTTAAAAATTGCACGGGCAGCAGTGAGTGACCCAGCAACACATTGTCTGTGTAATGTTGGCATGGAGACAAGTCCCGGTATACACGTGCCGACCCAACCAAAACACATAGTGAAGGAACAAAAAGGGGGCCTGCATATCAACAGTTAATACTGATCCATAAAAGCATCTGTATCCATCTAGTTGTTGCAGTCGATCACATGTATCCATCCATAAAATTCACTTAATAATAACAAGACAAGACGGTACACCACATGCGATACAATAATAGTATATTTTATAATCAAATTTGTATTTGTTTTTTTTCTGGAACCAGCCCCAGATCAACGTATGAAGCTTGAACTTGGACTGAGAACTTCAGGTTTACAGTGGTCAAACGCTGCACAGTCTGATCGTTTGCAACAACTAGGTGGTGCCTTCACCAAACACTAGAGAGCAGTGTTGTACTATGTAGTTGTATTTGCTGTGTGTAACAGGTCTGTCAGCAAACCACCGCTCCAACCCAACACTGCCAGCTCACCTGGAATGGGATGTCAGCCATGGTCTTGGCCAGGTAGTAGGCTTTCAGGCTGTACCAGTAGTTAAGATGCTCCCGCAGGAACACAGACATCTCCAGAGGAACTAACAGATAACAGATAAACTCACATCACATGGGCTTTTTGAGACCGGTTCTCATTGACTGGCACAACAATATCAACACAAAATAGAATAGAAATATGACTTAATTTCCTCGTCTCAAACTTACAGGTTAACACAGTTGGCATGAGTGCTCCAAACATGATGAAGAGCATAGAGAAGAAGAGGAACCCGGTGTTGTTGAAGACCTTGCTGGCATCATTGCCAATGTTCAGATAGAGCAAGCCTATTAACAGACCGATGGCAATGTGGGAAATCAGTCTGAGGTGGGTCAAAACCTGAGGACAGAATAAAAGCAGTTGATTGTTTTAGGTAATGTCACTTTATTCTAAGATGACCCAATCTGGCAGATAGAAACTATTTCTTGCTTTTGGAAACAGTGTGCAGCCACACGGTATAAAAAGTATTTTTGAACAGATGCTGTCACCCACCTGGTCTCGACAGATGGTTATGAGGGTTCTCTTGAAGAGGATACAGAACTGTGTTAACGTGCTTGTGGCAAAAGTATGGCTCTCTATGTGTCCGGCGTCCTGGGGAAAATGGAAGCAGAGGAACTCAAACATTGACAAATGTGTCTGTAATAATATCCTCACTGTTACTTCACACAGAAACTCAGGGCTTTCCTGGATGGTCCAATAATCCACAGGTTTATGTTGTGACCACCAGTTTTAATCCTTACAACTTCATCTCTCTGTTATTTTGTCATTGCCGACGAGTCTAAAAACCACAATGTCCACAAGCTGATAATTACTTCAAGACACTGGATATGGTGGCAAGGTACATAATGTTGCTTTAAGCTTCAATTGGTTTTTCTGTCATGTAACTGTTTTAGCTTCCACCTATTGTAAGTGGTTCACATAACAGGACCAGATATGTGCTTCAACTGTAAATAATGTCACACTGTCTTACTTCTCAAATCTATGTATTGACCTCAAACTGGTTGTCTTGTAACTCCCAAGGCACAAGAAGACCCCAGGACATTACTGTGTCCAGCCAAGAAATAATCTGGTACATAAACATGTCATAACCAAATCACTCTTTTCAGACCTTTTACACTAAACAAACAAGATATAAACTGTCAATTAGTTCATTAGTGAAGAATTAACAGATGAGTTTCTTTGGACAGAGCCAGGCTAGCTGTTTCCCCTTATGTATGTATGCTAAGACAAAATAAGCTAAGCTAACAGGTTGCAGGCCTTAGCATAATATATCCTGTACATATGTGGGAGCGGTATATATCTTCTCATCTAACCCTTGGCATAAAGCGAATATGCGTATTTCCCAAAATGCTGAGCTATTCCTTTAAACAACATGTATTACATATGCATAATATCAACCCCTGAGGCCCCAGAAGAGTTGCCTGCTTTGCACAGTTTGTAATCCAGCCATGACTGCAGTACAGCAGCACATCATATACTGCATACCATGTGGCACTTTGTTGCACAGAGTGATGGGCCATTCTCACACTGCTGCTTCTTCTCCTCTAATGCACACATTCCACCTTGGACTGCTTCAAACAGCACAGGGTTCAAGTCTCCATACTCCCCTGATGCCACTTCAATGACTGAACCAGAGGGAAAAACAGAGACACACAGATATTGAAGGAATTAGAAATGTTTAAGATCCTCCTCAGCAAAGTGCAGCAGATACATGAAGACATGTGAGGTGGACATACTGAAGTCTGCGGGGTTGTGGTAGGTAGGACAATAAAGGCCCAGAGTCTTCAGATAGGGGATGAGGTAAGGGACTGAGCCTTTGTAGATACACTGTCCCTGACTGAGAATGTAAAGCTGTGGAGGGGCAAAAATATTCAAGTAAATGACCATGTGAAAATCAAAAATCCAACTGTTTTTTCTTTTCTTTCCTTTTCTTTTCAGCCAGTGTCTGTGTAAAATGTTGCAGTATTGGCGTGCAGCGCACCTTCTCATACATTAAATACAAACTAGAATGTCCAGCACATCCGTTAAGTCCCTCACTTATTGACAGATGTGTACCTTGTCAAACATCTCAAACAGTTTGGCACTAGGTTGGTGGATGGTGCAGATGATGGTCCGTCCTCCCAGCGCCAGAGAATGCATTAGTGAGACCACCTGGTAGCAAGACGCACTGTCTAAGCCACTGCACAGAGAGACAGACATAAAGGAGGGACAAGGTTAATGAGCAGCTGGGATGTAATTTAACAGGAAGACATCAACTAGTAAGAGCCAGGCTATTGACAATGAACCCCATGTATTATTTAATTTTGTACTCTGAGAGTTTACTACATCTACGTTAAATTAGTAAAATTATCCCTGAGACATGCATGCAAGGGCACCATCAACTAGAGGAATCTGGCTGATATGTCATTAATGTTTGATGTAAGGTATCATGCAATCACTGATTGCCTCTAAATTGAAAAATCTAAAAATTGCTTTTTTTGATGAGTTGTGTACTTATATTATCCCAGATGTCTCCAACAATGTTCAAACCACAGAAATCCCAATTTTGTTAAAGGCAAAGAGGCGTTACCGGCACCTTTGGTCGGCTGTTGCTATACCTTTCAGAACAGTTAGAAAGGAAGTCTGCGATGTGACTAATCATAATATAATGTGAATACAACTTCAAAACACTGCCCCCTGTGTGTACATTTCCCAGCAGATGGATTTTGATCAGCATTGGTGGTTGTTTTACGATGAAGACAATTCCCATGATTCCACATGACTTCAGTCTTTTGTTTTATTTTGAATGAAAGACCCCTTGCATGACCTACTGCATGGTTTAAGGAAAAGTATTGTTTATTTTGCCATATTTTTTTTCTTCATGAGGCCTGTATGAGAAGATCTACACCACTCAAATATCTGCACACTGAATATGAAGCTATAGCAGGCAGCCAATTAGCTGTTAGCATGAAAACCTTCCACAAGAAGAAAAAGCTAGCTTAGCTCCAGTATTGGGCATTACAAAGTAAACCTTTACAATAATCATATCACACTTACTTATCAAACACATATGTAGTTCCTTGCATTAGATAAATTCAGCAATTGCCTGCAGATTAGTCAGAAAAATCCTCAAATGTTCCTTTCATGAATGCTCACACAACAATCACCTGACCTGACCTTATGTCTATGATATTCAATCTGTTGAGAGACTCTTCATCATGACTCTGAGGAGAAACAGGTCTCTGAGACATGATGAGAGAGACTCCTCCTGATCAGGTATACTGCTTTAGTGATAAACACACTGCAAATCTACTATGTGGTGTTACATTATTAAAGAACATTACTGTCTTTTTGTGTATTTTTGGTTTGGCCATATTGTCTATCATTAATGCTAACATTATACTCATGTAAATGCTAAGATCTGGCAGTTTTCAAGGGCATATTGCTAATCATGACACAGCATATTAAATTTGTCATTCAGATGATGAGTTTGGTTTAAAAAAAACAACGTTTAACCAGATTACCTTAATTTAAAGGTAGAATATGTAAGAATTGGCCACCCACAAAAATTCATATTTAAAAACAAGTAGGGGGCAACATATCACCAGAGTAACTGCTATCTGCTGCTAACTGCAGCTGCCGCAGCTCATCAGCTCAGATAGAGCTCAACTAGCTGTCCGGACTGGGAGCTCGGAGCACTGTGGGACTGTTGGTGTTTACACCACTAGCACAGGAGCTTTGGACCAGGATGGCCTGAGGCTAGCTGGATACTAACTTCATTATATGTCTCTGCAACACAATACTTTTGTTTTTCACTAAACTTCTTACATACTGCACATTTAAACTTAAATACAGCCCAGGTATTTTGATTTCTCTACAAATAAGTTTAGGTCGTGGGGATTGTTGAACATCTTAATTAACATTTCAACTACAACCTTTAAAGGGATTCAATGCAGGATTTGCTGTTTGTAAACTCATTCAAAGGAGCAGTAAGCAAGAAAGATAGTTGATTGTTGAGTCTCATTCCCAGGTCATCAAATACAGATACTCTGGGTCGGTAAATTAACAATTAACTATCCTTCACCAAAATCGCTGATGCCCAGAAATGTCCCCAAAACAGCAAAATAATGAGAAAATAATAGAATACAGGCAGAGGGCAGGGTCTCTGCTCATAGAGACACTGCCACACACTTTAGTGAGTCATAAGGGATTATCAAGAGGAACTGTCTTTGTAAATGGTTCTGTAGGAAAATCCTGCATAGTACACCTAGCAGTCTTGCTAAGGACTACTTTGGTAATTATCAAAGATTCCAAAGGAGAAACTCGATCACTGTTGAGTTATTGAGATTGTTTTAGTCATTCTTTTCTTCAAGAGTTCATTTGCCAGAGAGCTATGGTCCCAGAGCTACCAACAGCTCACATATACCAGATGGCACCACTGTAATTATGAGTATAATTGTTCAGGTTTCAAAAGTCAGTCCAACACCATATGCCTAACTGTCACAAGACACATTTGAAATATGCAGCCAGATGTGCTGTCTGGACAAACTGAAACTACCCTTGGGTTTCCAACAAGTTAGACTTTCTGGAACAAAATAATTACACTTTTTTTTTTTTTTATCCCAATGTACTCACTATTTGTCTGTAAACTAATGAACTTGACAAAGTATATTGTTAGTAGAAAAACAGAACTCCAAAAGTTTTGTTTGCATTTCTATCCCAGCTTTGCCACACTGTTTCCTCTGGAGACTTTAGCAGTAGTCTTCTGGTTAATACAGAGAGTGTCCATTGTACATATGTTGAGCAACACATGTAGAATTTAATGGAAACACCTTCCAGAATATGTTTGAAACAGTGAAGTGTAAAAGTAATCACTGTCTGTCTGTCTCACCTGGTGGGCTCGTCAAAGAACATGACTGGAGGATTGTTGACCAGCTCCAGAGCAATAGCCAACCGTTTACACTGACCACCTGACAGCGAGCTGGTGCGAGTGTGAGCACACTCAAGGAGCCCTAATGCAGTCAGAATCTCATGCACCTGGACAGAGAAGGTCAAAGAGAGAGAATGGGATTAAAAACCTCTTCGAACATCAAAACCTTTATTTTTTCATAGATAACAATGGCTTATAAGTGATGCAGACATACAGATAAAACAGCGAGTGTTGCTGCATGCTGCATTCAAAAGCACAAACCACAGACAGCATGTGGCTTGTGTGAGCTAAAATTATTTTAATGCTCAATGACATGATCACTGAGTCATTTATTTTGTTATTAACATCATAGAACATACACACAGATATATAACGGAGCTACCTTAAAGAGAAAGTTATATTAGAAAATAAATAACATAACTCCCCAACAATAATAAAACTTAGCATTAATTCAATTTTCTTGACAAGGTGGGGGTCAATTGAAAAACAATACAAAACCTGCTGTTTGGTGTTGGGTGGGTACACAGTGGGTTTCACCAGTTATTCTCAAAAATGTTCTGCCTGTAGCTGTAAGTTTAGTTCATGAAGCATCCAGTAAAACAGTTGTATTTTGCATTGTTAAAAGAAAACAATTAGCTGAAAGATACTTTAATGTTGGATATAGCTGAAGGGAACTGCAGTCATTGTATTTGTTGTTTTAAAAACATTGATTCATGAAGCTTTGACAACAAAAATCTTTCACGATTTTGAACATGTTCTAGGACAAAACTTTTTTTGGCAGTATACAGAAGTGCAATGACACAAGGTGATGGAGGAAATAGAGGACAGCATGCAGCTAAGGTCCCAAGTTGTATTCAAACCTGTTACATTCTGATTATATGGTATGTATTAGGATCCAGTATTTCTTGATTTTGAAGAACTAGTATGCAGCGGAAAGTTCAGGAGTGAAAGCTGTGAGGCATTTTGACATTTATTACCTGAGAAGAGTATGTCTATGGAAAAAAACAGTAGAGTGAGCAGACGACCTGAGCAGGACAAGGTGGAGCTACTGATATATAAAAAAAGGCAACAGGAGTCGATCAAACTGACGTTTCATCCTAAAATGTGACCAAGTCCACTTGAGAATTAGAAATGCAAAGGCCTGCCTCTTATACAAGGCCTTGTTTGCTATTTAAGGAAATACAGTATTGTCTTTTACTCTGTTTAAAGCTAGTAGCGGTTGCTTGTTTATCTTACCAGTTCTTTCTTCACATCCATAGTTTCATTCAGCTTTAAGTTGGCTGAAACCTGCAGTAAGGAGGAAATAAGGCGTCACAATGTTGTAATGCAACAGGTATTCAGCTGTACAGGCGGTACAGTAACTATTAACCTCTTTATGGCTTTGATTTACATGAAGTAAAAAAATTAAGACACACTTCAAGGACGAGTTTAACATTTTGAGGCTGTGCTATGAGCCAGCTCACCATCATGGCCTCTCGTGCAGTGAGGTGTGGCAGCAGCATGTCTTCCTGCATGATGTAGCAGGACATCTTCCTGAATGTCCGCAGGTCCCTGGGTTTCCCATTTACCAGGACCTGGCCCTTCATCCCTGTTTCCCTGGGAAGGAGGAAGGACACACAAACACATACTGGACAGTTCAATAGGCTAGACAGACTGTAGTGGAAGGAATAGAAACATGAAATACAATGAGTCCAATCTTGGTGCTCCCTAGCATATCGAAGCCATTTTCTAAATTAGCCTCTCTGATAGGTGGTTTTCTTAACGCAGCTACGCAGCTGTTCAGTCCAAATCCCCCAAGTTCTCTTCACAGTGACCATGTGGAAACGCTCTTACTTTCATTATTAAACATTTCCGTGAGTTCTACTGTTGATTAAGTGATCTCCCAATACCGTCATTCAAGACTTTTTTCTGAACACATTACTTTCTCGTAAATTGATAGTTAACTACTATTGCTCCAGGTTTTAATACTGCATTGGATAGTTCTTAACCCAGTTTTCGTAGTTTCAGCATTCTCCTCAGCTGTTTTTGTTGAATGATGCAGGCCAATAATTGGACTTTTCCAAAATCTTTTCCACAACCACAGGACACGTCTTCCAACATAGTTTAGGAAATGAGAAGCTCCTCACTGCATCAGTTATGGTTAAATAACTTGTTGCCAGCTGAAACATCTTAATCACTGCAGTAATTACCCAATGGAAAGCTCTTACCTATATGCTTAGTTAAATCCAGGTGGTGACTTTTTTGGCCAGGCAGTGTATAAACACATGGTAACACACCAGATAAGTAAAGCTGTAGTTTCTGTATTATAGTATCTATGTCATAGGTGTTCGTGATGAAAGCTGATTTTTTTGTGCTGTCAACTCTCTTTTGGTGGATAAGAAATAGTTGCTATTCTCATATTATTGACCTATAACCTTAACTGTTATATAGAAGGTACTTTAGGTACTCTCACCTGTATCCAGCCAGAATGTTCATTAAGGTGGACTTTCCAGCCCCTGAGGGCCCCATGATTCCTATCAGCTCCCGACTGCAGAACCTCCCAGACAGGCACTTCAGTAAGGCTTTGAAACCTGGGAACAACAAAGGGGGCATTGCATATATCAGCAGGTGCATCACATCCCAACATCACGTCCAATGAGAGATAAACCTGCGAGGAATGTGGAATAGGAACTGAACTCACACAAACCACAAAACCAGACAGTGAAGCAGATGCAGCTGTTAGAATTCAGCCTTTGAAAAGTAAAAATAAAGTGATCATCCAGCAGAAGTGTTTGCCGTCCACTTGAAAGATATTTAAACAGTTATAAAAGACAGGCTTGGTTGTAATGCAGCTGAAATAATGCGTGAGTGTGAGTACTAACTGCAAAAAGAAATCATATCTTTACTTTAACCTACGCATGAAGCAAGTTCCTAACAATCTACTTTCCAAGTGTAGGCCGAAACTTCATTCCCTTTGATTACACTTTTAAACTGCAGTTGATCATGGTAGTGATGGATCACAGGTTTATCCATAAACACCACGGGAAATCTGTGTATTGGGCGGTCCGGGTCTTACAAATGAAACTAAACATTGTGATTAATGCAGATAAGCTGCTGGTGGGTGAAGTAATACATCTTATTAATGTGGGAAACATTACATTGCCTGCACTATAAAAACAATATAACTGCATCTCTCCATTAACAGAGATTTGCACAATTACAGAAAGTTTAATTTGACTGATTATTTAAATCACTCAGCAAGTTTTAGTTCTGTAGTACTATTAAATTATATATAATGGTAGCATTTTTGTTATAAATTCATCTGACGTCTCCACAGCTGTTAAAGTCGACTGATAGTTGATCCAGCTGTGATCAGCTGCAGCCGTCATCAGAAACAGACATCACTTCACATGACCTGTCTGAGTGTCCCTTTTGTTTAACTGTATCAGTAACAAACCAAAGTTGAGGGGTAAAAAGGGTGGGGAGATGGACAAAGGAAGGCAACATGACACATGAGCACAGAACTTCAGAATAAACCAGAAAATAACTGAACCACGGACTCAAACCATGACAAACCTGCCTGAAAAATCAGTCCAACAACACTGAGCACTAGCCTACATCAGTTTTCAACAATATATTGTTTTCAACAATATATTGTTTACAACCTACGACAGGAGCAGTATTTGTACTATGCTACAACAACTAGATTTTATGCTTTTGGAACAAGAAGTCTCGAGGCTGCTGTCCCATCTGTCCCCCAACAGAGAGAGCACAGCATTCAGTTGTAGCAGTTCACCATGCTAGCAATCTTAATGTCCCAGAGCTGACGTTAATATGGGGGTTACACTGACACTTGCTCAGTGCATGCTGGGAAAGACTGCTGTCACCCTCAACAGGATGATAGCTGACAAATTTAATAATGATTTGTGAGTGGGATATGTCTTAAATCACCAAATTTTAAATCACTGTATTTTTAGTTATAGTTTTTCTTAATTCTGTTGCTTCTCCTCCTTCTAGGATTTGAAATTTGAAAAAAGACGACATAAACACTTTATAAGTCTGGAATCTGATGATTTAAAAGTGTTTGTATACATCTACATGCTTAACATAAATATACTGATGTACTGTAGCTAAAAGTTATACATTTGCTGCCTTCATCTTGGCTTGCAGCTATTTTTTGGTTGGACCCTGTGTAAGTTATTTAAAAATTAATAATAATACTGAATTTGTTTAGGCTTGTAAGGGTTGCTAAACTTTAAATCAAACATTTGTCACTTTTCCAAGAAACAACCGCGCGGCTCCGAAAGCTTCCGACGCAGCTGAACACACCGAACAGAAATGTTCCAGACCTCGTCCGAGTCTCTCCAAACACTTCAGACGTCCAACGGTTGGGCCGGTGTGTTCCTGCCTTTAGGCGGCAGGTGTTCATGTTCCTGGACTCGCCCACACAAACACTGGAGCACAGTTGCCAAGTCTGGTTATTATAGTGACTTTGGGTTTGTTTTTCTGTTAAGTCGCTTATAGATATTGGTAGTCATGGGTTGCAGGTTTTTGGGCTTGTTGTTAAAGTGTTCCTCTCCCTATTGTATTACATGTCATATTGTTTTGAAGTCATGGAACTAAAACAAAAAAGGATCATAACATATAAAAACGATAATAACTACAATGATATTTCTGGATTCAGGGTGATATTTGTGTGAGTGCAAAGTGTAATAATCTCTATCTTTTTTTTTTTTACCACGAACGGAGAAGTCGCTTGTTTTGGGCTTGTTTTCATAGGCCCGCTTGCTTGTTTCTCTCACTATATTTGGCAACACTGCACTGGAGGTGTCCTTCAGAGTGAAACACGGTGAAGGCTCTTACATGGTCTACGCTAGCTCAGGACAGATGAAGTGTTTTGAATGTGGAGATGTGGGTCATAAACACTACGCCTGTCCGCATAAACAGCAGGCGGCAGCTTATGGCAGTGATGCGGTGGGTGGCACAGATCAGGCCAGTTCTGATGACAGTGTTATGTGCGTGGCCGGCGCTGCTGGTGCACTGCTCAAAAATAATGTAGAAAGGGAGGAAGAGAGCCAGCCTGAGAGGCAGCAGGCTGATGTGGCTGCAGTAAACCTGAGCAGCTCTCAGTATGCATCTGCTGAAGCTCAGGTTGAACAGGTTGAGGAAGAAGCATCCACAAGTGTTGCAGACACACAAAACGGTGAGATCACTGGAGAAGGACTGGGTGTGTTCAGCAGCCAGGCGTCAGGGGAAGCAGATAAGATGGAGTATGACTCAGAGTCAGATACCATCTCCGTAGGTGAAACATCCACTAGGACTACAGATCTTTACTTTCTGGAAGAAATAAATCAGTTTCTGGATGAGACCTTTAAAGAACCTGTAAAAGTGAGCGATTACTTCAGTGACACTGATAACTGACAACTTTGAGGAGAGCAACAAAGTCAAAGCATCAGAAAAAGGACCAGAAAGTAAAAAGCGATCATGTATCACATGCTGAAGTCTAACATAAATGGGGGGAGAGACAGACAAAAGTGGGCTCTGATTTCTGAACCTTCCACAGACTGGAGATTATGGTGGCAGGGTCCATGTGTCCTCAGTCATAGCACTAACTTCAGTCCAGGAGTAGCTGTCTTGTTTAGAATAACAGCTAGTGCAACAGTTTTATCCTCCACTGAAGTGGTGAAGGGCCGTCTGCTCATTGTACAGGCAGAAATACACAACAGTGTGTTCTGCTTTGTCAATGTTTCTGCACCAAATCATGGAGCAGAAAGGGTAAGTTTCTTCAACCTGGTGAAACATGAGCTGAGAAACTACCATCAGTATCAGCTCATCATCAGTGAAGATTTTAACTGCACATTAGATTTCACTTTAGACAGGACAAATGAGGAACCTCATCCTCCAGCTCAAAGCCTCAATAACATCATTACACATCTGGATCTGTTAGACACATGAAAACATTCACAGTCCAGACAACACACATGGGTGAGGGTCAGTAACAACAGGGTCTGTGCTGCACGACTGGACAGGATCTACATTTCCCAAAACCTAAGCTCCAGACTAAACCACATAAACCTAGTTGGTTTCACTGACCACCATTTACATTTGAATATATCGCCAGGTGAAAGGGTTAAGTCCTACTGGCTTCTCAACAACAAGCTCCTGCGGGACACTACATTTTGCCAGTACTTTCAATCTCTGTGGCAAAAGTGGAAGCTTCAAAAAGCCAACTTCAGTTCTTTGAAGCTGTGGTGGGAGGTGGCCAAGGCACAGATTCATGTTTTTTGCCAGCAGTACACCTCCCATTCAACTGCTAAGATAAAATCAACAGCTCAGTAACTTGAAGCAAGCATTAAGAGTATGGAAGAGGAGTTACAGGGAGACTCAGATCCAACTAAAGGCCATCTGCTACAAGAGAAGAGGTTGGCTTTGAGTTCCTTTCTACAGGAGAGGGTGAAGAGGGCTCTCGTAAGGTCTCGTTTCCTTCAGCTGAAGGACATGGATGTCCCAGCCTCTTTCTTTTTCAACCTGGAGAGGACGGTGGCACAGAGGAAACACATGACCTGCCTTGAGCTTCCAGGAGGCTTAGTGACCACCAGTCCAAATGAAATGAGGAGCCATGCAATGGGCTTCTATACTAAACTCTTTGCAGAAGAGCAGTGCAGCATGGAAGGCCGTGAGGAGCTCCTGGAGGGGCTTCCACAGCTTAGCAAGGGAGAGAAAGCTGCTCTGGATTTCAAGCTGACTTTAGAGGAACTGACGATTGCTGTCAATCAGATGGCATCGGGACTGGCACCGGGGATTGATGGTCTTTCCACTGACTTTTTAAAACATTTTTGGAATATCCTTGGACTTGACCTGCACAGTGCTCTATTGGAATGTATTAGAACAGGATATCTTCAGCATGCAGTGCGTTCCCTGCTGCCAAAGAAATGAGACCTGGCCTTACTTAAAACCTGGAGGCCAGTGGCCCTCCTATGTACAGACTGCAAGGTGATTTCTAGAGCCTTGACAAACAGACTCAAGGACATCCTGGAAATAACTGTATATCCTGACCAAACTTACTGCATACCCAATCATGGACAACATTTTCCTCATTTGTGACATAACTGACATATGTAAATGTGATAATGTCAGCGTTGGCATTGTCTCTTTGGACCAGGAGAAAGCATTTGATCGGATGGATCACTCTTATTTGTTTTCTGCACTTAAGGTGTTTGGCATTGGTGATGGTTTTTTGGCTTGAACTTGTTGTACGGGGATGCACAGTGTATGGTGAAGGTGGGGGCAGGGCTGAGTCAGCCAATCCCTGTAAAGCGTGGGATCAGACAGGGTTGTCCTATCTCAGGCCAGCTGTACAGCTTAGCCATCGAACCCTTGCTATGCAGACTGAGAGGTCGACTCAGTGGTCTCTCACTGACAGGCACTTTTAAGCCCGATCGTGGTTTTCCTACCCTGTCTGCCTATGCAGATGATGCAAATATCTCTGTCTCCAACCAGAGTAATGTTGAGAGTTTGAAAGACACCCTGTCCTTATATGAAAGGCCACATCTGCACGAGTGAATTGGGCAAAAAGCGAAGCTCTGTGTGTTGGACACGATAATCGACATGTAAGACCAGGTCTGCCTGGAGGACTCGAATGGGGGAAAGAGGGATTGAAGGTATTGGGAGTTTTTCTGGGCAAAGAAGGCTTCCAGAAAAAGAATTCTAAGGGAGTCAAGGAGAAAGTATGTGCCCGGTTGTCTAAATGGAAATGGTGGCTACTCCAGATGTCACATAGGGGAAGAGTTCTGGTTGCCAATCATTTGGTTGCCTTGACCCTCTGGCACAAACTGATAGCACTGACACCACCGAGAGGCCTGATAGAGGACATTCAAAGAGCCCTGTGGCTGAAGGGGGACAGGGACTGATCCGCGTCCAGTCTAAGATAGCTTCTTTCAGACTGAGAACAGCACAAAAACTTCTCTATGACTGTGTCCCAAGCTGGCACGATACTGCTCATTGGCTGCTCTGAAGAGCTGGAAGGCTGAAATACGATAAAAAAACCTGTTCCTCCTACAACCTGAGAACGTAGACATAAGTGGATTGGCACCTTTCTACACCTCGGTTCTGCAGGCTTGGCAGATTTTCAGGATCAAGCGTGACACTGCAGAGACTCCGGGGCTGCGGCTGTTTGAGGAACCTCTGTTCTTCAGCAGCTTTAACAGCATTCAAACTCTGAAGTCTGCCAGCCTGCCAAACTGAGAGGAGCTGGCTGCACCAAACTGGGCCATCTAATGAAGACATCTGTGGACAATGGAACAATAGCAACATCACCTCTACCAGGCTGATCAAGAAAGTGGTGGAGAAGGTCTGTGCTGCTACGCCTCAACATCTTAGAGAGACTGCTGAAGATCGCATGTGGGAAGAAAAGCATTATATCACATAAGCGTCTAGACCCTGGGTCGGCTGTGGCTTAATGGGTAGAGTGGGTCATCTAGTGATCAGAAGGTCACTGGCTTGAATCCTAGCTGCATGTCGAAGTGTTATTGAGCAAGATACTGAACCCCTTCTTGGGGAGGTTTTTTCTTTTGATTGTTCATTTTTGGCCCAAAATATTGTGCAAAGAAAAAGTCTGTCCATACACTTTATATCTGGTTCTGCAAAGTTGGCCATCTGGCTGACCCGCAGAGCAAATGGTGTTCAGTGTGGAGCTGGTGTCGGTCCTGAGAGGACTGCTGAAGGCCCAACTGCAGGTGGAACATGCCTACTATAAAATGATGGACACTTTGCAGGCTTTCAAAAATATATGGGCTGTTGAGGAGGTTTTGTGCTCTGTGGGGGAGGACGGGGACTTGAATATTCATATCTGAAATTGACTTTGGTGTGGTTGGTGATGATGTTGTTGTTGTTATTATCATCCTGAGGCAAGTGAAAGAGGGACTTTGTTTGCTTCTTGAAGTGCCTCAATAAAGGGACTTTTTAAAAACCTCTCCTCTCCTCTCTCCTCTCCTCTCCACTCCTCTCCTCTCCTCTCCTCTCCTCTCCTCTCCTTTCCTCTCCTCTCCTCTGGTTGGTTCCCCCAGTCAGCTACATTATTGATGACCTAAACCATCTCAGACAATGCAGCACTTACTGGAAACCTCAGAGGATACACTCAAACGCATGCATGCAGTACACACTGAACATCAGACTCATGGATAAAATCATCTACAGCCATTCACAACCTTACAATAATGCCTGTACAGATGTCCTGAATACTGATACTCAGGTCTTCAAATAGGTCCCTGTGAGGTCCCAAAGTTGGTGAGCTGTATCACAATGTCCAAAGACACATATCAAACCTCTCCTGCAGCATCCATCCACAGTATATAATCATTATGTTCTCCATCTTCACTGTTTCACAAAAACATGGCTGTAGCTTACTTTTGATGCTAGCATGGATAGCTGCACATAAGTGCGCTCACATTGAACAGTGATTTGGCTGTCTATTCCAGACTGATTTTAAACACAACAGTGACTGAATTAATTTGCTGTAGCTCCCCACACTGATTATGGTATTTACATCCAGGGAGCCAGGGAGAAATTGACCATTTAGAACCAGACTAGTGCTGTGGCTGTAGGGATGAAAGTATTTGGTCCATCTCATCCAAAATGAAATAACTATAGCATCTACTGAATGAATTCCTATGAAGGTTTGCACAGACCTGGTGATCCCAACATTTTATCCAGCTAAACACTTCATCAACATGCCATCATCACTAAGTAGTATATGTAGTTTCATATCCTCTCATTTATATCATTATTATTATCACATCACCATTGCATTGTGGTATATGTTGTGAAAACGACTTTACATTTTATTGACACTGTGGTGCATAGGTTTTTAATACAATTCAGACCATGGATGTTTGAAGAAAGCTGGTTAAGATACACACTGGCTCCACAAGTAACATGTATGAATAATGGATAAATTTTTTGCTACCTCTCCTCCTCCAGCATGGTCCCTCCTGGATGGTGTAGGAAAGGTCAGTGAACTCCAGGTCCACGGCTGAGCGTTTGGGGAGGTGGGAGAAGCGCTGCGCTTCAGTGATTTGGTTCTCAACCTTCTTCAGGTGGATCAACATGGATGCTTCTTGCTGCTGAGCTTGGGGTTGGCTGCCTCGGCTACATACAATGGCCTCCTCCATTGGGATACTCACAGAATCGGGTTCCAACGCCTTATTGTCCATACCAGGTTTCTGTCTGTGGGAGGGAGGGTAGGGAAGAAGGAGAGAGAATTATTAAACGTTAATAGAGGTCAGAGGGACAAAATCGGAAATCAGAACAGAGGTCAGTCATGGTTCATTATCTGATGACATGTCTAATTTCACACCTGCCATTTGGGATTAGGTGTCTTGCTGGCATATTTGGAGGTCACTTTATAAAAATTCTGAAACAAGACAACAGGACCAGTCTTAAATGTATGCCAAAAAACAAAAGGAGACATGCCAAAAGAAACAGCCACATTTGGGACCTTTATATTAGGATTCTCAACAGCATGTACATTTTTTATCAAGATCAGCATACTCTTATACACCACTTTGCAAGGCTGACATTTTTCCTCATATTCATGGCTGGAGAATCCAGTGTTGGCATGGAAGGAAGGCCAAAACAATGAGCTAAGTTGTTGTGTTTTCAAAACCATATGCTTCAGTATAGGTGGTGGCATGTCCTTACTCCAAAGGAACATGGGTCACACAGATTTTTTGGGCCCCGATACCGATATTGGGGAGTACATAATTCTGATAACCTACATATCGAGCAGTTTTAAAAAAAATATTTTTCAAAGAAGTATGTAAATACAAAAAAACTTTTTTCGGATCCCTTTATATAGTTCAGACACTTGGCAGAAGGCAGAACATTTTACTGTTTTAGAACACTTGTCAAAAAATTGCACACATCAATGTGGTGATGATGTGTTGTGTGGGACAAGCAGAATTTGTCATTTTACTTTTCAACAATAAAGGACTTTCATGTACAAAATCATGCGCAAAAATGCAGTAAACCTTTGGGTATACAAAAAGGGCAAGTGTATGAATTAATTATTTTGACATTTATCTTGTCACATGCCCTATTCAGTCATAGGTCCTTCTTATTCCTGATTATTTATGTCCAGTGCCTCTGCTATTGGTTGCAGGGAGAACTCTCAATGTAATGTAAGTGAGTCGAATATAAAAAAAAAATTAATATAGCCTTAATGTGCTCAGTCACAAGGTTACGTTATATGGCAAAGTGAAGTTATGATCGATAAGAATGACATGACAATTGTTGCAGGAGAGTAAAGGATGGACGGTTAGGTTATGCTATTCATTGACATTGGCTGGCAACATGATGTACAGCTCAGACTTAATTTCTCTACAATCAACATGTGGAGACAGTTCATAATGCTACGCAAAGAATGCAAATGGGAACAGAAATAATCCACATAATGATGATGTGATTTACCGTTGCTGCAGGCTAAAGAGTTGGTGTGTGTGTGTATGTTGGTGGAGGTTAAAGTGAGGTGAGTGTGAATTCCAATCAAATGTTCATCAAATGTTCATCATAGAATAGATTAAGCGTAGATTAAGATGCAGCGTTGGAGCAAAATGAGTGTCAAGTATTTGAACAGTGATTCGGCTGTCTACTTCAGACTGATTTTAAACACAGCAGTGATTGATTGAATTTGTTATAGCTCCCTCACTGATTATGGTTTTTACATCCTTGAACATAGAGCCAGGCAGAAATTGACCGATTAGAACCAAACTAGTGTTGTGGCTGTAGGGATGGAAGTACTTGGTCCATCTCACCCAAACTGAACTATAGCAACTACTGAATGGATTCCAACATTCCAACAACCCATCCCAACATTTTATTCATGCTATACACAGGACCAAATGTAATAATATTGTTAAATTTGCTTAAATAACGCTCAAAGGAACCATTTGTACACATATAGCCCTTTGTAACAAACTATTTGCATTCAGTCACTGCCTGTAGTCAACAACCTTGAAGTCTAATAGAGCACCAGATATTTGGTTCAATACTTAACCCGTGAATATATCTTGTGATAACTTTTTGTTCCCAGTTTTGCCAGATAACATAATTTGCTCATTTGTATATGTATAGTGTCACCACATACTAATTTGCATACAGTTTGAGTGTTGTGTGGGTTGCAGTGAGGGATCAATTTAAGCCATGTAGAAGCCATAGAGAAATATAGTGCCATAGTGTCACCAATCCAGTACAGGGACAACACATGTTTAAAGTGAAAAAAAAAGAAAAAAAAAGAAAAAAAAACTAAGAAGGAGAAGATCAAATGAACTACTGAAATATTTACAGACCACATAAGACCCTGATTCAGAGAGAAAGAGTGAGACAGAAGCTCTAGCAACTTTTTTTTACATATGAAGAGAAAGTGTCAGGGCAAGAGCTTCACTTTGAGCGGTGTCTTTTGAACAAGTTGCTAAAGTTGTTGCTAGTCACTTTTTAGAAATTAAGTTGCTCGGAGGGTTGGAAAAGCTGCTAATTCCTGTGACAAAGTCAGAGTTAGCACTGGTGTTTGTCCCTTGGTTTCTTTTTAGCAGCATTAAGGACTTCATCCTGCTTGAAGAAAGAGTGTTATCTACTGATATCTTTGGCATTAAAACAGATATAAGCAGATAATTCTAAACCATACAATTCTGTTACTGCAGTCATCATTTTATCAACAACCACATGGGCAGTGGCAACCAATAGTACAAGCAATAACAATGCAAAGTCATGCTCCACAGCAAGTGATGGGTCTTTCCCCACTCATTCCAGTAAAGGCTAACTCAACTACTTTAACTGTATTTCCTGGCAAACAGCTCTGGTCCTGAGTCTGACGCTGCTTCACTGTCAATACAGAGACAGACTGAAGAGACAAGAGTGCTGTTTCCTCTGAGTATCTACATAGTGGTGATGATGCTGAGGTGGTGGTGAGTAACAGTGTGTGTGTGTGTGTGTGTGTGTGTGTGTGTGTGTTTTAGAAAGAGGAGGAGAGAGAGCAGAGTAGAAACCTTTTTTCTTGGTGAGCACAGACTGCTCGATATCACTTACAATATTTTTCGGCCTCTCACAGGTGTAAACAAATCAATCAACCAGGTCTCTACAACCCTTTTAACTGTAGCCTTAATTTACAAGTTTTTTCAGCACAGAAGGCTGATCAGTGAGTGAAAAGTCATGGAGGAGAGCTTTCAGTAGATGGTATTTGAGCAAGTTGATAAGCTTTCTCCAAGCCAAACCACATATTCTGACTTTCATATCATGAAAATAAAAACATTCATATTTGTTTGCAGATACAATCAGCATGAACATTTCGCACTTTGCAATGATTATTTCACAGTTATTTTCGATAGAGTTGGGGCTGCTGATAATAAAATGTGACTTTCCATTATTTGTCAATCTGCCAGTTATTTTCTTCATTTTTCTAGTGATAGGTTTGTCTTTTAACTATCGGGAAATAGTGACACGTTCCCACCAACAGTTCCTTAGCCCAAAGTCCAAACCCAGATATTCTGTTAACTATTCTAGGCAAAAAAAGCATAAATATATTATAAATACAAATATTCATACTGTCATTTTCCTTCTAAAAAAGTAAATCTTAAAATGTTGATGGTACAGTGTCTTGTAACAGGGTGAATGGTCTCTGTCTCTTCTTTCTGCTCTGTGTAACTTCACTGAGACAGATCACAGGGTTACACACTGTACATGTTTACTCCAACATGCAAGTTTTCAACACATAAAATTGTTATGGTGTCATGAGCTTAGTTTGTAGTGAGCACCAACATCACATGTGACTAATTGTTACCCACCTGGGATTTGTATTTACCACAGTGGTGTTGCACTCAGAAACTGTGGGGGGAGCAAAATGGCACAAAAGTACAATTACTAAATAATGTTGCTTTAAGTCGTGTTAATCAATTATGGAAATGAGTGCTGATTATTTTTCCACCAACTGACTAATCGATTAATTGACCAATTATTTCAACTCTACAATAATCTGTCTCACAATTACAGGTCACACAATTATAATCTAGGTTACATCACATTTACAATTGTAAACTATGAAACAAGAAAAATAAACAAGCAAAATCTGGACAAGCACTATAACACTGATACTCATGATTACTGGTGAAAATTACCAAACAATTTGCTAATTCAAATTGTTTTGTTCAGTTCATTTTATGAAAGCATGAACAAAAGTTCTACCATATTATGTATGCTAGTCTACTACATTCTTCAACCTGTTTTTTAGTCGAACACATTCATAAATAAAGAAACTGTAAAATGACAATAACCATATAAACACAGTCATGACCAACAATTTAAGAATACTCCTAACATCACCATAATCAACATGAACAACAAATGTTGGTATTGTTTGTACCCACCGCTGTCAAGCTAATATGTTGGCATTAGGATATCATAGCTGCACTTTCACTGCCACTCTTGTCCGACTGACTCACTTAGCTTTAGCATTATATCACGGCAGAGCCTTGTGAAGGAGTCTAGTCATGTGCCATGAGTGCACAGGCAGACTGTGCGCAGGTACGTAGGAAAACAAGCATATCCAGGCTGTTCAAGCATTTTGTTAGATCTGAATGATGTTATGGTTTTATTAGAGGTCTGTGACAGCCACAAGCACCAGATTCTTATTTTTTTTCTCACAGCATTTCATTAATTGATTGCTGTTGGAATGTTAACAATGTCGGACTGTTTTCAACAAATATACCAAAAATGCTTCTAAAGTAACTAACCAACCTTTGCTGTTCGTGATTTGTCAAGCACCAACAAATGGGTGGCTCCTGCTTCTTTAATGTGGGGAGACGTACACACTGGACAGACAAAACAAGGTATTTTAAGCAGTTACCTATGACTGTGATGAGCATTTTTGAACAATGTCTAACTGTTGACAGACTCAATTATTAATCAATTAATCAAGACAATAGCTACTGACTGCTACTTGAACATGAAAATACTAGTTGCAGCCTTATTACGAATGCAATGTTCATAGGGTGCCTCAGCAGCTATCTATCTGCAACAGAGTAATCATGCCATGATTGTTTCTGTGGCTTTTGTGGTCTTTCAGTAAGTTTTAACCAGGAGCACTTCAGGGACCTCCAATTCAAAAAAGCCTTATCAATTCAGTCAGTTAATGATTGAGTATTAACCAGAACATCACTGGTATCATCGACAGAGCAATAGTGACATCAGTGAATTGAGATGTCTGCACAGAACCCAAAGGATACTAAAAGACAACACCTACCCAGCCGCAGTGTGTTCACCCTGCTGCCATCTGACAACAGATACAGAAGTATCTGCTGCCATACCACCAGACTACCAGCAGCTTCACTCCTCAGGCTGTGAGACTCCTCAACTTATCCTCATCACTCCTTTTAAAAAAATACATGTAGCAGTTTGTTAAATCCTTGTGATTTAAAAGATGACAATTTATTCACCTTGTACCTTGTATATTCAGTTAAGCTTGAAGATCTGGTGTAAAAGATATGTTCATACATTTACTGAGCACCTATACTGGTGATAGTACATAATTTGACCAGCTTCAATGGAAATGTATATACGTTTCCTGGGAAAAGATAGCTAAGGTATGATCAACGTCAGACAAAATCCATTTCCATTGTCCTGGCAGGACTCTAAGCAGCTGAAATATGCAATCTACCCTGTGATCGCATGGTGATTAATGATCATTGAAATGGAGATATGTCTAATCTACTTTGTTCTTTGCAGACCACTGTAAAAATGGTTCCCAAGTTTGAGGTGGTACAGTAATTTGTCCTTTTTGAGACAGAAGTCTCATTTAATCACTCATGGGGTTCTTAATCCCCTTGGGGATTAAAATCAACTTTCTTTTCTACCCTTGATCTGCTTGGAGCCGGAGGGGGCTGGAGTTTCCAGCTTGGGAAAAAATTTGCAGACTCAGGTACACCACCAAGCACCAAGCCAAGCTAATGTATGGGAATTGACTGCTCCTTCACTTGCCCTCCTGATCACACCTACACACAGACGCATTTCACTGACAGCAGGGAGAGAGAAGCCAAAGAAAAGTATTTTCTTGGTGTCAAAAGGTCCAGATAAGACGGAGTCATGGAAATGGAGAGACAGGTTACTTATGCCAACATGTCACGAGTCAACCTGGATGGGACTGCAATGTTCTGGACGAGAGCGAAGGTCCAGAGAGGGGATACAGGAGAGGCAGAGAACTCAGTGACCTGGGATCATACTGCTTCAGATTATCTACAGTACAGTACTGTTACACCTGTATCTGACTCTAAGACTTGATACCCTGGATTAAAGGCACATTAGACTCAAATAAAGTGGTCAGCTAAATGGAGACATCAAAGTGATGATACAAAATCATGCCAATTGCTTGGTTTAACTGGAATGAACTCAGAACAAAAGTCTAAGCCACAGTTTTGTATGCCACAGGGCACTTTGAAAATAAGACAAAAAAAACACCCTGGTAGAGCACTTAATGCTTATGGATGAAATTCATATCTGAACCATAGTTGGCAGCACGGTGGTGGATGGCAGCACGTATGGTGACCCAGTTGGCTGCACCATGTTCTCATTCCTGACTTGTCAAATTCAGCAGCTTGATCAGAACGCCTTACTGTAAGATTCCAACGATTAGACACTGTACTTACCCCTCCAGTGTTAGCTTTCCAGGTGAAAGGCTCCACAGTCTATTAGCAAATAATAATCATGCAATGTCCAGTGCTAATTCAGTTGTGCAAAGGGTAGTGTTTGGTTAGCTTCAGGCAATGACAGCCAGGCTGCCGTTTCAACCATCAAAAACATGACTGTTATGTTATAATGGCTATATATAATATATAATGGCTACCTACTGCACCTCAGGGATTGGTTGAATGCAGAGAACAAATTTCACTACGTTGCTCTGCATATGGTTGTGTGGGACAAATAAAGATTATTCTGAATTTAACCCTACTCAAAATACTCAAGACCAGCATCACCTCAGTCCAGGGCTAACATTAAAGAAATACTGCTGCTACTAGAAAGAAATACTACTACCTGGCTTCTCGGCTGGGAGCCTCCAGGAAGTCACTGATGACCAGGGGTGGGCAAAAATATCGATACGGCAATATATCGGGATACTTTGCCGCCCAATACAATATCTTTTTGTAACAAATATCGATATATCGCCGAAGAGCGACTCTGCTGTGCGGCGGGTGTATTTCTGTAGTAGAGAGAGTGGCTGAGGTCTTTGCAAAATGGATGGCAAGTTAACAACGCCTCCGCAATTTAAAGTTGACTTTTGGAAGCACTTTGGCTTCAAAGTTAAGAGAGATAGCAAGAACAACGAGCTGGACAAAGAGAATATTACTGCCCGGAAATTTCGTGGGAATTAGTAAAATGGAGAGGCTGTTTTGAATGAAATAGCTTTGACTCAATAAGTCCTCTGATCAATATCATCTGATGTACACATACAGGTACTTGTGTTTTCATCTTTATTTATATCGCAATATCGTGATATTGTGATATGTATCGTATCGTGACCAAAGTATCGTGATACGTAGCTTATCGTGAGGTTCTTGCCAATACCCACCCCTAATGATGACCAGTGTTGGGCATGTTACTTTTAAAAGTAATTAGTAATAGTTGCTAGTTACTTCTCCCAAAAAGTAACTGAGTTACTAACAGAATTACTCCACTATAAAAGTAACTAGTTACCAGGAAAAGTAACTTTTTCGTTTTTTTTCTTCCCTCTTTTGAGCTCAGCATTGATTTTAGTGTACTTGGCATCTATGTATTTAGAAAATGTCTTTCTTGCATGGCGGACCGGCACCTGCTCTCCCCAGTATTTTGCCAATGAGGGCTCTGAAGGAGTCTGAGTCAACTGTTGATAACGGGAGCATGTTCTCAACAACGTACCATTGCATTCAGTTCAGCTGTGTCACAAGTTTTTGTCAAGCTGGAGCAGAAAAATCCAGCTTTAGCTGCTTGGACGGCTCCATGTCCTTCTTTGTTAGCGGAGCTCACATTAGCCACACCTGGCCTGTTATCATCATCAACAGTGTCAACAATGGGGTTTTTGGCCACTAGTGTTGTAGAAGCGTGTGCCGCTGAGAGATGCTTCATTAGATTAGAGTTGCTTACAATGGACGTGGAGATTAAAGTGAAAACGTTCACTTTCCCTCCGGACTCGTCATTTCTGCAGCTCACCTCTGCTAGTTTGTTTGTGTGACGCTGCTGTGTGTGTTGTGTGGTTTGTGTGTAAATTGAACACTGCCTCTGCGTCGATGAGTAGCTTTAGTTTGTAATGCGCCTCATTTGATTGTCAGCAACGGTGACGGCATTGTAACGATGGAAACAGTAATTAGTTAGATTACCCGTTACTGAAAAAAAGTAACGCCGTTAGTAACGCCGTTTATTGTAACGCCGTTATTCCCATCACTGCTGATGACTCTCTTAATACTTGGCAGATATGAGAATGATACTGAATTTTTTATTAAAAAACAGCGGACATGAATGTCAAAATATTGTGCTATTCCTTTAAGCCAATCAGATCTGAAAAAGGTAATATTTTCTCTATGTTTGGCCTTGTGTTCACACTAAGGGACCTATTTAGTCCAAGTCCATTTAGCTAGTTAAACAGCAGATAATCTTTTTGCAAACTGAGGTGCACAGCTCAAAAAGGTGGTATTTTGACTCTATTTTGAAATAGTAATGCTCATGTTTTGGGCAATCATTAATCAAACCAATTTGAGTGTCGTCTCCTATTCCCTTTAAGAACCACGTGAGCCAGGACACATATTAAACAGCGGCACTTGTCCTCACTGAGGGACAGGGATGTGGTCATTGGCTGCTGGACCCTCTGCCTGCCATTTCACAATCATCAGTCCCATCAACAACTCTGTTTGTCTTTACATGAAAAACTACGCTGATAGGAGGAGGAGGAGGAGGAGGAGTGCTGCTGCATCCCTTTGTGTGTGAACGCATCTCAGTCCACGGATCAGACAGGACAGGTCATGAACAGTATCATTGTGATTAATGACGGTGGGGATGAGAGGGGAGAATACGTCCTTAATAAGGAAACTATTAATGACATCATCTGAGATCCTCCAGCAGCAGAAACAATATATGTATATTTGCATTAACATGCCGCCCCAAGATGGCAATCCTCGATTAGTGCACCGAACCACACCTCCCTTTAAGACCAACACACCCAGGGGCGAATGTGAAAATGACAACTGCATCGGTCTGAAGCTAGCAGTGACACTTTGAAATGAGCGTAAGATAGAACCCTCAGAAACCATCTTTCTCCGCTCTAAACTAAAAAGACAAATTGTAAATGGCTGACTTTTTGTTTTAAAGGTACACTATATACTTTGGAAAAGAAAAGTAAACTCAGAAGGTTTATATGTACAACATTAATAAGATAATAATACAAATTTAAAAATATGAATTTGATATATTTCAATTACAAACATAAGCTGACGTTTTTCTTTTTTCTCTCATTCTCTTAAAATGTCTTTCCCAAAAGTGCAAAGTGCACCTTTAAGGAAATTCTACTGGAGAGAGACAAACAGAATCATGGGTTGTGTTGAAAATTATGTTGCATACTTACCATATTACAAGGCTAGTAGGATGTAACTTTCTGAAAATTGATTTGGTGTTGAATAATTCAAGAACTTGATTTGACCTTAATGCACAGAAGTGATTTTAAAACGTAGTGTTCTGGATGTTAAATTCCTAACAGTGACCCTGGTTCTCAACCAGAGAAAAAAACAACAACTGAGGTCTTAGAATAGGGAAAGTGAAGTGTGTAAAGCTACAATGACAGGCAATGAAACCCTCTTTCATTAATAGTGAAAGTAAACTGCAGACTGTGTTTGCTGTCACAATTTATGATCACAGTGAAAACTCACTTCTCAACATTGACCAGCTATAGGTATCAGTCTACCACTATACACAGACTTAAAGAGCAGCAGGGACTCCGTTCGGTTGGGTGTGATGTTTCTGGGTCATTCTAGAAAATGTAGGGATCACAAACTGGTGAGGTAGCTTAAGTTAGAATACACTGACCATCGCTGAGTGATGATAACTTCTGATCGTGATAAACACAGGTTGTCCATGATAGCGACTGAGTGGGCGGGTGTACTCAACTCAATGGAACTCAATGCCACAGCTCAACTGATTGATCACTATAGTACAGATTCCAAATGACCTCACCTGCGCAATTTGGCAACACTCATGTCAGGGGATATTGTGACTTTTTTTTTGTACAGTGAGAGAATTTGGAAACACATTGTCCATCTTTATAAAATGTCAGGAGCATACCAACGTGCCTCTGGATGCAATTGTATAGACCTACCATCTAGTTGTCTCCTTGAAACAACAGAACCCTACTATTCATACCCTACTACAGAATGCTGTATTAAACCATACAATTTTATCTTACACCTGCTGCAAACCAGTGCTAGTGACATTGGTAGTTTAAGACTGATGCAGTTGTCATCTTCACAACTAACACCCACACTGTGTAAATAGTAAATGTACTTACATCCACATGTATGCCCCTGGGTGCTTTGGTCCTAAAAGGAGGTGTAGTCAGGCGCACTGATGGAGGATTGCTATCTCGAGGCAAAAGAAAAACTTTTTTACACTGCGATGAGCTGGCAACTCGTCCAGGGTGTACCCTGCCTTCGCCCAGAGAGACAAATGGGATTGGCTCCAGTAACCCCCGCGACCCCTTGAAAAGGGGAGATACAGTGGTTACATCCCCGCGACCCTCACGGATAAGCAGTAGATAATGAGATGAGACACTACAGAATTTCCTGTAAAAAAAAAAAAAGTCTAGAAATAGATAGTTGATTGTTTAGTCTCAGTAGGTCAAACCAGCCACAAACCCAAACAGTATTTGACAACCTGGGAATGAGACTTAATCAACTATCTTACGTATGGCACTTTTAAGGTGTTCAAATTCCAATGTGTTCAAATTTGACAGTCAATCAGACAAGACTGTTAATGTCCACAATCTGAACGTCTTTGGACTGATGGTTGAAAAATCCAAGCAGGCACGGTGATATCATGCCAGCTCCACACAGGAAGGCCCCAGCAGCCCAGAGACATCCTGCTGAGTGACAGCAATAACCAGAGGAACCACTGAACCACACAAGGAGTCAATGTACAAACTATGACCCCTCAACAAACTTTAATGAGTCTGTTCAAACCTTTTGTATCAGGGTCCATTTGTTTAGTAAAAACTGGCTTATTTACCTTAACTTGGGCCAATAGAGTCAGTGCCAGAAGAGAATGTTTTGAGAATGTCCTGATCAACTCGAGTTCCTGACCTTTCTGGTCCTTAATATCCACCAGGAAAACAAAATGAAATATACCCTCTCTTTTTCAGTGCAGTAACTCTGCACAGTACTACACACATATAGTCTTTTCTTGGTGGACGTTGCTCCTTCTCCTTTGATTGGGTCTAGGGGTGTCGCGACGTTTGGTGTGTCACCTTTTCTTCAATATATGAAGCACTTTGTGTTACTTTGATATGTGAATAGTGCTATACAAATACAACATGATTTATTGATTAATTAATATGTTTAATTCTCTATGGCTGCAGACCACATTGTCCACATCACTGACATAATAATCACAAAGCTGACATCATATCAATTTCTGGGATTTTTTTCTTGATATTATCAATTTTCATATTCACCAACAACATGGCTGAGACAGTCCATCAAAACTACTGTATATAATGTAGGTTCTGTGTTGGTCGATGGCAGTGGTGATGAATAATTCTAAAACATGCTCAAAGGTGACTCACAAGGCTGCTGTGAGTCCTGTGTAAGTACAGTATGCGCTGCAGGAATGAGCACTGTTGTGTCAACTGAAAACCAACATTTAGATAACACAACTGCATGCAGAAAAGAAGCTACACATGTCTGACTTTAAGTCCAAAATACCGTCTGATTGTTCTGCCAGTGAACAGCAGCCTCCTGGAAAGACTGGCTGTTCTTACATAACGTGAGAAGACTGAACGTAAGGATTTGAAGATCAGACCCAGGGAAGTGGGTTAACAGTGCTGGTCTCCCATGACTTTGTAAGAATGAGAGCTAATTCACTCTAAAGGCTTTAACAGAAAAAAAGAAACCTACAAGCTCACGTACATTCCTAGTCAGAGCTACAGCTCACAGCGGCTCTGTAAGCTACAGCAGCACTTTTTACTCATGAGACAGAAGTTGAAGTAGAGAGGGGGAGGGTCGGTTTTACTGTGAAAGTTAAAGAGAAGAAACTTTTTACAGTGAATTTACAGTATCCCAGCCTAAGTTGATGAGTGGTAACATGTTGAGTAAAGAGAGACTTCAGTGTTGGCACAGATGTATATCAGCAGACTCACGAGACAGATAACACCAAATATGAAAAGATGTTTCTTTCACTGTTAAAAGGTAATTTCATGTTAAACGGATGAGTCTGAAGATGGCTTAAATATTAAAATAAAAAAAATAAATAAATAAACACCTGGGAATGCATTGACTTTATAAATACATTCGAGCCCAACCAATATAGAGCACCACAGAAATAAGTCCTCAATACTGTAAGTAAGTTTTGGCACCTCTGCTTCCATCATCTCTGAGTCAATAGGTGTTTGAATGTGTTTTTAATTAAACGTCTGAATTAAGGTCTGTGGTTAACACAAGCTAATGAAATATTATTGTTTTGTTCTAGTACCCTCATTTGAATGATCAAGTATTTCTACGTGTCTCAAGAAGGTGTCTAAATGTGACTAAGGCATTTAACAGGCCGACTTTAGTTCAACTTCACTCAGTGTTAACACTTAAACTGACACTTTCACTTACTCTCAGTAATTCAGTTCCAAATTCCACGTCAACCACAACTTCACGCTGTAATCAACTATTTTGAATCGTTCGACAGAATAATTTCCACAATGATGAACAAACATTTTCTTCAAAGAGTTCAGAGATTTCTGGTTTAAAATAGCATTCAAAACTGTGTATTTTAGCTGATAGAAATTGTATCAGCAATAAAGCGTTGATTAAGAGAAGAGCTAAAATATGTTGTTTTAGATCTTTCCCTTTCTTTCATTCTTTAAAGGGCCACTAAATGTTTATTGTATGGAGTTTGAGCATGGATTTTGTGTAAAACAACATTAAATAATTGGGCTTGGCACTTTTTGCATCCCACTCAAATATAATTGTATATGTCTGAGACAAGAGATGTTGCCTCACAGCTCTTTGGGTCTTACAAGTCATCTAATGGACAGTTCATCGACAGACTGATAATAGCCTCTTGTTTTTTGTGTTGCTTATAGGTAGACACAAGTGCACTCACTCTGAAGTCTGAAGTTAAATTATGGACAGTGACTGACTGGAGGCTCTCAGTTGTTGTTCGGTTAGCTAAAACTTAATGACATAGCCTGGCTAGTTGAATCACAAGGAGAATGTCTCCACTTGGATGTAATAAATGACACTGTGTTGTAATGCTATGTTAAAATAGGACTGCGCACACCCACGGAACACATAATTAAACAGAGTTGTCTGAGTGGACAGGGGACAGCCTGGACGGTGACACATCCCCTGCAGGGGGGGAGATGAGTCAGATGAGATAAGAAGCAACACTTGTCAGGAGCTCACAAAACAAAGGTAAGAGAAAAGGAGCTCACAGTGGCTGCTGTCCGGTGAAGTGTCACTGTCCTCCGCGCTGTCTGTCAGGGTGCTGCTGCTGCTGCTGCTATCCTCCCCGGCTGCTGCATTCACTGTCACACGGCGCGAGGCTCCAGTCTGCCGCATCTACAGCAGCGCTGCACGAGACCCGGAGCAGAGCAGAGGCGCGCGGAGCGGAGCAGAGCGGGGAGGAGAGGGCGGGGTGGGGGGAGTGGAGGGGAGGGGAGGAGGGACACTGGACTACTGTACAGAGCCGCCTGTCAGCGCCGGGTCACAAGGGGGGAGAACTGACTCCTCTGCTTCGTAGAAATGTGGATTTCTGCCTGTTTAAATCTTCATCATGGGTGACAGGTGTAGGCTTATGTTTATGTAAGCCTCATTTCTATAACCTGTAAAGCGTGAAGGCTTTTTTCCCACCAGTTCTTACTTCAAAGTGTGCAAAGTTACACAGATTAAAGTAGGCTACGTGAAGGTATTATTATTATCATTCTTATTTAGAAGTAGTTGTAGGAGTAGAAGTACTAATATCATTATTATCTAAATGAATTTCTAACTAGTGCATTGCCCGTACGAAGTATGTATTCCTATAGAAAAGTGGGAGGTTAAGTAGCATTTTCATTAATGGCCAAATGAGGCTGTGTTGACGTCAGGGATATTGTGAAATCTGATATTCCAGGGTATAACTGGCTGTTTTTGACTATTTTTGATTTTGCCATTATATTTCACCTTAAAAACTATTTACTTGTCATTATTTTCAGCACAACCTCACATGTGTGACTGTACAGTTATTTTTTTATTTTGACATACTGTATTAACACAATGGTCCTAAAATCACAAAAAAAATCTGAGTAGAAAAAGTTAGATTTTTACTGTGAAAGCCACAAATATGTTTAACAAACCATTTTTTGTTACTAACAATGCAAATATAAATTGTTGTTTGCTAAATATGTGCATGAAGTTTAAGAATTTACAAAGTTATATGTAACTATTTCCATTTAGATGCAGGCAATGCTCAGGTCTGCCTGAGCTCCTTCCAGCTGAATGAAGAGCTGCACTGCCTGCTCCACATTCAGCTTCTCCTCATTGTTTTGACTCATTAAACAAAAAACTGACTCCACTACACACTAAACACACTACACCGAACACTACATACACACTAACTATACACTCCAAACACGCAAAATGTCACAAATCTCTCAACTCTCAATATCGCTGTCTGTACACCGACCGTCGTTGCCTGTCATTCATCCGCCTCCAGACACAAAGCAAACGTGACGGCAGTGTTCACGAAGAAGCGTGGCGGACATTATTTACCCTAAGTCCAGTCTTGGACGTGCCGGTGCATCTGGTCCGTCGAATCGGGAGGTGGGCCATGTGAGTTGGCTAGCAGCTAGCAGCTAGCTACACAAGAACATCCACAGATTTCGATTCTACTTTGTTGTCCTGGCGTATCCAGATCTCCTCAGACCCGAACAGACTCGGTCCGGACTCGTTTAGTCTCATTAATATACAACAGTCAGTTTAGATGCACAGAACAGTACGGGACCGAACCGCCGGCAAAATCCCGGTCCAGCTCGCGACACAGCAGGTATAAATCTGCTTGTTTCTTAACGTATGTCGTGGGTTTGAGCTCTGCAGTGATTGGCTCTGGTGCGCACGTGACTGTGGTGGCAGAATTTGTAAAGCATTTATGAAATAATTTATTAACAGTATCATTGCAGTCCAAACAAATGCAAAGTTGCACACCATTGAACCAAGCAGCAGCCATGTTGAAACTCTCAGGTCAGTCTGATCCTGATCCGCAGACTGAAAACTCTGAGTGGACCTTGACTCAAAATTACAGAAGCCCTGAGAGGCAAGTAAGAAAAAAAAAAAAATACATTCTGGTGATCAATTTCTAGATCTGATCGAAAGCGTTTTCTCTGTTGTTTGAGAACAGGTGGGAAAAACAAGGTTTTACCATAATAACCTTCCTGTGTGTGTGTGTGTGCGTGTGTGTGTGTGTGTGTGTGTGTGTGTGTGTGTGTGTGTGCGCGCTCACATGTCTCCAGGTTCAGGCTGCTCTGACACATCCTGTGGAAGTTGGAGATTCCTCAGAGGCTTTGGGAATGTGACAAATGGCAACAAGCCACGACTCGTCAACCAGGAACACGCACCTCAGAGACAGAATCTACTACTACATGTTAACCTGACATGTTCATACTTGTAAACATACACACCACCATACAATGTACAGATACATACTATTTTACCTGTCCCCCTCTTGTCTCTCAATCATCTCTAACTGCAGGGCTGATTGCATTCCAGCTCTGCGCCGGATCTCCGGCATACCGGCGTGACTGCGAAAAGTTCTCTGGATCTAACAGAGACGCAACTTTCACTCAATCACACTAACGATAGGTCTACTTGCCAATCAGAAATATGGTGGGGGCGGGCCTTGGCCAAACAGATTGATCCAGAGAGCAGTCGCTCCACGTGTTGTTGAATCTGGGTTTTCCATACTGACAATGCGTACTCTAGTGTCAGGATGGACCGCTAATTCATGAAGCCAGGGAAAGACACTAAAGATGTTGACAAAGGCATTAAGAACAAATGGCACTAGGCTTGGATAGAAGATAGAGGTGGTTAAAAATATCAATTCATCCGTGCATTGCAATATATTTTTTCCCAATACAATATCGACTCAGAAAATCCTCTGAATCGATTCAGGCAAGCAGCAGCCCCGACCACCCGCCGGACCACTCGTTCCCTGCCTCCAGCAGCTGGAAGCGCCTCGCCCGCGACCTCGCTCGCGACCTCGCTTGAGGGTCGAAGGGTAATGCGCCGCGGAAACACCGTTGGAGCTGCGGAGGCGGGTAGCCGATGTCGGACGCACTGCTCTTTCGGAGACTGTAAACTCCCAGCCCAGTTGGTCTCACCCTGGCCTCTGCACCGTGCGCCCACGGGTAGCGCTCTCCTCCGGTGAGAGAGGGGGGTCAATGATTTACCCCCTCGCGTCTAGCCGGAGGGCGGAGGGACCGCGGTTATATGTCAAAGTTTATGTCAGACAAAAATGTACCATGCAGTCCCAGAAACAATGGCACTTTCTCAGCTTAACTATGGTTGCACTATTTTATGACTAAACACATCCTGTGCCTTTGTTTACATTCAATTCGAATGAGAACTTCCTAGAGGAAAGCCACGCCCCCTCCCCCCTCAAGTACACCCCCGTCGGCATGGAAAAAAGTTCAGGCTCAGGATTTATTTTTGCAATCACCCCTGTAACTGTCTGTCTACATTGCCACAGGGGAAGGAGCTCCAGCTGAACATACCTGGTGTCAAACAGGGATGATGAGGCCCTTCAGACAGGTGACGTCTGCGGTGGATGGGGATTTAAACTGGATGATTGCTTGCAAGTGGACATTCTCAAATTCAGGCCATGTCCCTACATACCAAAATGATCCGCCAAAACGATGCAAAACATGTGCGTTTACACACAAAAGTGTTTCCATATGGATGGCCCCTCAATGTGTCCTCAGTATCTACTGAAAAGTCATACACCCACACCCGGTGTCAGGCTTCACAAAATGGCAGGCAAGAACCCAATAGCACGACACAAAAAATAGTTAAGGTGCAAAGATAGGTTTAATACAAAGCGAAGGTCAAACCGGGTGATCAGTCAGCGAAGCAAACAAATCCAAAAGGAGCAGGCAAAAGGGAGAGTCCAAAGTCCAAAAAGGGAGGTCAAATCACGAACAGGCAGGATCAGGATCAGAATCAAATGATAGAACGCTGGAGAGCTAGGTTAACACACCAGACAATCTGGCGAAGAACTAAGGAAAAGGACCTGTACAAATACTGTGGGGCTGATTAGCTGATGAGGAGCAGGTGAGTATGGGGAGGAGAAGACCAGGTGGAAAAAACAGGAAACAGACAAATGAAAAACTAAATCTGAGATAAGGTCAGGGTCAAAGATGTTACGAGCCGGAACCCATGAGCCATTACCCTCCCAATCGACGAGGTATTGAAAACCCCTTCCCTGCCGCCGCGGCTTGATGAGACGATTAACAGAGTAAGCAGGACCCCCGTCAATGAGCCGGGGGGTGGTGGGGGTCTGGAGGAGGGCTGAAGCTGGCTCTCCTTAACGGGTTTGACTTTGGAGACGTGGAACGTGGGATGAATCCTAATGGAGCGAAGAAGGCGGAGACGGACTGCAGCAGGGTTGATGACCTTACTGATGGAGAACGGGCCCACAAACCTTGGGGCCAACTTCCTAGACTCTACCTGGAGTGGGAGATCATGTGTGGACAGCCAAACCTTCTGACCAGGAGTGTAGCGGGGTGCAGGGGTCCGATGGCGGTTTTCATTTCTCTGGTACCGGTTGGATGAACGCAGAAGAGCAGAACGGGCCCGCAACCAGGTGCGCCAACAGCGCTGGATGAACCCCTCGACAGACGGGACACTGGCTTCTTGCTCCTGCTCAGGGAACAGTGGAGGTTGGTATCCCCGAGAGCACTGGAAAGGAGAAAGCCCTGTTGCAGAGCTTGGAAGTGTATTGTGAGCATACTCAACCCACTGATGCAACGCAAGGCTGTCTCCATTTCCTGGTTCATCCGTTCAGTCTGTCCGTTAGATTGAGGATGGAAACCAGAGGATAGACTGACTGTGGCTCCCAACAGCTGGCAAAACTCTGTCCAGAAACAAGAAGTGAACTGTGGCCCCCGGTCTGAGACAATGTCACAGGGGATGCCGTGCAGACGGAAAACATGATGCAACACAAGTTCCGCTGTTTCTTTGGCAGATTAGTTAGATTAGCTTGGGCAATGGAACAAACTGAGGAGATTTAGAAAATCTGTCCACAATAGTGAGAACGGTGTTGTTACCCGCTGAGGGAGGCAGTTTCGGTGACAAAGTCGAGTGAGACGTGGGACTATGGACGATGAGGAATAGGCAGTGGCTGAAGAAGGCCTGAAGGGGCATGGTGAGCAGTCTTGTGCTGAGAGCAAATCTGGCAGGCAGCGATAAACTCCTTGGTGTCCTCTTCCATGGAAGCCCACCAGAAACGTGGGGACAATACTCTCAGGTTGTGTGGGACTGTTGTCAGACTGGAACTGACGGGACAGGGCATCTGGTTTGACGTTCCTCAAACCTGGGCGGTAAGACAGGGTAAAATCAAAACGATTGAAGAATAACGCCCACCTGGCCTGACGGGAGTTCAACCGTTTGGCTGACCGGATGTACTCCAGGTTTTTGTGGTCTGTCCACACCACAAACGCATGCTTCACCCCCTCCAACTAGTGTCTCCACTCCTCGAGAGCCATCTAGACAGTCAGTAGCTCTCGATTTCCAACATAATTCCTTTCTGCTGGGGACAATTTGCGGGAGAAGAAAGCACATGGATGTAATTTTTGATCCTCTACTGACCGCTGAGACAAGACTGCCCCCACCCCGGAGTCTGACGCATCCACTTCCACAACAAACTGGCATTCTGGATCTGGAAGGATGAGAATGGGAGCAGAGGAGAATCGTGATCTTAACTCCCTGAACCCCCTTTCTGCAGCAGGGGACCATTGAAAGGCTACCTTCTGGGAGGTGAGGGCTGTCAGGGGGGCTGCCACAGAACTATAATTGTGGATAAACCTACGATAGAAATTGTCAAACCCCAGGAACTGTTGAAGTTTCTTCCGAGTGGTGGGAACCGGCCAATCCACCACCGCCTTAACTTTGGTGGGATCCATGTGAATACGTCCGACTAATATGATGTATCCCGAGACGACACCTCAGTGGCATGGAACTCAGGCTTCTCTGCCTTGATGAACAACTGGTTCTCTAGGAGTCTCTGGAGGACACTACGTACATACTGCACATGTTCCTGTTCAGACTTTGAGAAGATGAGGATATCGTCAAGATATACAAACACAAATACATTGAGAAAATCCCTGAGCACATCATTCACCAAGGCCTGGAATACTGCAGGGGCATTAGTGAGTCAGAAAGGCATAACAAGGTACTCATAGTGGCCCCTCGGGGTATTAAATGCCGTTTTCCACTCATCCCCCTCCCGAATGCGAACAAGGTGATAGGCATTCCTGAGATCAAGCTTGGTAAACACAGAAGCCCCTTGCAACAGTTCAAATGCAGAAGAGATGAGTGGGAGGGGGTACCTGTTTTTAATGGTGACGTTATTCAGACCACGGAGAGATTTGTCCTTTTTGTCCATGAAGAAAAATCTTTGTTAAACACCTCCTTTAAGTCATAGTACTTGGATGGGACACCTGAGAGATCCCGGAACTCATTAGCAGAAGAGGTGTTTAAGGCAGGTAAAGAGGCAGATTTCAGACAGACCGCATGACAATGTTCACTCCATTGTAGAATGGAACCTGTCCTCCAGTCAATGTGTGGATTATGTTTTATTAACCAAGGAAACCCCAGGATGACTGGCTGCTGAGGAGCATTTATCAGGTGAAAGATAAGTGATTCAGTGTGGTTACCTGATATGCCCAGATGAACAGGAACAGTGCAGTGGGTTACTGTGCAGAGAAGGCGCCCATCCAGGGCAGTAGCATTGATAGGCTTGACCAAGGGTTCCTGATTAATACCCAGCTGCATGGCAAGATCATGATCCAGAAGGTTTGTGTCAGCCCCGGAGTCAATGAGGACAGAGACTGTGTGTAATTGTCCAATCCAGTTGAGCTGGGCATGAAGTAGTGACCGAGAGGGCATTTCAGAGTTCATGATGCGGCTCACCAGTGCCCTCTGGATTCCTGGTGAGCCCTGTCTTTTACTGGACAGGAAGACACGTAATGGCCTCCCTGCCCACAGTACATGCAGCAGTTCTCCCTTTGGCGCCGATGTTGTTCAGCAGCTGACAGCCTGGTCCTGCCAAGTTGCATGGGCTCATCTGGGTCGCTAGGGGCACTCGCAGGAGGAGAAAGCATTGAAGGTGAAGGTGAGGCTGGAGGCCGGGGAAGACTTCTGGGAGTACTGGTCAGCGCTCTCTCTCGTCTCCTCTCCTGGAAACGTCCATCGATGCAGATAGCTGTGGCGATGAGAGCGTCTAAATCTGTCGGAGGGTCCCGAGCTGCCAGCTCGTCTTTAATGTCATCAGAGAGTCCGTTGTAGAAAGCATCGTCAGGGAGGAAGAGTTCCAGTCACTCTCCGCAGCGAGTGTCCGGAACTCAATTGAATAATCAGTCACTCTCCGGCTCCCCTGAACCAAGTTAAACAGTCCACGAGCAGCCTCTCGACCAGGAGTAGCATGGTCAAACACCTTCAGAAGACCCTTCGAGAATGCAGTCACAGAAGAACAAAGAGCCGACTGCTTCTCCCATTCAGCGGTGCCCCATTCCCTAGCACGCCCAGTCAGCTGAGTGATCATGAAAGCCACTCTTGACCTCTCAGTGGAATATGTGAGAGGCTGTAGTTCAAAAGTCAGTGTGCACAGAGTCAGAAAAGAGCGGCAGGTACCTGGGGCATCTGAAAAGTGCTCTAGAGCACTTAAGCGGGGTTCTGGACCCGAGACGGCAGGAACAGAAGAACTGGTGGGTGGTGGAACTGCTGGCGTTTGCCTGACCTGCATGAGATGCTGGAGCTGACCACTTAGAGTCTCCAGATATCTGGAGACTCTGAGTGGTCAGCTCCAGCATCAATCAACATCGATGTTGATTGTGGCGTGCAGAAGACTCCTGTAAAGCCACCTCCATAGCGGTGAAGCGTTTCTCCTGGTGGTGTAGAGCAGCAGCTTGTGCTGCCAGTTCTTGCTTTATGTTCTCCGTGTCGGCTGGGTTCATTTTTGGCCAGATTGTACTGTCAGGCTTCACAAAATGGCAGGCAAGAACCCAATAGCACGACACAAAAAATAGTTCAGGTGCAAAGATAGGTTTAATACAAAGCGAAGGTCAAACCGGGTGATCAGTCAGCGAAGCAAACAAATCCAAAAGGAGCAGGCAAAAGGGAGAGTCCAAAGTCCAAAAAGGGAGGTCAAATCACGAACAGGCAGGATCAGGATCAGAATGATAGAACGCTGGAGAGCTAGGTTAACACACTAGACAATCTGGCAAAGAACTGAGGAAAAGGACCTGTACAAATACTGTGGGGCTGACCAGGTGGAAAAAACAGGAAACAGACAAATGAAAAACTAAAGTCTGGCTGAGGTTGTGACACCCGGTTTAGGTGACGTGTGTTCTTGAGGGGCAGCACCAGGTGACAGTGAAGTATGACCAGTTTGAAGGGTTTCTGAATAAAAATAATTGGGTATCTGGTTGGATCAGAAACTTGGATTTAATTTCATATGAACACACATGTTAGCAAGCTGGGTATTTATACAGAAACAGAGCTCTACTCCTGTTCTGTTGGAAACGGACCATTGAAGCTGTCTTTTTATCTGTCCTGGATTATGGTGATGTTATCTATAGACTGTCTCCACTCTAACTCCACTAGACTAGGTTTATCACTCCACCCTCAGATTCATTACTGGTCACTGTTATTCCACTCGTCATTGTATTCTATATGAAAATGTTGGTTGGGCCCCTTTAACCATAAGACGTGACAGCTGATGGTTTCTGTTTCTTTTTTTTAAAACCTTGAAGGGCAACATGCCACCATATATCAACTCTGTATTAAACTGGTCCCAGAGTCACTGTTCAACACGCTCTAGTGATTGGATAATATTCCAAGTTCCCCGGGTAAACACTTCATTTGGGAAAACTGCTTTCACCTATTCTGTTTTTAATTCGAGCTCTTGAAATCATTGAAAATGAGCGCCTGCCCTCAATGATCTTTAGAGATGTAAAAGGCCCAGGAATAAAGGTGTTAAAGGTTGTCAAATGACTGTTTAACTGTTTACTGTTATTGATGAGCTATAAAAGGTCCTTGTTCACTGTCCCCTTGTTTAAAGACCACTCCACATTATGCAGAATGACAGAAATCTAAATACTGATCCCAGCACACAGAGTGGGTCTTGAAAATTCTGTTGACAGTCAGTGCGAATTAATGAATGAATGAATAAATTAATGAATTTATAGAATTGTATTCTTCTTCTTCTGCGGTTATATTTCCAGCAGATTAGACCCTTCACAGCAGGTGGAACCACTTTGCACATGTCAAAAGAGTTCTTAATTGCTTTGTGTAAACACACATATTATTTTGATTCAATGTCCATGTATACAGGTATGTTGGTATCTCTTATCAAAATAATGTCAATCAGGTTGAAGAAATATTGTCCACGTAACCACGGCTTATGTTTCGGATCAAAACCACATGCTTGAGTTTATTATACAGATGTAGCCGTCCTGGTGACACAGTGAATGTTGTAGTTAGTTGCAGTTTGAAAAAGGTTCTTGCTGCACTCCATATCAGACATCTCGAAATGTCTCCTGGGTTCATCAGCATTGAAAACAACACTCGACCCTTTGGGCAGTCAGTGGGTGGTGTGAGTTCTGTTTCTTTCATTATTAAGAAGAGTTTGTCGTCAATGGTGGAAATATACCCTATTGTTCTGACAGAAGCATGAAGGTTGTTCTGCTACTGTGGCCTTGAGGAATTGTGCGGCAAGTAAAAACTCATTTGACTCTTGAAATAACGAGGGGATTCTCTATCATACAATTATTCAAGCTTGCTTAATGATGATGGAATCATTTTGATGTGAGTGGTTCTGGCCGACATTATTATCCAAAAGGCATTCGGTACAAAAGTTACACAATCGGCTGCCCAGTGCCTCTAAAGCTCATTAATTAATACAAAATATGGAGTAAAAAAAAAAGGCTTGCTGCTTCATTTCATGGTTGAATTTGAATTAAAAATGCAAAGTTCTAACATGTTAATTGGTGGTCTTTAGGAGTAGCTTTGTTATCTTTAAACAGAGCAGAAAAGTGTCTGCTAAATGTAAAACTGCTCCTCCCTGAACACACTCTTCATGCTGAAGTACCTGGCTGCCTGCTGTTGCCTTAAAGGTCCAGTGTGAAGGATCAGGGGGATTTATTGTGAAGCCCTAGTGAAAGTTTAGCCTGGAAGATTATTATTACACACATAGGCGTAGAATTGCATATGGACCGTATGGACGTGTCCATACCAATCTCAAACAGTGGCTGAAATGCCCACACCAATATTAAGGTTGAAGGAAAAAAATATGCCTCACATGGCACACAAAGGGTTAAATCCTTTCCCACTTCTGCACTGCCTCCCAAACACATCTTTGAGACAGGTCTGCTTTTTGATTGGCTGAGCTCCCTGTAGGCTGTCCAAGATGTTTCGCTCGCAGGCTTTGCCAGTGTTGACGAGAGGAGGTCAACACTGTACTCGTGCAACACATGTCTGAGGATGTCGGGCAAAAGAAAGGTGGAAGACATTAGAAGCTATTTCACCAAACAAAGTGTAAGTCACCTGAGGAAAATAGTCCCCCCTCATAGGCTACCGCTGAGAGTGAATGGCCTAGTCTAGTGAAAACTACTGATCTTCTTCGAGAGTTGAGTTGTGCTGTGTCAGAGCTCATAGCATCAATATTGATCAGGTGACAGAGGAACCCTGGCCAGCAGGCACGTGCACACATACGGCCAAAGGGGTGCTTGAGCCCCTGCCCCTTTTGCCTCGTATTAAAAAGTGCCCTTTTGTGTGTTTAAAAAATAAATAAATAAATAAATAAAAATACATTACTGTTGTGCATAGGGATGTCATAAACGGCGGTATAAAAACGCCACGGTTATCTACCGTATGCATTTCGTATTTAATATGGTGTTGTGGGTGTGTTGAGCCTAAAGCCGCGTCTCTGTCCGCCGCGGCTCCGCTCTGTCTCTCTCTACGAACGGTCGCTACTTTCAAATTAAAAGCTCCCCGCTTAGAACCCAGTTCTAAACTTCAATGGGGTGCAATGTAAAGCTCTTATTTTGAAAACAAATAGAGAGAGAAGCCGCTGCCTCCACCACGCACATAGATGAGACGTGACAGTGGACCGACTTGAACCATCGTGAGTTATAAACCATTAACATGACTTCCTTGTGGGGGATAACACGTCGCCTTCCACTTATTCAACATGCTTAATAAGTCATATTTCAGAGGAGCGTCCATTTGTGCTTGTTAAGCAAACTGCTTGTTAACCAGAGTGAGGAGTACTCCTGGCCACTAGGGGGTAGTATCTTATCAGTACTACACTGGCTCAGTTAGTAGTCGGCCATTTTGTGAGTATCTGTTTATTATGTTCCTGCTATGGTGGTTGGAGGTTCATCTCTGTTCATATTCCTGTAAGTCTTAGTATCTTATTTTCTTTACTATCAAGTTTGGTTAAGCTCATACTGTTACCTCTGCTACACAGTATCACATATTAATTAGCTATCCGTTTTAGCTTATATTGTTATTCTGTGTATTGCTGCAGGGCTCCTTCATCGTTGTCATTAAATACTTACCCTGACATCGAGGAGTGTGTTTCTTCACAGAGTTAGGAATAATATGACAGCTGTCTGTGTCGGCTGTTTATCTTGCCACAAATCTTAAACTTCTTCCGGATATTGAGTTTACTGTGACTTTGCTGTTGTAAACATTGTTGTTCCTACTAACAGTCACAGTAGTCATTTCTTGGTTTTGGCACATTTCTAGATGTGTAGCCTTTATTTCTAGTTTGCACTTGCCCTCCAATAAATAGCCCAATAATAAACCAGTGTTTCATTCCTTTTTAAGAACCGCAGTTGAATTGCATGTCTTCCAAACCTCAGTATTATGATGATGTGAATAAACTCATGTCGACAATAATTTGTTGACACAAATGAAATGCCAATTGCACTCACAGCTACACAGGATACGAGAAGTTAGCTTTCTATAAGTACTTTGCTTAATACTTTTGCATTAATTAATCTACATATTGTGTTATTATGGCCTTAAAAAAAATTTGGTGCATGCTATGCGCGCAGGTACTGCCCTTTTCTGACTTTGAGCCCCTGCCCCTTTATAATCATGTGCACATCCCTGCTGGCCAGGTTGTAGCTCATATAGGAAAGATTCAGGGCTCCAGGTAAATTTGACATGGTGCTCTACTAAATGCTTTACTGCATATGTTTGACTGTTTATGTACAGTAGGTAATGCATATACAAAGTTAATGTCAGGCTTGCATCATGTGTTATTTTATTAGGGTGCTGCAGCAATCTTGCCTGGTTGTGGGTCTGGTTCAGGGAGAGGCAGGTGGAGTTATAGGTGAGACCTCAACATAGGCTATAACACTGTAATGTAATTCAAATGTAAACGTGTTTTTACACAAAATATAAAATGTGTAATTATTAACTTTATAAATGTGATGTTGCCTGCCTGCATATTTCCACATGCAGTCATAGAGAGTGGTTAATTATATAATGTGGTCTATTTCTAAGGAAACTGGTCCAGCTGTAGACAGCTGTTGTTAATCTATGTATAATGCAAAGTTTACTGGCTATGTCCCCACCATTGTCAAAATCAAACCTACACCCTTGACTTCACATCCTCACATCACCTCACATTATTTCATCACTCCTCTTTACGTATGCGAACTCATAATTTCCTGTTGTCATTATCTGGGGCCATGCTGGTCACATTTATCCTGTAGGTCAGAAAACATACCTTCCCTATTATCTTGCTGCTGTTTTTTTTTAAATTGACTCACTCTATCTATCTATCTATCTATCTATCTATCTATCTATCCATCTGTCTATCTATCTATCTATCTATGAAACATCTGTTGGTTCTGCTATATCTTCAACTTCAGAGAAAAAGTAAGGAAAGTAAAATCTATTTTTAACTGAAGGTCAACAGTCAGTGTTATTGTCATTAAGTGGCAGCCATGGAGTCATAAGTAATCTATTACTCAGTGACTTTTGAGACACAAACTTTCAACCCACTTCTTAATACAACATGTTGTCACCGCACTTTATACAACAAATGGTCAAGTCTCCAGGTAATCGCCTTCCAACTTGAGCAGCACAGGTCAAGAAACAAAAGCTTTGCAGATCGCTGCAATCCAGAGGGCTTTGGGACATTCACACCCAACTGGCACATTTTTCTCTCCGAATAGCAATAATCCACCATCTTTGTGGCTAATCATCTGTACAAGTAGAGTTCCTTGATCTGCTCATGCTGCAGCATTATGACTGGAGGTTAGTTGGCACTGTCTGTATGGTCAGTTGTCTGTGTTTAAGAAAGACCACTAGAGGGCCATAGAGTCCATTTCAACTTCAGTCTCATCCTCCAGCAGCGCTGAAAAAAATAAATAAAAAATTATTTGCATTGCTGAAATACAATATACAAGAGCAAATACAAAAAAAGGGAATTCACACTTCATGAAAGATCTGTAGCTGTGAATAACCATAAAAGATAAATGCTTTTAATTTTTCTTTCACATATTATCCCTTTAATGCTGTTTTAGAAAAGAATACAATGTTACATTCAACTCAAATACTTCAATTACAGTTATGAAATTGGATAAAATTGGTGACAATTAACAGCAGAAGAATTGTTGGTTCTGCATTTTTTTCGTAGATTTGTTTGTTATTTGATGTATATCTTATATAATAACAGATGTTTTCACAACAAAACCTTTGCATCAATATCTTTTTGTTAACTTTCTAGCAATGTATTTCAGAAACTAGTTAGCAGCTTTACTGTGAAGACAGTTCTAGACTGTGATGTGTATTCTGCTACAGGCAGCATCAGTATTATTGCAGTCAAAGGCTAACTAATGATAGTCTTTTCCCATTGTGAAATATGCATTTAAGCTGCATTTTTGACATTTTTATAAACCTAAGTAAGATGTTTTTTGGATAGTGTATAATTTTAGTATGATTTTAAAAATGTTTTGTGTTTTGGATGTTGATTTAATAACCAATGTTTTTTTTCCCCAAAACATACACTGTTAAACCCAACTTAAAACAGCACTCTTCTGCAATCAGAAGTCTGTTTATATGTATTATAACAATGTTCAACTATATTTAATGGTAGTTTCATTGTTGTAAATATCCTTAATAAAACATTAAAAAGCCCCCCAAAATATATGTATCTCATGTTAAACTCTTTTAACACTTTTTTCACTTTTTTGCCTACTTTGAATACATGGTAGCAAACTAACCTGAATACTGAAAATATTGGTTTGAATTCATGAAAACAAGATAAATTCACTAAATAACAGTACATGAAACAAAACACACAGAGGACACAAACTCCAATTGCTTGTATGAAAGTCATGTTAAAGATCCATTAATCCAGTGCAGCTTATTGGGGACGGAAGTAACGGAGCATCTTTCAACTATACCACCTTGAGGTCTTCTTTTCCTAGAAAACTTCTAATACAACCAACCAAACAGTCACATAGATGTGAGGATAAATACACAAATTATTGAAAAACAACGTGTACTCAGAGCACGTGCTGAGACTGTGACAGAGTACACCGAAGTGTGCACTGCCACGTCCTGTGAAACCATGCCCACTCAGGTGAAGTGCCAGGTTTTTAGTAAGACTCCAAGCAGCTCAGTATTGTTTTACCCTGCTACCTCCTTGAACTTCCCACAGACAGTGAACCAGATGTAGTCCCCTTAACCCCTCCAATGTAGGCATGACAGAAGGTTCATTCAGGTGCTTCTCATACCTCTTAGGACTTCCTCAGTATTCCCTGGTGGTGCTATCAAGGTTTCTACTAGGCGATAAAACTGACATCAGTTCCCCTCTTTATAACTTAGTTATTCTGTATTGTGGCAAAATATCCAATTTGATTCTAATTGGCTGTTTTTAAATGTGCCCAATTTCATCCTGCATATACAGGAGAGGTTGTAAAAGAGAAGAGATGTCAAATTTAATTGATCTGTGCTTCGACATTAGCACAGTGTATTATGTATTGTGTATTATTTGTTAAGTGTGAGGAAAGATACAAGTCAACGTGTCATTTTCATAAACTGATCACCTGATATAACATTCACTTTCTTCAGCACATTTATATGAAGCACATTGGCAGTGATGGAGTGCTCTGTTTTTCACAGTGTGAATGGTATTTCATTGTGATTTGCTCACTTTAAGTCAAACACATTTTCTAATCTGATGCCCACTTGACACCGGTACATAATAGTGTTTTTGGCTCTTGAAGAAATGTTTGCTTGTTCTATCTTAGAGACCATTAAATATTACATTAGCATTAACACAACAAAGGTAAGCTGATATAAAAGGAGCCTGTTTAAATTTCATGAAGAGTTTTGGGTCATTCCAGTATTAGAGGACATTTGGGCTTCGGAATTTTCAAAAAATTAACCTTCTATTTCACAATTCTCTGTTACATATTCATCAATAATAGGCATTAAACTATAAAAAGCTTTATTGGCTCATCTCAGGCTTAAAAGGATTTTTTTGTATTACATGTTTCATTTAATATTTGTGCAACCCTGTTACCAACACTCAGCAACAGGGTTGCAAATACATGCTACTTTTTCTCACAAATCTATGCTAGCTGTTTAGCTAGCTGTTAGCAATTATCAAGATGACAAACTTACATAAGTAAACAAGTACATTTTCTTTTAAGTATCTATATTATTCTGGAAATATGCACAACAGAGTTGCGTGATATAAAGTGAGACATTCAAGCAAGGCTGACAATGTTATGAAAATATGAAAAATATAAGAGAGAACATACCTTTGCTCTACCCATGCTGTTGGGAAACTGTCTGATGATGTCACTTCCAGTCTATCATGTGGCGCACTCTTTTCTTTTTCTTTTACCATGCTAAAAAGTTTAAGGTAACAGGGTATTTATAATGATTATGGTGGAGTGTTTCTCACACGCTGAGGAATGCAGCTGCTGGGGAAGCTGTAGGTAGTACAGTAGGTTGTCCAGTAATCAGTCACTGGTTCCATTCCCTGGTTCTCCCTTGTGCAAGATACCAAACCCCAAATTGCTCCAGATGAGCAGTTGGCAACTCGGATGGCAGCCTCTGCCATCAGTGTATGAATGTGTGTGAATGGGTGAGTGTGACAAGAGTTGTAAAGTGCTTTGAGCATTGGGTGGACAGTACACTGGATGAAGTGGGAAAGAATTGCAAGTCCATTTCCCATTCTGTTGTCGGATGGCAGCAGGGTGAACAGACTGTGGTTGGGTCGGTGTTGCCTTTTAGTATCTTTGAGCTCTGTGCAGACGTCTCACTTCCCTGATGCCACTGATGCTCTATAGATGGTACTAGTGATGGGGTAGTTGCAAGTATTACACATTTGAAGTTTGCATTTGCAGTAACGGCCTCAAAATATTATTATATAAAACAACATAAAAGAGCATGGCCTTCCAAACACCGCCTGCCTCAAAATATGATATCATAAATTAAATAATAAGACAATGGTTTTCAACAGCAATAGGGGATGTTAACAGACTTGAAAGGACAATATCATGCTGAAATGGCATAACTCGATTTAACTGATGAAACAAATAAACTCACCTAAATTGCTCGTTTAGCAAACAATGGCCCTCAGTTATCAATGTTGCGTGAAAACGGGTGCAGATCTGAGAGCAGAATTGGTCTTACGACAGGACACACGTGTGATTACCAATTCCAGCGTACGAATGATCGGGTCTTGATAAATGTGGCGGCTGAATTTGATCGTCATTAGCATGTTACGCCCTTAAATATTCCTGGTTCGAAAGCCGAACATTGAGAGAAGAGGCAAGAAGAGAAACTTTTCCCAGATGGAGATCGGCATCCCGGCAGCGCCGGCACATCAGAGGCTCCGTTCACTTATGAAATGTTGTGCAAAACTGAACAGGCCAAAATAATATGGCACACTTTCTCTGGGGTATACAGCAGAGTTCCCCCTGCTGGTCCGAGACGGAGCCGCCTGCCCTTCAGCACCCCGAAGCAGCTCCACTGTGACCCGTGTGCGTGTGTGCGCACTATTGAATCTGCGTTCCTGCTCTGTAGCAGGTTTGCCAGCGGGGTTATTAGGTATTCCGTTAACCAGTTGTCACGTTAGGCTGTTTACATATTTTATTTTACAAAAAAGTGGTATCAGTAAAAACGTAAAAAATTATCAGTTTTGATCTGTTCTAAATATGTGACTGCTTATGCTTAATGACAGCTGAGGTTTGTTTAATGATTATTTTCACCCAGATTTCGCTGTGCTGCACTGCAAATCCACAGACTCAGATTTGCGTACACGACCTCAGACCTGACGTGAGATCTGATCGTAGCTTCCGCTCACGTCCAAATTGATAAATGCTGAAGTTTGCGTGGAAATGGTCGTACGCACGGTTTTCTGCCGTACGTTGGTTTGATAAATGAGGGCCACTGAGAGCACCAGTGTTGAATATCATGGATACAAGGCGAGGTCAGATGACTGTTGTATGAGCGTTCGTGAAAAGGCACATTTGAGAAACCATCCATCTACCTTGACCTCCACCTAACAAGTGTTCCAGCTTTACAACAATTCCATGCTGTTGTTTACAGCAAATATCGTAACATTTTCAGGACATCAAGGACATTATCAAGGTTTACAATATATTTCTTTCTTTGAACCTTTGACCTGTTGTCACTAGTCACCACCAATTTAAATCTGGTCCGAGAGTTAAGATACCTCGATAGAACACCAATGTAGGGAGGTGATGGAAGAGTATCATGACACATGTATATTTGAATGTCATCGCTCATAGTACAGTTTACAAAATAGAACAGCGCAAACATTATTTCATATCATAAAGTCAAGGTGACATTTGAGCTGGATTAATGGAATACATTATCAGCTTTTGTCAGACAAAGATCAACATTGTTCACTCTGCTCCAGTGTGTCAACAGTGACGACTGGAATAAAACGCAGTGACTGTGAGCTGGCAGCTGAGTCGCTCCAGCAGCCGTGATGATGGTGTCCACTCTGCTCCCTGCAGCTCTGCTGCTGCTGCTGCTTCCCGGGACATTGACTGACGGTAAGCCTCAGAGTGATTCGAAAAACGTTATTTGAAATTATTCTCATTATAACTGAATATACACATACAAATATGTCTTTGAACTTTTGGTCATATATTTCAGAAAGTAAATCAGTTCCCATTGAGGTGGTGGTGGAGAACAGCTTACTCGGCACCGCTCCTGTGACCTTCAGCACTCAGCTGGTTTACAGAGGGATCCTTCTGGGTGGCATGAGGAGACTCATGGCCTCCAATGCGAACTTTAGGTGAGACTCTCAGACTCCTGAGAGTGACCGTCAGCTTGAAACTATTTTATTGTTATCATTATTTATTAATATGAAACTTCTCACACACAGGAAGTGCTGTGTACATGCAGCACTAACAGTCCTTTGTGATGCTTGCTGACATTAAAACAGCTTACAGCCTAACTGGAACTAATACTGAGTCAGTATGATTAAAAACTGTGATCTGTAATATCTTTAAAGCTTTTAACAACACTGATCCACAGAGAAAATAAAAGCTTTTTATCTGCAAGGTGTGGAAGACTTTAACATTTCTATCATAGAGCTAAGGGGAACACCATCATGGTCGATGATAAAATCCAGTAGTACGTGGTTTTCACTGTTTGCTGCTGACAGTTAGCAGGTACTGTGGGCGCTTTAGTGGTGTTGTTAGCGTAGCCATGAGTGCTGCAGGCCTGCTTGAAATGTTCTCCTCCTGCTCCACACTTCTCTTCCTGATTCTTCATGTTAAGATCCACTTTTGTAGCCATTTTTAACCTTTCATTTTACACCCTCTGACTATCTTGCCGTCACAGATGAGTTGCAGTTTGGTGGGCTCTTTTTCTCTCACCACCTTCCTAACCAGTCTCCTGTTGAAACCCTGCTCTTCATGATTTTTTCTTACTATGTGGACATTAAAGGGATAGTTCAGGTTTTCTGAAGTGGGGTCATATAAAGTACATATCTATAATCGATCTGTTTCCTACCGTAATCACCGATCAGCACAGCCTCAGTTTGGAGGAGCAGAGAGCCGCTCCAGCCAGACGCTCAGCTTTGTACTGCAGTGAACGGGGTCCAGAGAAAAAGCGAATTTTAATCACCCAAAACAAGGTCCACCAAAAAAAATCTATAAAAGTTCAAGTGTACGTTGTATGCTGAGCCTCTGGGCTGAAGCGGCTCTATGCTTCTCCAAACTGAGGCTGCGCTGATCGGTGATTACGGTAGGGAACAGACCGACTATAGATATGTACTTTATATGACCCCACTTCAAAAAACCCAAACTATCCCTTTAATTGTTCCTCTGTTCGGTCGTGCAGGTTCACCTACACAGAGGATCCAAACTACGGCCCTTCACTGGAGAGTGTGAATGGTGTGGCTAGAAATGATAAAGACCGTACATACTGGGAGCTGCTGGTCGAGACTCCAGATGGCAAAACCATAAGACCTGATGTTGGTGAGTCTACATTGAAAATGTCCGTCGATCAGGCTTTCTTTTTAATTTGACAGTATATCAGATTATAATGAACTTCATGGATCTTGTTTGCAGGTATTGGATGCTACATTCCGAGCGCAAATGAGAAAATCATCCTGAAATTTACAAGGTGGTAAAGAGTCGGCAACCAGTGTACATCACCATGAGACCAGAGCCGGTGTTGAATCAAGTATTTCACAAGTGACCATCAAACAACATGCATCTGTGTTTAATGCTGAGTCAATAAAGTACTCCTTCATGTGCTGACTGAAGGTGAAGTTGTCAAGGAAACTGCTGATGTGATTGTGTTTTTTAATATACAGCATCCAATGCGTTTCAGCGGTCTCAGCAGTAGGACAGAGTGCAATTGAAATTCCATTTACCTACAAATTAATAGAGAACAGCGAGATGGCATTAAAGATAAATGTGGTGTTTTAGTGTTCGTAATTTGGGTGAACTGACCCTTTAAAAATGCGGTGAAGGCTCCCTACTGTCTTCTAAGGGTCAGTGAATGTGTGCCGATTGTTTGCTGGTTTGTTCTTTATGGAAACAAACTAATTCCTTTGATGATTAAAGCTGTGATCCGGCCAGCTGACAGTCTTGCCTGGGCCCGGGACGAGATAATCTTAGATGGGCCCCCCCGCACCCAGATCTCTCCTTTTCCCTTGCTCTTCCTCTCCTGTTTCTCTCCTCTGTTCTTCCTCTGCTCTGGCTGAAATTAAATGTGTGATCCATCCTGCTCAGACTCTCAAACGGGGCAGCGGGCCCCTCCCGCTCCACTGTGACTTACTATGAACAAGCCAAATTAAAGAATGTTTAAGACCTTTTGAAGACCATTTGAACTGAATTTAAAACCTACACGAAGTATGAAAAAGTAAAAAGTAAAGCAAATTGTTTCATAGCAACAGCAAATGTTTCATCATATCGGCTACAAGTTCATACATGTACATATACGCTGAAGCCAGTATTCCTGCCGAGCCTTCCTTAACCTAAATTCAAATTTGGTAAGATTAGTGTTGATCTTACAATCAAAAAGGGGGATGTGTGTGTCAGTATTGTTATTATAGTTTTAAAATTGTCATTAGTTTTTATTTTAATTTAGTTTTTTAATTCGTTTTTTTATCTCAGTGATTTAAGTAGTTTTTATCTAGTAATTTAATTTCAGTTAACCATAATGACCCACACACACACACACACACACACACACACACAGTGTTCAAAATCAGGTCGATCCGAACTGGATGAACTTGGACCGGGAACTGGTGACAAGGCGTGCAGATGTGTGTGACTACGTGACTTTGCTGGAGACTTTTAGAAGCTAACTGGTGTTTTTCTGATTGTGTGTGACACCAGCTCTTACACAGTGAGTGTACACTGAGTGTGCCCAATCTGAGGGTCCTCTGGCAGATTCTGCTGTCGAAGTTTTTCCGGAAATGGCGAACTGTGTGCCGATAAATTCCGACCGCGGTGTTGGCAAAATGCCACCTACGTTCCAGGATACTTCAGACAGAAGAACACACGGAGCTGACTGTGAATCTCACCAACACATTTCCTCAAAGCAAAAAAGGCGACGACGGAAAAGGCAAATGAACGTACATATTTAAGACCTAGCTAAATGTAATTTAAGACCTATATGCAAAACATGGACGTATTTAAGACTTATTAAAGGCTAAATTTGAGATTGTTAAATTTAAGACTTTTTAAAACTCTGTGGAAACCCACCGGCAGCCTGACAGCCTGACTCATCACTCTCTCTGTCACCTGACTGCAGCTGCAGCTCTCTCCTCTCTGTCTCATCCTCTCTGACAGTGTCAACGTGTGGTGTCAAGCTTCTATACAAGCGAGGGGACGTTAACATTAGAACTGGCCTGTTAGGTTATGTTACACGTAACATCACATTTTGATCAGTGGCCAAACCATTTTTGTGTTGGGGGGGATTCTTGACCACTATTTCAAGGACAATTAGGAAGAAAACAAATAAAAAGCCTTTATGTAACTCAAATATAACACTTTTTTTCCACATATAGGCCTATTTAATTTTATTTATTTATTTTTTAATTATTCCATAATTTAATGAGGGTGTCTGGGTGTGATATCCTGGGTCTATTCAGGCCTCTGGAGCAAATTGATCAGAGTAAGAGTGAAACAAAGACAATGCTTTAATCTGAAGGTCTTTAAGGACTTTACCAGTGGTTATTCATTCACTATAATTAATCCTGAGACTGATTTTCATGGTGTCTATTGTTCCCAGAGGCTGGGCTCTGAGTCAGTTAAAGCATTGGCAAACATCCCATCTTGGTAAATGGAGACTGGTAAACCACCTTTTGTAATCATAGTTGACTTTGTAAAGGTGGTACAATGCAAGGTGAAATGGGGTGTTTACAGTGTAAGCAGTCTGCTAAAATACTTACAGGAAATGAATCACAGAGTGCGAGATCCAGATCATTTGGAACTTTTCCTGTGTACTATGCTGTGAAACAACACACTTAGCTGTACAGAACCTCACTGTGGCATGCTGCATTCTGTTTGAAGCTTATACTACAAGAATAACAAGCTGCCTTCTGCCACAGGAGATGTTACCCACCTGAGCCTTAGCTCTCCAAACATCCTAGCATTCTTTTAAGGTGGCTAATAATAGTTTAGTTATTTGTGTCGAACAAACATGTGCTTGTCTCTGACCTCAAATGCCAATTAAACTTAAAAACATTTCCATAACATTTCTTGAGCTGCTTCAACATCATCTGTCCATCCAAAAAGTGAGCAGCTCTTAAGTTTATTTGTGCATTGCACCGCAGGTCGCTTGGGACCAACCAGCACATTAAAAAATCAAGTTGAGTTGACTAACTTTTCGGAGCAAACCACACTATTATGCCCCGGCCTAGGGAATACCAGAGCATAACATAGTGATCTCTGTAGGTATTTACCCAAATGAAATTAAATGCTTCAGGGCCTAAAATAGCCTGAAATAATAAACAAAACAAGCTGAGTTTTAAAACTCATTTGCCTACCCAAAACAAAAGTCAACAGAAAAAAACAGAAGAAAAAGATTCCACAAAAAAAAGGCTACTCACCCCTACTAAACCTGGACAGAATAATAATCTTACAATATTTAGAAATGAGATACAAAATCTCTGCAACAACAACCAACATCCATTTACAATTTGCCACTAGTTGCTGGATCGGGTCGGGAGACAGGACAGATCAGGCAAGAGATGCGAGAGAGAGATGTGAGGTCTGCTGCCGGCTTGACTTTTGAATGTCCCGCCATTCGTATTGTACCAATCAGCAGCCTCCACTTGCACTGAAACATGGGGACGCAAACAGTGACACAGCACCCCCCCCCTTCATAGGGAGGGAGAAAACAACACAAACAAACTAGAAAAGGCAAGTTCTGAAGAACTTGCGGTTGTGAATGCTCCTCGCGAGCAGCTGAAGCTAAATGTGGACTGCTGGCTGTGAAAACTTTGAATAATGTCCACAATATCTAAAAAACTGTGAAATAATGTAGAATTTGTCCAAAAACTAAAGCTAGACTGAATTGGCAGCTTTAATTCATCTGAAGTCTCATCTGAAGAGAATGAAGCTTTGTAATAGTTGGGGGAGAATTAAGCATAAGAGTTTGAAGAAATGTTACAGTGAGAATGAGTCAAAGACTCTGAATCAGACAGA